>PVKZ01001869.1:167153-304846 GCA_004027375.1 Macroglossus sobrinus
TTCCTTCCTTCCTTCCTTCCTTCCTTCCTTCCTTCCTTCCTTCCTTCCTTCCTTCCTTCCTTTCTTCCTTCCTTCCTCTCTCTCTCTCTCTCTCTCTCTCTCTCTCTTTCCCTCCCTCCCCTCCCTCCCTCCCTCCCTCTCTCTCTTTCTTTCTTTCTTTCTTTCTTTTTTAACTGGGACGCTCTTCATTTCCTCTGCTCGTTTCTCAATTGGGCTGTTGAGGTTTTTCCTCCCCCTCCTTTATATTGGATGTTGCTGACAACTCTGCTTTTGTTTGGCATCCTTCACGCCACCCGGGGGAGGCTTCTGGAGCCAACTGCAAAACCGGAGCCGTGTCTTAAGAAGAGTGAAACCTGCTTTTCAACCCCATTGGCTGAAATACTGGCTCGGGGACAATACATGTTATTAAGGGGACAGATGGACTGATGCCGTAGGCAGCTTTGTTGAAGTGGTTACATTCAGGAGAGAGAATATTTTCGTGAGAACATTATCAAAATTTTCTGTTCTCATAACGTGTGTGAATGCTACACAAGATTTATTCATCTTTCGAAAGGTGAAGGTGTAAACTCAAGATGATAAGTCACTGGGTACACCCTGAAAAAATAACCCCAAAGTGGCCTATTGTTACATTTCACTTTGCTGAGCCCATCGAGTGTACATAGAGGATACTTTAAACACTACACGGCCCCTCCCAGCTTATTCCTCGGTCCCTGTATTTCCTGCCTGGGTGTTCCGAGCCATCTCCACATCCAGCATCTCATCAGCCAGTTCGATCTCCTGAGAGTCCCTCCCATGTGTCCACAGCCCGCACCCCCATCACCACTGCCTTGGTCAGGCCCTGTCCTAGCACCCCTGGGCGACGGCAGCAGCCTCCAACCGGTCCTTTGCTGCAGACTTGTACCTGTGCAATAGTTCTCTTGATGTGGCCTCTGAGGCCGGCACAGCCTGGCCTGCCCCCCGGCCCCGTCGGCCACCACCCCCTCTTCCTACACTCTGCTCTTCCCTGAGTCGTCGTTCGATTCCTTCATCTCGGGGTGCACGTCCCTGTTACAGGAGCTCTGAATCTGCTCTTCTTCTGGAATGTTCTCCCCTGTCGGAGTCCTGCACCCCCATCTCCTGGATAACACCTGTGCACGCTTCCTCCAGCAAGTCCGGCCAGGTGCTCTCTGGGTCTGGGCCCTGGACGCCCCTGTCTCTCACTGGCCTGTGCTGCAATGGCCTGTTTCCTTGTACAAACAGCTCCTCCCTGCCAGGCCGTGGGGCGCACGGAGAGGAGCGCGGCCCCCTCGTTTCCCACCTCGCCCCAGCAACGAGCCTGTTTGTTGCTCATAAAAACCTGTTGATGAATGGCCGTTAGGAGATGCCTGGAGGACCGACCAAAGTGCCTTTCGGGAACGAGGTGTCGCTGGGTGGGAGCGGGTTGGATAATGTCACAGGCTGAACCCGAGTGTCTTCCTGGCGGGTTCTGGCACCTGGGTGGCAGGGGAGAGGGCTCGGCTGGCTGTGGTCGGATGCGTCTGAGGGCCCAGTTGCCCCACGAAGGCCCGAGGCTGAGGCCGGGCCCCCTGCGGGCATCCTGGGCAGAGCTCCAGACAGCAGGGCGCTCGCTGAGGACCTCTGGGTGAACGAGCTCGGGGCTGAGGCCTGCGTCGGGCCAGTACATGAGGGACGGTGTTGGCGTCACCGTAGCATAGATCGTCTCTGAGTGCAGCCTCGCGAGGTGGCCCCTCGGAGCGCCTCTGCTGTCCTTTTAACAGAGTCACGACCCTGTCTTCAAGAACTGTGTGGTTCGGGGCTGAGTCACAGCAAGAAATCCTGTGTCTGCAACAGGCCGTCACTGATTTGAGACTTTGGGTCTGACGGGTGTGAGGTGCAGTAAATGACAAAGCCAGTGTTTCAGTGGGCTCTGTCCAAAGCAAGGAAGCGAGTCTCAAGCTACAGACATTCTTGGACGACTTCCCTCCCCCTCACCTTCTCTCCTTGGACCCTGACGGTGAATGTCGGGGTCCGCGGAAACTTCTCTCCTGCGGAGTCGGCGAGACCCAGCCCCCAGGGGCCGGCTGTCTTCCCGCTGTGACTTCGTGCTCTCCCTCTGTAGGCGGAGGAGGCTGGCTCTTAGGACAAGGACAGCAGGGAGGAAGAGCCAGGTTAAATGGCAGCACAGTGCATGTTGCCGTGCGGCCACAGGCGGCCTTCCTTGCAACACTGGTCCCAGAGTCTTTATGCTCCTCATTCTGCTGCACCGAGGAGTCATCGCACGATGAGCCCTGTTTGTAGGAGATCGGGTTGGACTGGCGGTGAGTGTTTTGGGAAGAAGAATCTTGCCTCAAGCGAGCACATCCTTGTTCAGAATGAAGATGGTACGTAGTGAAATGCATAAAGTGACTTCCAACAGGAAGAGGAAGCCGTGACGACGACCCCAGGGGTCATTAGGGTACCCGCAGAGACAGACATTCAGTGAGTCTTACCGTGAGCCAAGCCTGCTGCTGAGCATTCCACATGGATTCTCCCATGTGGCCCTCGTGACAACCTCGAAGTCGGCGGAGCGAGCAGCCAGCCCCACCTGCAGAGAGCTGGCGGGAGCGCCATGCCCCCTTGTGCTCCCCGAGTCCGGGCGCCTGGGGTAGGGCAGAGAGCTGGAGTGCGGCTTCTCCCCGGCCGGTGGCCCACTGGCTCGGCCAGTGTGGGCGTGAGCCCCGGGCAAGTCCAGCTCCGCACACGAGGGTGGCACCTTGCGTTTGTCACCCTGCTTCAGAGCAATGCGGGTTGCCATGGGGTTAAACGCAGCAGTGGGGTCACGCACTTGTTAGGGTGACCCTGGGTCCTACCAGAAACACAGCCTGGCATTTCGGTGACTTGGCACAGTGCCGGCATCCTGCCTCAGGATAGAGGTGACACGGGTCAGCAGTGGCATCTCCGCTGCTCGGTCTGCGAGGGTCTCAGCTCACGAAGGCGCTGCCCCTCCAGCCGGGGAGCCCCAGGCCCCCTCAGCCTTGACACGCCACCCACAGCCCAGGAAGAGTATTGGCAGGGGCGGCTCTGGGTGCAGTGAGCCCCGAAGAGAATAAAACGGGGAATCCAAGAGAAAGAAGGCAGAGCAACCCGCGACCTGTTGGCTGCAGCCCCTCATGGGCTTGGAAGAGCCCTGCAGTCTGCAATCCGTTAGCTTCAACACACGGGCTCCCCCGAAGGTCACCACGGGCGAGACCTTGGGGCATGGCCACGCTGGCTACGAGTGCTAGGAGCCGTGTCCAGGGTCCCCACACTAGGGGACTGCTACAGGACTCTGCCACGTGTGTGTATGACCTCTCTCTCTCTCTCTCTCTCTCACTATTACATACATGTATTATGACCTCATCTTGGTTCTCTTTCTCTGCAGAACCCTGATGACTGTGCTGGCCTGCCCCTCCCCTGTCAGAAAATCCCGGGCTCATCAGGGTTCTCGGTCCTGGCTGCCCACTGAACCACATGGGGAGCTTTCAGAAGATACCGATGCTCGAGCCCCTCCATCAGAGAGTCTGATATGATTGGTATTTTAAAAAACCTTCCCCAGTGGTTCTCATTTAAAGCTCCCCGACTGGCCGGAGTTGAAAACATTTGGTGCACATTCAAGCATCGTCGGGATTTGTCAGCACTGGGGATGTGCCTCCCCGGTCGGAGGGCCACCCCACGCCCTGCTGGACGGCTGACCGGTGGGATTAGAACCCAGTTCTGTACTCGGAAGATGGTTTCTGAAGCCTGCAGCCCGAGGAGGGGGCTACGAGGCTGGGTGGTGCAGGGGTAGCGTGCCCTGGTTGGCCCGACCCTGCCACCCGCCAGCACCTTACTCCACCCGCCCGTGCCTCAGTGTACCCATCTGTAGGATGGACACGTCGTGACAGAACTCACCTCCTAGAATCGTTGAGAGCGCTGAGCTCACACGCGAAAGCAGACAAGGCAACGACTCCTCGTCCCCTGCTTGGTGCTCGGTCACGCTGGCTGCTGTGACTCAGTTCTGTGGCCTCACCCCAGAGACCAGCTGTCTGGGCTGCTCCCCCCACCCCAGACACGGGCCTCCTTCCAGGTGTGCCTTCCTCCCTCGCTTCCCTTGCCGACCAGTGTCCCCTCCTGCAAGTGGTCCTCTGCATGCATTAATTAATGTCTTACTAGCTGCATTCAGGCTGCACAGGCCTAGGTAGGATGTCTTGCTCGCTCTTACCCACGTCAGCTACCGACAGCGAATCACGGTGTGTCATCACCTGTGCTCTCGGAAGGGAACGGAAGCACCAGAAAAGATGCGCTTTGAAGGTCAGGGACCTGAGCCGCCCGTCACCTGGAGGGTGCCGTGCGCCCACGCTGTGGAAGGCGGTGGACGTGGCGTCCCCAGGCGTGGTCGCCGTGGCAGCGCAGCCTCCTGAGCTGGCACTTTGTCCCCGCAGGATCACGGCTTGTCACCTCGCATAGAAGGGCCGCACGTGGGGTCAGATCGGTGGCATCTGCCGTCCAAAGTAGCCGTGGTCTGTCCACCGCTGCGTTTGTATGAGTGATTTCAGTGGCGTACCACAGCCTCGTCTGCGCCTGGTGTCGGTGGGACGCAAATGCTGTCATTTCTCATGCTGCCTCACGCACAGGATCAGACGTGTCAGCTCGTTCGTGGCAGCATCTGCGAAGGGTTGGCGCTCTCAGGAGGGCTGAGCCGTCCCGCCCAGGCCCAGCGCGAGGGGCACATCCCGGCAACGACGTTCGAAGCCAGGGGCCTGATGGGGCGCGCGCTTGTCACCCCGGCCTCGCCCCTCCCCGCCGAGCACTTGCATCGCGTTCTCTGACTGTCCATCCGAACGTACAAGACTAAGATAAGTGAGAATTTATCTAAAAGAGCCCGTCTTTGGGCTGGAGGGAGAGAAGGCAGCTGGGATGACTCTGAGGGGGTCTCCAGGGTCTTTCCCACAGACCCCTCCCTCCTGCTACAGACCCCGCCTCGTCACAGCAGCCAGTATTTATGCAGCTGGGCTGGGAGGAGTCGTTAGATATTTAAAAAACAGGTTTAGCTAGAAAATTAAATTCACTTTTTATGTTCAAGGCACTCGCCATGTGGGAGGGAGTGAAGTCTTGGAAGTGGTAAATGTTACATGTGTTACACGCTTCTTTAATCTTTTAAATTTTTTTTGACAAGTAACAAGCAGCTACAATGAAACGCCCTGTGACTGCCCAGCGAGGAGTCAGCCCCTTCTTGCAGATCTGAGGTGCAGTTTGGGGTAAAGGCACTGTATTCCTGGCACTCTAAATTCCATCTCTAGTGGACACACCACCATGACAGGTGTTAAGGGCTTAAGAGCTTCATATTGGGCCTCAGAATCAGCTCTGACCAGGTTCATGGCAATACTGGAGCCAGAAAGGTCCACCTAGGTGGGTTTGTGCCGTAAGGTTGTTAAGCATTTGAGACGTATCTTAATGTGGCGTGAATGGAATGTGAACTTCTCCGGGAGCTACTGCGTGGAGGAGGGATTAAGCATAGCCTGCCCTGGCTTCAGACAGCAGGATAAGGATGCGTTTTCCTCAGTAAAGGCAGAAATTTCTATCAGAACGGAAACCGATGAGCTAGAGATTCGTGGTGGGTACTTCCTGAGTTCTAAAGGCGGCTTTTAAAATATATATATGTATGTATGTATGTACACACACACACACACACACATATACATATACATATATATGTATATATACACACATATATTAGTTTCAAGTATACAGTAATTGGTTAGACATTTATGTAGTTTATATAATGATCCCCCTAATTGCTCCTTTTCTCCTCTGGTTGTCCACCTAGCCAGTATAGAAATGCTAACAGCATTCCCTATGCCGTGCACCCCATCCCTGTGACCATCCATCCACTACCAGTTTGTCCTTCTTTAATCCTTCGCCCCATTCTCCCAGCACCCCCCAACTCCTCTTCCCTCTGGCCATCACCGGATTGTCCTCTATATTTGTGAGTCAGTTTTTGATTCGTTTGTTTTTTTTTGTTCCTTAGATTTCACATCCACGTGAAATCATAGGGTATTTATTTTTCTCTGACTTATTTCACTCAGCATAATAACCTCTAGATCCATCTATGTTGTTGCAGACAGTAGGATTTCTTTTTTTTTTTTTTTAATAGCTGAAGGCAGCTTTTGGCTGTGACTTCTGTGATGCCCTCAGTGGTGGGTGTGTCCTGCCCGCCCATCAGTACCTGGGAGCCTGTCCTTAACCACTGCAGGTGAGAAATGTTGATGTTTCCTATTCAGGGGACAGTGGCAGTGAGAAAAAGCTAAAATAGATACACAGTGGGTTCATTTGTTTGTTTTTACTAGCTTTGCAAAATTGGTGTCTCTGAGTGTGAAGGGAGAAATAGTCCTAATTTTTGGAAACAGAAGAGCAGAATTATAATAGTCAATAGGCAATCGATTTTCTCCCATGGCTCCTCCGAATTATGGAAAAAATAGCTTGTAACCACGCTCTATGGTATGGCCTGAAACACAGATTGAAAGTTAAATTCACATCAGGACTCTGTTACAAAGTATTTGCTTTAATTGTTACTAATATGTGAGTTACTACTATGTGAGTTCTTTAGCTCAGTGTTTTCTGTTGGGGGCAGTTTTGGTCCCAGGGGACGTTTGGCAAGGTCTGGGGCTGTTTCCACTGTCATGCTTGCGTGTGAGAAGATGCTTCTGGGGTCTAGTGGGTAAAGGCCAGGGGTGCCGCAGAACATTAAATAATGCACAGAACGGCCCCCTGCAAAGAACTTTGTTCTCCAAAATGTCAACAGTGCCAACGACGAGAAATCTTAGTAGTCCTGTAGCCTTGAAGATATGTAAGCAATCTTTTCATGTATTTTTGAAAGACTACAAGGATTTTTTATTAAAATATTTATCATGCTTAGCTCCTCTCCCGAATTTACCCCTAAAAAGGCAAAGAAAGAGGTGGTCTTCAAATGTGTTTAAGTCGAAGATAATTTTGTTTTTCCAGTTTGGTTTGGTCAGATTCCAGTGGTTTCTTGATGAATCGTTTTGACTTGGTGTGGCATTGACATGAGCACCGTGGTCTTCGTTCTAAAACTTGATATCACTAACTTATTTTTAAAACACTGATTATACTGATAACAGGAAATGGATCACACCCAGATGGGGAGCAACTGAGAGCAGTCAGCTTTGGGGGTGGCCTTAGACGAAGGCCATGGTTCAACCCCACACAGACGCAATCTTGAGGCCGATTGAGGTTTTCTCTTTGTTATAAATATACAATGTTATTTCCATCATTATCTGATGTGCATTTCAACCACATTTTGTGACCTGGACAGTTCAGATTCTTCTTACCAAAAGTGCTGAAAAAAAAAAATAATGGCGTAGATGGTGAAAGGATAGGAAATATAAAAGGAATCACACAGTAGGAACCTTTTTTTAAAAATTTGGTCTGACATCTTCCACTCCACATAATTATCCTGAGATTCATCCATGGCGTTGAGTGTGTCACTGGGTCATTTTTTTGTATTGCTTGGCAGTGTTCCATTGTTTGTCCAGTCACCTATGAGTGGACATCTGGGTTGATTCCAGTTTTCATGTGCCCGATTGCCATCTGCATATCTTTCAGGAAAATATCCAAATCTTTTGCCAATTTTTTTTGGATTGTTTTTATATTATTGCATTTGAAAGTTTTTTAAAAAAATATATAATCTGGACAAAAATCTTTTATCATATATGTGATTTGCAAAAATTAGCCTGTGATTTATCTTTTCATTTCCTTAATAGTGTCTTTCGAAGAGCAGACATTCTTAATTTCGATGAAGTCCAACTTATCAATTTTTTTTTCTTTTAAAGATTGTGCTTTTTATGCAATTTTTGTTTAACACGAGGTTACAGTGATTTTTATGCTATGTGTTTTTACAGAACTTTTGTATATGTAGATGAGTTTTGTATATCCAGATTTCACATGTAGGGCTATGATACAATTTGTATTAATTTTTGTAAATGACATGAGCTATGAATCCAGGTTTGTGGTTGTTTTTTTTTTTAGCATGTACTGGACCCTTTGGTTCAGGATCATTGGTTGAAAAGACTACATGTTTCCCATTGAAATCCTTTTGCATTTTCATTGAAAAATCAATTGGTCATATATGTGAGAGTCTATATCTAGATTCTCTATTTTATTCTTTTCACTGTCTTTCTATCTTTTCGCCAATACCAGGTTATCTTGATAACTGTAGCTTTATAAGTCTCAAAATCAGGTACTGCGGGCTGATTCTTTCTTTGCAAAGTTGTTTTGGCTATTCTAGGTACTTTGCATTTCTATGTATTTTAGAAACGGCTTCCTGTTTTCTACCAAAAAAGAAAAAAGACTGTTGGGATTTTGATTGGTATTGTATAAAATATATATATATATAGATCAATTTGGGAAGATGTGTGATGTGTTAGTAATACTGAATCTTTCGATCCAAATTACATAGTGCATCTTTCATTTTAATTTGTGTCATTTAATTTGTGTCATTTGTGTCATTTTATACAAACCACGTTCTTCCGAGACTTCTAGTAACACCTAAAACCAGGCAGCTCTCCAGGCTCAGCCTGGAGCAACCAGAGGGTTCACCAGTTTGCTCTCCATCCGTCTGAGGCACTGTCACATGCTGCCTGACAGCTAATGTTTGAAGACTATTGTTTCATATGTTTAGCTTGTTTTTAGTTTTCTTTAGGTAAGAAGGTAAATCAGGTTCCGGTTACCTTATTTATTTATTTATTTTTGTACTCAGATATCTCTTTTTCCGCTTTTAAGAGCAAACTTTCCTCGCTTAGAAATTGATGCAAAGGAAATCCAAAGCATTTCTGTTGTTAACACTCCTAGGCCAGACCTCTGGCTTGTAACAATGCTGAATGGTTAACATGCCAGGGTTGAAAGACAGACAGTGCTTCAACAATGAGTCGCTGTATAAACACACACAAAAGATATCGCCCTCATTAACGGTTACCAAATGCAAATTAAAACCAGAAAAAGATGGCATGGCACCCTTGCCGGATTGGCAGAAAATTCGAAAGCTGGGTAACACCCAGGTTGAAGGGGGTGCAGAACAAATGAACTTCCATCCACTGCTGGTGGAAGACCAAGTTGGAAGCACTGCAGTGGTAAGGAACTTGGCTTTATCTGGAGTCTACGTTTATGTTCTTTAGACCAGGGAGCCTAGGAAAAGCTTCTTTGCTCCCAGGAAGCAGGAATGGAGGAGGAGGAAGGGGGAGGTGAAGGGAGCTGCATTTCTGAGGGACCCATCCTGCAGTGGGCAGGGAGGGTGCCTCTGCCAGCTGACTCTTCCCTCTCACCTCCCGCCCGCCCCCGTGGACGCAGGCTTGCCCCTTTGGGGACTGACATCCCTATACGTTCAGGCTCCATCTAGCCCATCTGGCAGCTGGGAAGGTCGAGTCCACGGCCAGAATCATGGCGCTCACCTGGGCCCGAAGCAGGGAAGCAGTCAGATGGCAGCTGAGGCAGAGAGTGCATGACGTTGGTCCCACTGGTGACAGCCGTGCAGAACTCACCGACTGCATTGCTTGCTCCAGGGACGAGCAGGGCCGAACGTGTAGCCAAGTTTCCCAAAGATGCTGAGGCTCACAAGAGCTAAGACGTCACAAAAGTGATGTCTGATGTACCAACACAGGTGGACAGGAGTGTACCACAGGACATGGCAGCTGTGCCTCTGGCAGATGTGTTCTCCAGACACGCAGCCCCTCCGGGAGGTCACCGGAGGGGCTTTCGCAGCACCTTTGTTCATAGTGACCACATAGTGGAAATACCCCAGAGTCTCCAAGCGGTCTGAGAATAGAGAAATCGTGGTATGTTCATAAATGGAAAGTTATATGTAATTATATAGCTACATATGATAAGCCGTGAAAATGACCCCAGCTATGCACATTAATGTGAATGAACCTCAAAAACATAATGTTAAGCAGCCACAAAAAAAAAAAAAATCAGTTCATGGAAGAATAAGTACCGTATGGTTGCCTTTATATAGAGTTATGTATTATCCCGAGATACATCCTGACAGCAGAAAGCGAGGGCGTAGGCACAGCAAGTGTGGGGCGTAGTCTCCTCTCTGAGCACAGGGAGGGGGTGCCACTGGGGAGAGGCACGTCAGAGGCGGCTAAGGTAACAATGGTATTTTACCATTGAACCTGAGTGAATATGAGTGTTTTTATTTTTGTCTTTAAGTTGTACATACGTATTTTATACATCTTAATGCATGGTGTGTTTTGCATATGGACACACACGAGACAGCGAGTTAGGAAACTTGCGTTCTAGTCCCAGGTTCTAGAAACTAGGTGTGTAACTTTGGACAAATCACCTCGTTTCTTCATCGAACAAGTATTTTCTGTAAGCAACGAGGTACCAGTCCTATGACAGGCACTGGAAGACAATCATGATCAAAACTGATTGTGATTCTTGCCTCGATGGACTTATTTATCATCTAGTGGGAGAGGCAGACATTGAGCTGACGTGGAATTTCAGCTCTGGTGTTGCTCTGTAGGACAAGGACGTCGTGCCAGGTGAGGGGCCCGACCTGGTCTGCAGGTTGAGAAGCTTCACTGAGGACCTGGCCAGTGTTAGAGCATCTGAGTTGAGAGGAAGTGGCCAACTCCACAAGGACAGAGAGAAAGAGATGCTAGTATGATTCACCGAGGAGACGCAAGGACAGGAGGGTCTGTGGAATGGAGGGGGCTCTCTCCTTTGTTCTGCGGGACGAAGGAGAGGGAATGTGCAGGTATGAACAGGTGTACAGGTGTGGTAAAGGGCTGTGACGGAGCTTCCGTCCGACGAGCAGGAAGTGAGGTCAGCTGAGCCAGAGGTGCTAAGTGTGGAGTTGTCACCATGGACACTGGGAAAATGAGCTGACCGGAGAAGCGTGTCAGGGTCGCAGGGCAGGTCGATGTACTCACCGAGGTTGATGGTCCCAAGTCGTATCCTCCATCCTGACTGCGATGCTCGCCAGGAGAGCCCAGTGGTGGGTGAAGCAGGGGGCTGGATTCGTCCTGGCCAGTGCCATGGGAAGGTGGGGGGTGAGGAGGTTGGTATGCTGGCCTTGACGGTTTTTAGATGATGGCACTCAGATAGAGAGGGAACCATGGGGAGGAGGGGCTGGCGGATGGGAGAAAGCAACGGAGTGAGTGACAGACCAGTCCGGGGAGGGGTGGCCATGATCACGGAACACGCTGGCTGAGGAGCCCCTAGAGACGCTGACTCTAGAGGTTTGGAGTGGGACTGTGGGAAGGATGGTGGTTTAAAGCAAAGGATGATGGGAGGTGAGGCAGAGAAGAGGCCGAGGGGCCAGGAGTCGCCCAGGTAGACACGGAACTTGCCTGAAGGGATGGTGGGACCGGAGCCGGGCCCCTGTCGAAGCCTTTGCGTCTGATGCTCCCAGCAATTGCACAGCTAAATGGTTTTCATTTTCTGGACGTTGGGGGTGAACAGAGGAAATCACTCTCATTTGTTCTGTTGATTCTGCGGACCCAGGCCGGGGGCGTGTGGGTAGGTTCTAGCCTCCTGAGGCCATTGGCTCAGTCTTAAAAACTGCATCATTTGCACAGTTATTCAGGATCCTGTTTGTCTGGTTCTACATCCTTCTGTTTCTAGCATTTTCCCTGCACTGGTCTATCAATGCAGGTTGCGTGTTTGCACAGATGTACATGTACAGAGAGCGAGGGAAATAACTGTATCAAACAGCTCGGGGAAAGGCTAGAATTAAATCATCTTGACATTTCAGTTCCGGAAATCTCCAGCTAAGCGTCACTTCTCCGACCTGGCCGGTGTTGGTAACAATTTCATTGCTGGGCCTTGAGATGACAGTGGGTTCACAGGCGAAGGTCTGGTACGTCAGGTCTGAGAGAGATGACAGCGCTGGAGGCGTCTCTGCGAGGGTCTGAGCGAAGTAGTCTCAGTCCGCTGTGCGGCATTGCTGGGGGGCGGGAAGGGACTTTGAGCTTTTGAGGAAACAGAATAAAAAAAAATAACGCTAAGATGACAATCGTCATCATGCAATCAGCTCTTTATATGCTATGTCGGTAATTCCCTAACACAGGTTTAATGGCATATAATGCACCTCAAGAAATTTTGAATTAAGCTGGCATGTAAATGATGAATCATATGAATGTAGAAAGTCCGTGTTTCTTGCAAAGGCAAAATGTTTGCAAAGCATTTTATTTTACATTATACATCAGCCATTATTCACTATATTAATGTCTGAAAACAGCTTATTTTTAGTTTTATACTTAATTTATACATTTAATACAATATTAGAGACATTTAAAGAATACACACTGGTAGGTGCTGTATCCGTAAGAAAGAACCAAGGCAACTGAAGCCTCTTCTCGGCCGTAATCTCCTCTCTCCCCACTCTCCACACACCGTTTTGTGCATTTACCACATTTGTAACATGCACACAAACAGTCTGCGTGATCATTGCTTTTCACATATAGAAGTCTCCCTTTGTCCCCTTCCATAGTTCCTGGAGAGCAGTCTGGAGTTCTGGTCTACCCTTCAAGGTCACTGAAGGGCCTGGGCAGCTATGACATTATTCCCTCCAGGGCCGGGCCCCTCTGACTGTCTTTGGTGGAGGATTGCTTTTAAAAATCTCCGAACCAATGTGTTGTAAATAGTGAAAAAGAAAGATGAGTTATTGGAAAAATTAAATGAAAAGACAATACACAAAATACTGCTCTTCGGTCACAGTTAAATAGTTAGAAGTGAAAGTTACTCTTTGTACTAACAGCCCATACGTGCACTTTCACTAGATACCATTTATAGCAATGTTTGAAGTTCTTAACATGGCAAATATATAAGCTTCTTGCTTATCAAGTTGATCTAACCTGGGCTGGCTCGACATTTGTGTATTTGAGATGCATGCAGTGTGGACGCTTGCGCTGCAGATGCGTTATTTTTGGGCTGTGCAGTTCTCCGGGTTTTTGTTCTCTTGACTCCCCGGCCATGAGAGGTGTGGAGAAGATGGACGGTCGGTGGAGAAGGGACTCGCCCCTTCATCAAGCTGTTCCTTCAGGTATCCTCCTGGTGATACAGCTACTACCCAGGAAGGCTGGAACCAGTCAGAACACTGCATCGATGAATCAGCTCCAAGAGCAGTTCTCTCTTACACAGGGCTGAAGTTTTATTTCCATGCTATTTATCATCCCATGTAAACTGCCGGAAAGTCTATGGCGAGATAACGCCAATGGTGACATGCAAAAGGGCACTCAGCAAGATGTCACCCACCTAGTGACCTCCAGATTAGACCGTAAGCCCCTTTCCACCATCAGCTTCCCCATGAAACCCTAAAGCTCACCTCCTGAGTTTAACTTCTGTACTGTTATTACTGTATGTACGAGTGAATCAAAGGACTGAATTGATATGCATCTGAAAATACATCTGCAAATTCTTTTTATGTTACTACCTTTTACTAACATGGCAATGATCTTTGCCAACATGCTTTCGATTTTAAAAGCTCTGAAATTTTCTCGAAGAAAATGTTCCAAACGTCTTCGTGGTAAAGGACTGCTTTTTCTGGCTCTCTGGGGAGATGGGGTGGGGATTAAATGCTGCAAGATGATGTGTACGTTTAATTGGAAAGGAATTCTGTTCTTTGATAACTTGCTTATAGTGCTCACATTTCAAAATTGTTTTAATACTTATATTTTTATAAAGTTTTATAGACCTGGATGGAAGAATGAAACTATGTTCCTAAAAGATATGCAAGTGTTTTGAGGCAGGAGTCAGGATTCCTTTACATCAGGGATCCCCGACCCCCGGATCGTGGACTGGTACCAGCCCGTGGCCTGCTAGGAACCAGGCCGCATAGTAGGAGGTAAGCAGTGGGCAAGCAAGCGAAGCTTCATCTGTATCTGCAGCCACTCCCCAGTGCCAGCATCACCGCCTCAGCTCTGCCTCAGATCATCAGGCATTAGAGTCTCATAGGAGCACCGGTCTCTGGTGGCAAAAAGTTAGGAGACAGCTGCTTTAGATAAACTGGAGAGCTGCCCACTGTTTTAGAGCAGGGGAGTGGTTTATATCAAGAGGGTCTCTCTGTCCAGGGCCGGGAGTCCAGAGTTAAGGATGAGACAGAGTGTATGCCGATTCGAAATGAAAACGGTACGTTCAAGGAGGCTTGGGAAATAAAGAAAGTGAATGTAGCTTCCTTGCCCGATGAAGGAATGAATTCAGCTGTTTTGCTCATTCTTGGTGTGGAGACGGGGTGAGGGAGAGAGAGGGACAGGAAAGATTTTAGTTCGTGAAACCGGCTTTCAGTCCCTGTGAAGAAGAACGGCTGATAAATGTCATGTACGGGGGTCCAAGGACACTCAAAATGTAGAAGGGCATTCTCAAGGAGAGCACGTTCTTTCAGATCTGCCCGCACCCCATGACAGCTGGGTCTGGGGCCCGACAGGCTGCAGCCCAGGCATTCTTGTCGCTGGAGGAGTAATTTCTTTCTCCGCACGCAGCAGCATAGCTCGCATTCTCTTCCTCCTCAATAAAGACATCCCCTCCCTTGACCTTTGGACTTGACCTTCCAACAGACGGCGTGTTATTTCTTGCGTAGTCATCACCTGTTCCCCTGAGCAGTTTGCTTGTTCTCGTACCTGGGGATGGAAGCTGTTCGAGCAGTTGAGCTGCAAGCAGCCCTAGGTGCCTGTCAGAGTGCTTCAATTTTCAGCATGAACTGCAGAGAAATGCAGCGGATTTGTAAGTAATAATTCTGTTACTCAATGAGAGATCCGTCGTGGGCACAGCGAGGGTAACAGAGGGGACAATTGAGTCCCAGCACGCAGGAGGCGTGGTTTCCCTGTAGTAGATGGTTCCCACTCCCAGAGCGTCTGGGAGCTCGCCGTTCTGGGGCCTTCGGGAGACATGGTTCATAAGCATGGCCTATGGCACCCCCGAGCATCACACAGCGGGCAGCGGTGTCAGACGAACCCATGGCCACGTGGTGCCCAGCGTGTTCCCACGTCACATCCTGTGACACATGAGGGAACCAGAGGAAGGCTGGAATGGAGCCCAGCACACGGAGGGACGTCGGACACGACGTGGGGTGGCAGCCAGAGCAGGGGGCCTCGTCCCAACTCCTGCTGCCACGCGTGCCGGCAGGGAGGTGCGCTCACGGTGCGAGGCGCTAACCCTGGCACATATCGTGGACCAGCGAGTTGAAGCATCACCACGGTTACAGGCTGGTGCCAGGAGAGCGCCCAGCCCCACAGCCTGAGCTCCTCCCACTGTCTGCTCTGTGTCATCAGCTCCCAGGAAGGGGGTGGCCTTTGTTCCAAGCGGGGGAGAAGCATGAGGTTGGTGGTGAGGAAAGGGTGCTCTTGCTCTGTGTAAACATCAAGCTGCCTCTCGCTGCGGTTCTCCTGCTGTTCTGCCATTTTGGACTAGCCCGTGCTCGTGGTTGCCTACCCCACCCCACCCCACCCCACCCCGCCGTTACCGGAGCCCACCCTCCTCGGGTCTGCTCAAACACCAGCCCCGGCACTAAGCCTCCCCGGCTGCCCACCAGTCACAGTCCTCCTCCCGCTTCGGCTCAGCTGGTGTTGTGGTCATCCTGTCATCCTGTTGATATCTTACCTGACCTGTGCCTGGTCACCTGGGTGTCGCCTGCAGCACGGAGCATGACACCTGCGTACAGTCTGGTCGAGTACAGGTTTCTTGAGTGGTTCCGTCTCTGGGAAATGGAAGGACAGGGGGCGGTTGGGGTCAAAGCTCGCCTGCGGGGAGGGGCCTGGGGTGACTGACTGAGGGGTCCACACCCCGTTCCTCCAGTGACTGGCTCCGTGATCTGGGAACGTTACTGAGCCTTGGGGTTTTCCATTTTAACGGGAGGGGGGTAATAGGACTGCTGACCTCATGCGTCACGGTGAGGCTTACACGGTGTGTAATCCGTGCTTGATACTGGGAAGATTTATTTTATCATTTGCTGTTGCCGTCCCCTGCATGAGCGCGCGCGCGCCGCCTCCAGAGCGTGCTCCGGGAGGTCCTCAGCGTGCATGTGCCACACTCCAGGAAGTCCCCTGCGTGCGCGTGCCACCCCCAGAGCGTGCTCCAGGAGGTCCCCAGCGTGCACGTGCCACGCTCCAGGAGGTCCCCTGCGTGTGCGTGCCACCTCCGGAGCGTGCTCCAGGAGGTCCCCTGCGTGCGTGTGCCACCCCCAGAGCGTGCTCCAGGAGGTCCCCTGCGTGCGTGTACCGCCTCCGGAGCGTGCTCCGGGAGGTCCCCTGCGTGCGTGTACCGCCCCCGGACCATGCTCCAGGAGGTGCCCTGTGTGTGCGCGCCGCCTCCAGAGCGCGCTCCAGCAGGTCCAGGGGGTGACGGAGGCAGCTGCAGCCGGTGAACCCCGGTGTCTTTCTAAACTCGCAGGCCTGGAACACTCAGGCCGGGGCTGCCCTGGGCTTCTCTGCCCTTCATCGTACACACCTTGACTGTCCACTGGCCTCCGATGAAAGGTCAGTGCAGGCTTCGGCCACGTGCCGGAGCACCTTGCCACCCCCACCCACCCTGCATCACGGCCAGATGCTCCGACGTGGACATAGGGGCCTAGGGACCGCTGGAGAGCGAAGAACTTCTCTCTGCTTTAAGACCAAAGTGCGTTTAGACTCACAGGGCAGTGTGTGAACAAAATCCATCTCTCCTGTCCTGGGTTGACCCTGGGCAGGACGCTGGGTGCAGATGCCCCTGCTGGTCAGTGTCTGGAGGAGACCTTAGCCCTTACGTCCTCCCGTGTAACCAGGATGGGCACAAAGGTTACGAGGTGAGAGAGACACTGTTACCACAGCACTGAGGGGGCCCAGGAACCTGCCCCACGTTCATGCCATGTGAACTACCCCAAGACCAGTGGCTCAGGACAGGTGTTTGTTTAGCTCACAAATCTGTAGGTTTGGGACCTCACTGGGCTGGACTGGGGGGTCCGTCTGTCTGTACTGGGCTTGCGCCCATGGCTGGCAGCCAGCTGGCCCTGGGCAGGGGGAGGGGTGAGGTGCAGCTGGGCCGAGTGTGCCGCTCACCCAGCTGACTGAGTCAGGGGTGTGCTGGCAGAGGGGGGCAAGCGCCATGCCCCCTCGTCCAGCTGGGTCCGGAGCCTTCCCAGCCTCTGCTGTGTCCCGCTTGCCAGTGCCCCAGGGGCAGCAGCCCACGTGTCCGAGCCCAGAGCAAGCGGGAGGTCAAGGTCAAACCTTCGCGTGCAGTCCACGGGGTGGACGGGGTTTTCTGTGTCCCCGTCCCTTGCACACTGCAGGGTTCCTGTGCTCTGTCGCCTGAGGACTTCCACCTTTCCGAGCAGGGCTCCGGGCTTTCCCTAAGCATCCTGGTTTCCTAGCTCTCCCGTTCCCTCTGCCCTGCCCCCTCAGGCTGAAGGCCATCTACACCACTGCTCCGTCTCCGTCCCAGCCTCTCGGATCTGGGCTCTGCTGCACACAGCCAGCCCCACCCCCGGGGCCCAGTGAAGACGGTGTGGGTTCTGGGTTCGTGTGGGCCTGACGAGGGGGAGTCAGCGCCTCCATTAGTAATTAAAGTCATAATTCACACACACTCGTCAGCCTCACGCCAGGCTCCCTTTCTGGTTGTTTCCATGGGATCCTTGTGATTTTAAAAGAGCTTCCTTTTTTTTTGGCACTCTCTGGGTTTTTATGGGAGTCGCCACATTTTCTGGACAGAGCAAGGCCTGTCGTTTCTAAACGACGAGCTACACGCGTCTGAACAACACAGGCCTTGGAAGAAGACAATCTGCTGAGACGAGCTTACGCTACAGAACTGATGCACGGGATTATTGAATGTTTCTTTTTAAACATATTCCGAGGACATAAGTTAAAGCCTTGTCAATTTCCTTTTCACTGAGAGGTCCCAGGGTCTGTACAGTTTGAGAAAACCATTTTCTTCAAAGTGCACATCAGCAAATCTAAACTGCAGCGGTGACCCCGCCTCCAAGCTCGCGTCTTTCCCAGAAGTCCCTTCTCTGCTGCAGGCAGGTGTCCCAGGCGGTGTCCTCCTCTGAGATGGATCCTGTGCTCCTTCACCGGCCGTGTAAATCCCATCCCCCCCTCTGCCTTCTTTCCGACCACTCCCCGCTCCGGTTTCTCCTCTAGTCGTCGTTATTACTCACGGTGGTGAAACAAACACTTTCATGGCCAAAAGCTTTCCTAAAGAAAGGGTTTATTGAGCCACATGTAGCCAGAAAAGGACTGGGGTGTGCCGTCCAAGCCACAGCAGTGGGGCTGGATGGAGAGGGCGACACGTCCGGCATCCTGGAGTCTGGGGGAAGAGTTGTATTTCCCAGGTCCCCACCCCTTGCTCCCTCTTCCCTTGTCCCCAGCCCCCACAAGCTGTCATGTCTTTAGTATTCTCTCTTCTAGAAATGTTACTGCCCTGTTCCGGAGAGAAGCCCTAGTGGACACTCCAGGATGTACGGGTGCCACAGTTCCAGCTGTGGGGTGGCCGTTCTGCCCCCGCCCACTCTGGCCCCCCAGCACGGCCATACAGGTGTGACAGATCCCATGGGACTCCACCCTCCACCCTCATCCACGCCTGTGTCCCTCCCACCTTGGCCCACGCCCAGCCTTCAGTAAACGCGTGTTAAGTTGGTGAATAAAGAACCAAACAGGTGGATGTTCACCGGGATGGTGTCGTGAACATCTGGTATTAGCGTCACGCTCCCTAAGGGGCGGCCGGTGGCTTCTGGGAGGTGGCTTCCGGAGCGTGAGAGGTGGTCGTGAGTGAGGTTAGGGAGGCAGGCCGTCGGCCTGGGGAGCAGACATTCTTTCCTGGTCGGGGGGCCAAGCACTGAGCCAGGGGAGAGAGTCTAGTAAATACCTGTAAAAGAGCAAAGATTCCTGAGAAATTGCACACTTTTTAGCCACGGAGAGCAAATCCCCAGAAGGACAGCATGCGTTCGCCTGTGCTCCCAGCTGCCAGGCACTGCTGTGGGCCTCCCCGTCCGCTACCACGCTGAATGCTCACCACCGTCTCTGCTGTTAGCCCAGCAGAGAAGTCAGGTCACCGCCGTGGGTCGTGCAGCGGGAATCGGTGGACGGAGCTGACCCTGCGTCGTCTGCTTCTAGAGAGCCACGCGCTTCGCCAGAGGTCCGTGGCTTTGAAACCCAGGGCTCGTAGTCCTAAAACACACGCCAGAACCACAGGGCTGACGTGTGCCCCACAGTGTACCCTTAAAGCTGTTTGATCTGTGTGTATGTGTGTGGGGCGTGTGTACGTGTGTGCACACACACATTTCTACGTATGTGTATTTAGTTTGTATACGTGGGTGTACACACGCATTTCTACATATGTATGTTTAGTTTGTTCAGGTCGCATTGAACTGATGTTAGAACTGAACTTCAGATAACCCGTTTTTACACATCTGTGCGCTAACAGTGCGTCTTTGTCTTCCTTTCCAGAGCTTGTCCTCGAGAGTCGCCAGCGCCCCAGACCTGGTAAGACGGGCTTGCACCCCACCCCGCCCCCTTCTCCTCTGTGGGTCCTCCTCGGATTGATTGTGAGGCTGACAGCCCAGTACTTTTCTTGACTGTCAGTGTGCACCTCGTCAGATTGGGTGACAGCTTCCTTTTCCAAGTTAAGCCTCCTTTTACCATCATTTTGGGCCATAAATGAAATTTATTCATCTGCGGTATTGCCTCTAATTCTTCTGCTCTTCTGACCTATCCATTTGGAGGTGAAGTTTGGAGTGATTTTATTTTGGAAACAAATGCAGATTAGTCTCTTCACACCAGTGGAAACCCAGACATGAGATTCTGACATTTTAAAGATTTCTTTTTTGTGATAAAAATCTGTAAGTGTTGTGGATTTTTGTTCATTTGTTCGATTGAATGAATAAGCTCAGTTTGAACGCATTTTAGTATCCATGTACATGTACATGACATATTCATGTCCTGTTATAAATTAAATTGTATTACCAACCACTTCATGGTTTTAAGGTCAAAATGTCTTTTCTGATGGACAGAGAGACATATTGCAAACGATCCTGTTTTTCATCTTAGTATTATTTATAGCCATGGTTTACCTACGGGGCCTAACTAAAGACTAACCAGTAAAGAATCTAAGGAAGGTGGTTAGGTATTAAGTGAAACATTCTATTGTATTCCTTCTCCAGTTAAAGTGGACTGCAGTCTGTGGACAGCGTTTACCTGAGCTAGATAATGCAGAACAGGAAATTCAACTTGAGTTTGCATTTACGTGTCAGAATCCCACAGAGGTCTATCCGTTAATAGTCACTGATGACAAGTACGGTGATGACGGCTTTTAGCTTGGTGATCGACTGGCTTACTTGAAGTTCAGAGGACTATTCATTGATTTGGTGCACTATAGACCTTACTTGGTGTTGTCATTCATTTGCCATTTACCATTGACCCGAAATAAAGAGGCTATTTTTTCTATATTTTTCATACTTGATGCATTCTTTTAAATTTAATCATTGTATTTGTGGAAAAATTATATAATGGCGTGTAGGTTCCAAAGTTTTGCATGGTATGTGATGGATTATCACAGATCTTACTTCAAAATATTTTGGTGTCCACTCAGATGAAAAGAAATAATGATAAACTATTAAAAACTTGGTCTGTCTATAATGTTTTTAATATTTATGATGAAGGAGGCTACTGAAGCATGTGTGATTGAGGTGAGTATCTATGGGCATATTAGTAAAACTTCTGTGATAATCAGGGAAGTGAGTGTGTTTCTAAAGAAACAGCCTGGAAGTTATACGATTTTTACTTATGAAAACAGTATGTATTTCTGTAATCAGTACAAATTTCTTAGTAGTAGAGCTACAATTTTGACGTGCTTTTTGTTGTTTTGTTTAGCTTTAGGTAAGTTCAGCATTAGACCATCTTTCATCTAGCACTAATGTACGTATATTTTAATATATTTTTTAGTGTCGCATGCTAAATGATTATCGAACTTATCAAATAGCATATTCTCTTTTTTTTTTTCCTCTGGCACCTCTTGCACAATTAGAATCCATATTGTGGACAAAAATGCTCCTCTGAGGTCAGATTTTACTTAAAAATCACAGCTACAGGAGGGAAACCCTTTAGAACTGGTCTCAAAAACGATGCTGCTTGGAGATAACTGTCGGAATCCGAGGCGGCTCGGCAGTTCATGCCGCGACGGGCAGCCAAGGGGAGGGAGGTTTTCTGTACACAGGACAAGCGTCTTCTGCTAAGCAGACTTTTAATTTTTTTCAAATGACGTGGCATCAGCAACCACAGATTCCAGTGCTGACTCTCTTGTTCTCTCTGGAGCCAGAGAGGACTGATGGAGATCGAGACCACTGCTGCCCTCTCTCCCCGGAGTCCTCCTGTAGAGCCTGCTGGCCAGCTGGAGCTCTTTGTCCCAATCCGAATCTAGATGCTTTACTTTCCCTGAAGCCCAGGTCCTCGCTGTGTGAGGGGCTGGCCCGGCTGCTGCCCGTCACGGAGCAGGAGACCCGTTTCCGGCCAGAACTCTACGCCCTTCAGACGGCTTCTGTCTGTTGGCATGAAACCCCTGGCCACGGGCATTGTGGCTCCAGGAGTTTGGACCTCATCGCTGTTCTTTGGGGTTTAATGTTTTGGAATTTTACTTAGTTTCTTGCTTTAAAATTGTTCCACGTCAGACCTGAGCATTTGATTGTACAGTTGGAATGCTTGAGCTTTTATCTCTAATGGATATTGTTCTAAATTATGAAAAAAGCAGAATATAGTGCTGTGTGTTGTCACTGAGTTCCCAGCTGTATTCACTCTCATTCACTGAAAAAATATATGCGACTTTTTGAAAACTTGCCTTTTAACCTGAGTCAAATAAATTATTACATTTAAATTAAAATGTATTAATATTTTAAAAAAATAGATTTATAGTCTAGGGATGGAAACCATTGACCTAAATTCCAAAAACGGCTTATATTTACTCTTGCCACAAGAATGATACTTTCATGCCCAATAAAATTTGCCATTTAGTGGTAACTGACTTATAATTTCAAAACTAAAATTGTTTGAGAACCACTTCACATTTGAGTTCTCAATTCTGGCTTGAGTGTTAACTGTCACGGCCAGCAAGCCCAATTTCCTTCAGAGGCCATGAGAGGGTGCTGTTGAATCTTAAACTAAATGCATTTGAATTTCAACAAAACTGAGCCCATGTTTAGATAATCTGGCCTATAAAATCTAATGCACGGTGATAAACAGTAGTGCTGTTTTCATTCCTATTCAAACAAAAGGTATGCGTATGATTAAGTTCAATGAATGTTTTCGAGCACATATTATTTACAAGTCACCTTCTTCTAAGAGGGGATATACCGATAAAGAACTCGTATGGTACATAAACATGTGTTGGAATGTGTGCACATTCATATCACGAAGGAGGACATAACATGTAAGAAGCATAAGAAAGAAACAACATACTATGGAGTTTCAAAGGAGAGAGATGGCATCGGGCGGGGCAGGATGGAGGAGGTGGCATTTTAGAACAGACGTGGGGGGCTTCGCAGCATGTGCCGGATGGCGATGGGGAGGTACTCTACGTGCAGAGCACAGCGTCTGGAAGTTTGGAGAACCGGGTAGAATCTGTTTGCTTGCTCATCGGTGACGTAAAGGTTGTGGGGAAAAGGCTGGATGACACAGGCAGGCTGGCTGCGTTGGGATTCTGCATAGCTGCTGAGGGGCTTATTTGCAACCAATTGCTTTGAAGGTCAAAGTGCCACCACCTGACTCCTTAGCGTGTGAAAGTATGACTGGGAAGCATGTCCTGTGCTCTGTAGGGTTTCCCCTATGACCTCTGATAGTTTGGGGCCTCCGACCTGGAGTAGATCCTAGCAGTGTTTAGGTCAGTGGGGCGAGATTTAAATGAAATGCTAGTGTTCACTGGTTTATTAGGCATTATTCACCAAATAGCTAGTAAATACATATTAGGCGTAAGTTCTTAGAAAACCTGAAGATTGCTTAACTACAGTATTCAGAACCTGATAACGCATTTGTAAAATGTTCAAAAATAGTCGGGTGATCTTTTTTAAACGATACTTTTATTATGTTTGTTAAGGCAGAAATGACTACTTCGTAGAGAACTTGAAGTGACTTTAAAATTCCAAAATAATAAACATGTTTAGAGCTAAAACGAAACAGAAACCACTACAGGAAGTGGGATGAATTTAGCTCTAAATCCATCTTAAGTACTGTGTGAGGCGGGCAGCTTCGTGGCCCTTGTGGTTTTCATTTGGAGACGGTATCTGCAGGATGAGAAGTTTTCTTGGACATAAACTGAAGCAAAAATGTATGGTGTAGACTATCAGGTAAAAGGAGCATTGAGTAACATGCTGGGCAGTTACTCCAGTTCTCATGTTTAAAAACACACAGAGTGTTGTTCAGACATACTTGGATCCCCTCTAAAGGTAGACAGACATTAAATTAAGATGTAGCTCAGGAAATTATTTCTCTGGAGAGTAGAGGTGACATGATTCTATTTGCTGTTTGGTTGTTTTCAGAGAGAAAATTAGGGAATGATGAGGGATAGAATGATGGGTAGAATAACGCCCCTGTGGATACACTTTATGTGGCACAGAATGACTCAGGGTGCTTATCAGAGGTCCAGAGCAAGGGGGCGGGGGGGATCTAGGACCATGAGAAGGACTTGATCTGACGTTGCTGGTCTTGAAGGCGGAGGAGGGGCCGGAGCCCAGGAATGTGGAAAGGACAAGGACAGGGGGGGCCTCCCCCGGAGCCTCGGGAAAGGGATGCAGCCCTGTTTCACACCTTGACGTGCCCAGTGAGACCCCTGCTGGGCTATTAACCAGCAGAGCTGTGGGCAGTAAACTCCCGTGTTCCAGCCACTGCGCAGTGGTGTCTTACAGGAGCGTTAGGAAGCCACATGGACTGGCTCTATGAACGCGGCAGTTCCCAGTAGGGTCCCCTGGTCCCTGTCACGCAGACGGCCCGTGTCATCGGTACATGCCAGCCCTGCGCTTCAGTTATTTACCAGAACTGAGGGGACTGTCTGCGAATCGGGTGCCATGGGAGTCTGTGGATCAGAGCTGGGCTCTCATGCAGAGCTGTCCATTTCCACACGCAGTGGTGGGAGGGGCGGCTCAGGGAGGCTGATGGGGCAGACCCGGGAAGGGCTCCATCCAGGCGTCTGTAATTCGTCCACCCGTCTGTCGCCCTAAGGTTTTTCAAACTGTAGGACTTCGAATGAAAGATGAGGTATAGAGATGGCCAGACGTTGGTCGATTCTTACATATTTGCGAGAACGAGTAGATGGATGAGTAAATGAGGGGAAAGAGAGATAAGAATGAATCAGGGTACCGGCTAAAGAAGAAACACGCCTTCGGTCTCCCCGGTTGTGGCAGTGACAAGACCAGATGAGACCAGCCGCAGACGTGAGGAAGACACCATCTGGGAAGTGTCAGTGACACCATGCCACCAGAGACCTTCGGTGGCTTCATGGTTCTGTTCCTACAGAACAGTGGACACGGGAACCATTATTAGGTATTGAATGCTTACCAGGTGCCGCACCGTAGTTCTTATAAAACATTTTCATGTTTTTATAAATAATCGATAACAAATGAATATGTGGTGTGTGTGTGTCATGAAGCATAATAACAGGGTGACTATCCGGATCCCCCATATACCTTAAGAAATAGAAGGTTAGATACATCTGACGTTCCCAGCACGGTACTTCACAATTGCATCCCCGTCTCCCCTCAAAACGTAATTGCTATGCTGAGTATTGTTTTTCATTTCCTTGCTTTTCTTTATTGTTTTAGGACAAATGTGTATGTCCCTAAGCAATATAGTTTTTAAATTTTTGCTTGTTTCTAAAAATGTTATTAAAATGGTATCATAGTGTATGTTTTCTTCTTCCAGTTGCTTTTTGTTAATCGTACTGATGGATGAAGTTATCAGGTACCAGTTTCACTGCTCTAAAGTACTTATTTCATTGTCCTTATATCCCGAAATGCATGCATACGCATGTATATTCTTCTATGGATGAATATCTGCTTTACTTCCAGCCTCACCTACTGCAGACGTGCCTCTGTGAGCGTTCTGCACACATATCCGAGAATCCACATGTGAATTTCTTGAGGACACGCACTCAGGAGTTGCTGGGTCAGAGTGGGGTTCTATGTTCGGCTTTACAGAAACATCCTAAACTCTTTCTCAACGTGGTCGTAACCAGTTCACACTTAAAAACAGATACAACTTTCTTCTGCTTTAAATTCTTACAATTTGATAGTCTTGGTTTTTAAATTTCTGCAGTTTGGTGGATATAAAATGGTATCTAATTATGATTTGTACTTTCCTATTTGTAACCTATAATGCAGTTTAGCATCTTTTTCTATAATTATTTGCTGTTCACCGTTCTTTTCAGTAAAATAACCAATAATATATTTTGTCCATTTTAAAGAAATTGGCTTGCTTGTCCTTCATATTTTGGATACGAATTCTTTGTTGGTTACATAGGTTTCAAATATCTCCTCTCTTGTGTGTGACTTAACAGTTAACCTGTTTTTATGGTATCTTGATGAACAGATGTGCTTAATGCCGGCCCTCTTTTTCCTTTTATGATTAATACTTCTTGCGAGTTAAGAAATCTTTTCTATCCCAAATTTGTAAAGGCTCTTATATATTCTTCTAAAAGTTTGACTGACATTTTGTGCCCTTTTCATTAAGGGCACATGAATTATTATTTGTTTTTGCTGAGGGTGAGGGAAGGAGGTATGAGGTAAAGTAGACATCCTCTCCTATCTTCCAGGCCTGTCTCAACATTAATTATGTACTCTTCTTCTCTGATTGAGTTTGGGTAAGGTAGAATTATTTAATCCTTTATGTTTGGTAAAATTGTTTATAAAACTATGTGTAGAAATTGACTACAAAATGACTTTCTTTTATAGGAAGATTTTAAATGTCTGATTCATTTTCTTAAATGTTTGTGGGTATTTAAAGTCGATTTTCTATTTTTTTCCTAGGAATATGTGTTTTTTGTTTGTGTGTTCAAATATACAGGCAAAAAATTGATTTTAGTATCATCTTATTTTTTAGATCTGTGTTCTATCACTGTCGTTTTCACTTTTCACTCCTGATATTTTTTGGTTTGCCTTTTTTTCTTGTTTAATCTCACTTGAGATTTATTAATTTTATTAGTATTTTCAACGGATCAACTTTTGACTTTGTTATTCCTCTATTGAATCTTTGTTTTCTATTTTGTTAATTTAGGTCTTATTTTTTTTCTACATTCTTGAGTTTATTGGATTGCTTTTTCTATCTTTATGTGTTCATATTTAGTTCATTAGTAATCAGTTCTTTCTAATATAGGCAATTTAGGTATCTTGGTCAGGTAACTTAACTTCTTTATATTTCAGTTTCTCATTCTTAAAATGAGGGTAATGATAATATCATGGTGTTGGGAAGATTAGATGAATTAATACAAAAAATACTTAGAATAACTAACCTGTCACAGAGTAAATATCAGACGAGTGCTCTTCCTCCCCACCTTCTTTTTTCTCTTTCTCTTCTTTTCCTCAAACAACTTCTTAAATAGCATTTATCTATTTAACACTGTAAATTTTGATTAAAAGTATTTTTGTTGTTCAGATTCAGTTGTTTCTAATTTCTATTGTATTTATTCTTTGATTCATAAATTATTTAACTGTTTTTATAATTTCTAGATGTATAAGGGTTTTATTTACATTATCTTAAAAATTGATTTCTTACTTATATTGTGGTCAGAAAACATGGGCTATTTGATATCAGTTTTTAAAAAAATTTTAAGCCTAATCCATGGTCTGATTTGTGCTTTTGTAAATATGTCTTTGTTTTGTTTTTAAATCCAAGTTAGACTATTGTTATTATATTATTAATGTTGTTTAGAATTACTAATTTACTTACCACTTTCTTTGCTTATCATTTTTTTCCTTTAGAGAGTTTCTTGTTGGTATACTGCCCCCGATATATCTGATTGTATCTGTTTATTTAAAAATGTCTATATTTTGCCATCATTTTTTAAAGATAGTTTTGCCAGATACATAATTCTGGACTGATAGTTATGTTTCTCTTAGTACTTCAGAAATCATATTCTTCTGACTTCCATGATTGCAGTTGTGAAGCAGGCTTAGTGTCTGTTCAGATACAAGATTATAATCTCTTTCTCTCTTTTTTTTACTTTAGCTGCTTTGAAATCTTTGGCTTCGACATTTTTACATGTTTTTTTTTTAAATAATGTATTTAGGAGTGGATTTTTTAAAGTAATCTTGCTTGGTATTCATTATGCTTCTTAATTCTGAGGATTAATACTATCAGTTTGGAAAAATTATGATTTCCTCTCCTTTATTCACTTTACTCTCTATGGAATTTCAATTGAGTGTTGGTTCTACTTATGCAAGCTTCTATATTTCTTTACTTCATATTTTTCTTTCTCTGTGTTGAATTCTGGCTTCTAGATTATTAATTCTCTATTCAATCATGAATAATCTGCTATTTAACAGTTGCTTTGAATTTTTCATTTAAATATTTCTTCTCTAATATTTTAGAGGTTTGTTTGTTTTATAATGTTTCTGGTCATTTAAAAAATCCTCTTTGCTTATAGTTTCAATTTCCTCTTTTACTTATTTAAACATGTAAACATTTCATCTTCTATATCTGATAATTCCAGCCTCTAAAGTCCTGATGGGTCTGGTCCGTTATTTCTCTAATACCCTTCTTTTGTTTCCTGTACTTACTTATTTCTTTATTTAATTGTAACCTTATATTTGTTTGAAATACATTTGTGGGAATTGGTTGATGTCTTGAGGTCAAGATGCATTTTTAGAGGAAGAATTTTGTTTGCTTTTACCAGGCACTTGGGGACAATACAGTTTTGTATCTATTTAATATAAACACTTAACTTAAAAAATTTTGATCACGTAATGTGAATTTAGGACCCAAATCCATGGTAGGGCTGGCAGACAGCCATGGATTCTCAAAGAGTAGGGTTGCCAGAAAAAAAAGACAGGATATTCAGTTACAAATAAACAATGAATACTTTTTTTTAGTATAAGTAGGTTGTTAATATAAAATTTAAATTTAACTGGGTACCCTATAATATTTTTGTATAGAGACTTTATGTTTTAAAGCAGCTTTGGGTTAACAGCAAAATAAAACGTTACGTACACAGGTGTCACATTCTCTTCCTTCCCCCTGCCACACCCCCACACCCACACAGACTCTTCACCAGTGACATTCCCCACCACAGTGGTGCGTTTATTACAATCAGTGATCCAACACTGCCACGTCCTTATCATCCCAAGTCCAGAGTCTACATTAGGGCTCATTCTTGGTGTTGTACATTCTATGGGTGTTGACAAATGTACGATGACAAGCACCTACTATTACAGTATCGTATAGAACAGTTTCGCCGCCCTAGAAATGCACAGCACGCTGCATTTTGATTTGCTAATCTGACAGCTCAACTCAAGAGAGTCATTTTTTCCTTCCACCGAAAGCTGAGACAGGAAACTTTCCTTGTCTGCTCATCGTTTGCGTTTTTCCCATGGTTAGCTCTTCTGCAAGGGCATGGCCGTTCATGCGTCTTGTCTCTCCGTGGTGGTCTCTGGTTCTCCCCCCACCCCTGCCTCGTCTCCTGCCCACCTGTGCTCCCACTGAGATGAAAGCTCGCGGCCAGCTGGGACTGAAAGATGCCTCCGGACTGGGCGAATGTTCAGTAACCTCTTATTCCCCTGGATTCACCCTACAGCTTCAGTCCTGATTTAAGAGGAAGGCTTTACTCTCTTGCTATCTTACCTATCCATTTTAAAAGATGTTTTTAAAATATTGAATCTAATGTTCTGTAGTGGGAGGATTTTTAGGATCTCTAGTTCACTACATGGCCAGCCATAGACGATTTAAGCCGTCATGCAGATTACCTCTTCCAGTCCTCACAACCTAATGAAGTGCTATTATTATCGCAGTCTCACAGAGAACTTTGGGGTCTAGAAAGGTTGAATAATTTGCTTAAACTCATGAAGTGACAACCAAATTCAATCCTAGCTCGAAAGCCTTTGTTTTCACCCAGTTTGCTGCATTCTCCTCCATTTCTTGATACCTTGTACCATTCCTAGTAGCAAGAAGTGTGAGTGCTTACTTTCGTTTATTTAGTTGTGACTTACTTGTTTATGTTTGCCGCAATCAGAACAACGGCCTTGGGGAGCCCTCGGTGGCTGGCGTGGACGCCAGTGCCAGGGCTGGCCCGGGATTTAGGCAGGGCCTCCCACCCCTGGCAGTGTCTCGTCCGCAGGTTTACTTGTTCGGAAACTCTTGTTTGTCAGTTTACCTGGAGCTGATCTGACTTGCTTACAAGCCCCAAAGGCCTGAATTTCGATATGCGAATTCACTGTGGGTCGAAGTCCTTTTCGGTGACTTGAATAGTCCTGTCCACGCTCCAGGACCTTTCCAGATATCAAGACAATGGGGAAAACACCTCTGTGACCAGATGTATGCTTGGGAAACTTGGCCCTAAGAAAATGAAATGGCCTTCAGGCCAAGGGACATCTGATGAGATCGTTTCTGATAATCAATATTGCTACCACGGGGTGGGTCAGATGCTGAACACATACTGAGCAACTGCTACACAGCGGTTGCCGTGGCAGGCACTGGTGGGGAATGTGAAGATGAGCAAGATGGTAACCTGCCCTCGAGGAGCTGACGGTCTCAGCTCTCTTCCCTTAAGCAATCACCACTGGGAGGCCTTGGGTCGCAAATAAGACATAAGAGTTTCGGGAACATGGGAACATTGAGTGGATAAGCAGAATATTCAAAATCCCTTTGTACTTGAGACTTAAGTTTGCCCCATAATGTAACCAGGCTTTTGAATAGGAGTGAACCTCAATGCAGCCACACATCGGGTGGCCGTGCCCTAGAGGGTCATCTTGGTTCAGGGTCTGATTTTCAGCCTTTCAGTTCAGATGAGTTGAGTCATTGTGTCTGACACTTAGTCTTTGTTTTTGGAGTCACCCAAACTGGGATTCCTAGGGTGTTTGGGAGAGTCCTGGCTGGGGAGTATCTGACTCATTTATTTGTTTGACTCATTTTGGGGTAGGTTGGAAAAGTGCACTTAATGCAATACTTCTAATGGGGAGAAAGAAGAAATTCACATTTTTATCCAGATAAATAAGACATCAATTTAACTTTTGAAACATATTCAGCCCTTGGGGACCTACAGCCAAGTCCTTTGGCATCACCTAACAAACGAGAGTCCCCCGGCCACAGGGTTGGATGGCACTGCATGGGAACAGGACCGCTCACCCGACCTCTGTACTGTGTGTGAAGCCACCAAACAGAACCAAAGGGCTTCAGAAATGGAATTTCCAAAAATCGAATGAAAGTGAAAGCCAAAAGTAGCCACGGTGAAGGCCACAGAAAGAGGAGCTCCTCCATATTTGCGTTTTGACCGAGACAGAAGGTCATGGCCTTTCCCTCTCTTACTATTGATGACCAGATCCTCACGGTGTCAGAGGGAAACTCGTTTCCATTGATGAGTATGCAGAAGTCTTCCTGGCATCTTCCCCAGCCCCAAATGTTCTGCTTTCAGCTCAGACTGGGAATGGACTATTGTAATTAGCCCTGACATGAGAGAGGAGACTGAGGAGAAACTGGACACAAAGCAGATGTTTCCAGCTGCAGATTCATGGGGGCTCCCGACTCCTGCTCCCCGCTGTGGTGGGAGCCGGCCCTGGGCTGAGGAGCTGTGCATGGTGCGTAGTTGTCTTGGGCTCAGGTCAAGCAGAGCAAAGCTACGCTGAGGGTATTGCTTAGTGTGTCAATGGAGAAAGTCACCTTGGCCTGGGTTGCATTTGCATCCAACACGGGATGGGACAGTTCAACCCTTAGAAAGAAATGTGTGAAAGTGCTTTGAGCAGACTTGAGCAGCCACAGTTGTCGGAGCCACCTGTTTGCTTCTTCATGGATCGAGAATAGTCTTAGGAAGAAGGCAATAAGGAGTCTGCCATAGCGAGTCCTTGTGTATGGGAGAGGGGACCGTTTATCTACACTGTGGTTCTGGGAATTCCATATGTCACTGTGGATGAGCTCTCAGTATTTAATTAAGAGTCATAGCTGGTGGCTTCCCCCACTCAGAGAAAACCCTTGGAGGCATCATGAGGCCATCAACATACATTGACTTCTTTGACGCCGCTGGGAAGTTTTTGGATTTAGTCTTGGGCAAGAAGGGAACTCAAGGGTAGGAAAATCAAATAGTGTAGGAATCTAAATTTCCACCTGAGGGGAACCTCCCTTAGATCAACCACTGATCTGCTCCTCTTCATATATAGTTATTGCCAAGTGGCAGAGTTTAATTAAAAAAAAAAAAAAAAGGTAATATCCTTTCTGCTCCTGGCCAAATATAAGAGACGAAATTTTCCATGACATCGGTTGGATTCAGTCATCTCACGCTGAATGCTCCCTGCAGAACCTGCCACACCCATAGCGGGTCCATGTTCAGTGAACTCTGACAGGTCTTGACAGACAAAGTGGTTTGGAGTGGTGATCACTGACCTGTCACTTCAGGCACTCTCCCTCGTTATGATATTCTTCAGCCACCTGGGTTAGCTTTGGCCAGGGAGACTTGGGACGGAGTTTTGGGGACCTCACAGGCCTGAGCACACAGCCTAGCTTAGAAGACATGAGAAGCAGACATGAGGAAAAGCATGCCCAAGAAACAAGACTAGTGAGATGTATGTCACTCAGCTGTATTTAGTTCAGATAAGGCAGGGGTTCTCAAACTTGCTGGCTACGGGACCCCTGTTTGCTCATAGAAATCGAGGATCCCAAAGAGCTTTTATAGTGGGATATGTAACTAATATTTATAATATTAAAAAATAAAATCCTAAGGTTGTAAAAATGCTTATCTATGTTCAAAGCACAGTATAATCCCATCATATGAATAACATCTCTATGGAAATAAGCATATTTTCCCAAACAAAAAATAAGTAAGAAGGGGTGGCACTGTTTTGGAATTTCTCAGATCTCTTTAGCATCTGCCTTGATAGAAGACACCTGGATTCTCATCTCCGGTTTTGTGTTTAATCGGAATCTGTTGCAATGCGTCGTCTCGGCTGAAGTGAGGGAGTCTGGCCTTAGACACGTAAGTGGACAAGGGAGGAGTGCACAGCTCTTTCGGATAATGATGGGCGTCCATTTCTTGACAAGCGTGGTTTCTCAAAGGTGAATGCAAAGCAAAATCTGAAGCCATATCCGTTTCAGATCCATCATTGTTTTAAAATCTGTTGTTTGAGCTTGCATTCGCAATAGTGGTACATGATTTGGTGACAGCATGTATTTAGCATTTGAAAAATATTGGTTCGTGGAATTATGCAGACCTTCCAAATGTTGACATGTTTCATTCCTAGACAATATCAAGAAAGCACATCTGTTAATATCACCACCAGTCTCGTCAGGAGTATTGAGATATTGGGAAGCTGTCAAGTTCATGGTGACAGATACAAGTTTTCAATAATCTAATTTTTGCTTGAAATTTGAAGTTTGCTATTGGCTACAAATACCTTCTATTGTGTTTCTTTCAGTGACAGGATTTTTGAGAAAATACCCAGCAAAGTCATTCTTTTAAGTTAAAATAGTGTACCATAGAAGCAAAAGGCTTGCAACTCAATATCGCACAAATACGCCCAAAGGTTGACATTGAAAGTTTTATTACATTATAATATAATGGTTTTTCTTAAGTGACACTGGCTTCTTTATTTTATTTTATTCATTTTATTTTATATTTTATTTTATTTACTTTATTATTTAATTTATTTTATTTTATTTTATTTTTATTTTATTTTATATTTTATTTATTTATTTTATTTTATATTTTATTTTATTTATTTTATTTTATTTTATTTTTTAATTTAATTTTTTATTTTTTTAATTTAATTTTTAATTTAATTTTTTAATTTTTTTAATTTTTAAAATTTATTTTATTTTAGGGTAGTGATGAATTTAATGGGACTGCAGGTACACTCGGGGCCCTTGACTCAAGCCAAGGGCCCGGCAGTTTTTGCCACCACGGCTTCTGCAGCAGTGGTACAAATGTCAGTGTAGTAAAAGCCAAATGACACCCTAGTACTTCATTGCAGAAATCATCTTGATATCTAAGACTGCTCGAAAGGGTCTTGGGGTCCTTGGGGTTCCTAGAGCCCCCTTGACTACCATTGATTTAAAGCGTCTCAACTCTTGGTCTTTCAGAGCCACACAAACGTCCCCATTTGAACAGCTGTAAGAGACTGACACTACACGGCTAGTCTTCCCATCAAGGCACATGCAACAGCTTTCTAGAATTTTCTGCCCATTTTTAGCGTAGCCAGGATCTATTTTTCCTAATTGTCAGACTCAGATACTGTGCTCTTTATAGAAAAAGTTGGGCTCTTCTAAAGCATGTGACCTATTGACATCATTTTCCTTTTGCTCCTTTGTTTTATATTTTGCATTTCTGCCCTCAGCCAGCATTGGACTTCACTCTTAAAGCAATACAGGCGCTGCGTTCGTCGGTTAAATAAACCCGAAGTCCTCCAAACTGAGTCTGAGCCCTGACAGTTCTAGCGGTGGCAGGCTTTCTTTTCCTAGATTCAGACTGGAATTTCTGAGTTCTCAGAAGGAAAACAAAGTGTCCGACAGCAAAGACATCCTGAAGGAAACGGCTCTGAATCGACTGTGCACGGGAGAATCGTGAGGCTTCGCTTCATGCAGGTCAGAGGATTTGAGCCTTTTCGACCAAGGATCCACGTGAGTGACCAGGGCCAACCCAAAACTTGGAGCAATGAAAACACGGAGTGAGCTGAGAAAGTAAAAGACGTAAAGAATGAAACTGAAAATAAATCTTAAAAATCTTTCTCTTCTCATTTAGTTGTAGCATTTACGGGTTGGTTTTCTTGTTTTAAAAAAAAAAAACGTGTAATAGAAATCCTAAAATTTGGGAAAACCAGTTTTAATTGTGCAAGTGAAAGATTAGACGTCCCTTGCTGAGTGAGAAGTTAGAAGATTGTAATTAGCTTCATGCTGTCCGACTAGAGTTTACATTGGCTCCTACGTATGGGTAGCAAGTTCTTAGTACAGCATTAGGAAAACTGGGTGCTCTCTCACTCCTTATGGTGTCCCAGTGTCAAAGTGGGGGGCAGGGGGACATTTTCTTGTCTTCTTATCCACGTTTGGTGACATTACTGCTGGATGCATTCTTCCTGCAGGATCAAGACTGACTACGTAATTTGTGGGGCCCAGTGCAAAATAAAAGTGCTGTCCCTTTATTTAAAAATTGTTATTTTTAAATAATAATTTTGAGAAGGCGAGAGCAGAGCATTAGGCCAAGCACCCACGAAGCCTGCTCTGGCCAGGCTTGACCCAAATCCAAGTCACCACTGACAAGGCGTGAGATACAGGGACAGTGTAGAGAGTTCACCTCTGAAGCCTCAACACCTGCAGCTTTAAGGTGACTGTCTTTGAGGGATGTTCCAGGTGCTTCTCTGCCTGGGGCCCATAGGTAAGAAACTGAGAACATCCCCAGCCTGGAAAGCATTTATAGCCCCTCCCCCTGCTGCACCCCCCACCTGGCTCCTTCCTGCTGGTCTAAACCTTGGCCATTCTTTCAGACCTTAATAAATCACATTTCTGTGAAGCCTTCTCTCACCTTACCTGAGCAACAATAATCTCTTTCTCTTCTCCATTCCACTTGTCTGTATTACCAATTTGGCACTTAGTAGATGCTATTAATTTTACTAAATTAATTGCCAAGTAAGTGCTTGCTAATTGTTAATTATGCTAATGGAAAACAGGTTCTTTGACGAGTGATTCTGAAAATTGGTTTTCCCCCAAACCAGCAAAAATAATTCATCAGAGTTTCTTAATCTGGGGCTGGCGGATTAGCTTCTTGGGGGTCCAAGAACTCCTAGAAATTATAAATGAGATTGTGGACATCTGCAAATGTGTCATTGCCCCCACCACACACCAAAAAAAGCAGGGGAGGTTTAATAACAACCAAGCTAGATTCTCAAGACCTGTGCTCTGATTGGACTTCGGGGAATTTAAAAGCCAAGATCTGCTGTAATGTCACATAGTTCCACCCTTCAGACCCTCCACTACGAATGCAAATCCTTCCAGACCATGCGCGTGGTTTCTCAGTTCTCCCCTGCCCACGCGTGTTTATATTTGAATTCCAGTCATCTGGTCCCCTGTGAAATTCCAAGGCAGTCTAAGTTTGGAAGGAGCCCTTGGTTTCCCCCGCATTCTGTCTCGCCCACGCAAACATGCAGTGAGTTCTGGGACAGCAGGACATGTGACGGGAACGTTTCGCAAGACGCTTCCTTCGTGCCGAGACACAAAGCCAGCATGTCACCCTGGGGTCAGCACATTTTTTCCATACAGGGCAAGCAGTACACGGTTTCGGCTTGGCAGGCCAGTGTCCTCTGTTGCAGCTGCTCACCTCCATCCGTGCTGCACCAACACAGCCGTGACTGAGCCTCGGTCAACAGCAGGCTTGGGCGTGTCCAAGTACAGCTCTGTTTACAAAATCGGGCCGTTGGGCCGGAGTTTGCTGACCTCTGACCCAATTCATGGCTCCCTGGGACGAAGGAAATCCCGGCTATAATCAGAAAGCATGACACTGGCTAATTAGGCAGGCCTTCCGGAGTTCTGCATGTGACCGCTGGCACACAAGTCTGATCTTGGCTGAGCTGCACATCCAAAGGAGCTCACTTGTCCTGGGCAGCAGCTCAGACAGGCAACCCAGCGACGGAGGCAGGGAGTCGGGGTGATTCTGTGGTTGCCGTTCCAGTTCTTGTGCACCCCTTTATCCGAGACAATCCCAAAGGTCATGGTTCATACCATCGCAGACAAGGAGGGGGCGGGCTCCTGCTACGCGATCCAGGTGGCACTCTGATCTGGCGTCCGTGACCCTCTCTCTCTCTCTGCTTCGTGCTGACGATCGGTAAACCGTGCACGGCGTCCGATGTCACCAGAGTTCTAAAGAACAGTCTCTCGATTGTTCCGCTGTGAATTCTGCCTGCGCACTCGCTGTGGCCGCAGCTCCAGCCACCTCTCTCTACCGGCTACTCCTCACTTCCCAGACGGGCGCTGTTGGCTGGCAGGACAGAAGCCAGGTGGGTGGCAGTGGAGATTGTAGCCAGAGATGCAACGGTGTCGTCCCCAACTTCGTACGAGGCGTACGATCCAAAAACACAGACAGGGTTGAAGACCGTTCAGCTTGCAGAGCAGAATTTAAAATCGTGGCAGGTGCTTAGCCTTCTTCAGATTCCTTTCCACGGTCAAGTTTCATGGCGGGTGGGGAGGATTTTCCTTCTTTGTTCTTCATCGGGCATCTTGCTGCTCCAAAGCAATCAGGCGTCTGCATCGCTCGTGCTTCCCTTTGTCTCCTGCTGCTGTCAACTAGTGATGAGTTACACGCTCCTCTTCACGTATTTATGTTTGCCTTTAGTTAGTTGCCGTTCGTCCTGCCAGTCATTCATGTGGGGTTCAGGGTGCAGGGAGAGGTTCTGTGACTGGCTCCAGTCCTCGGCCTCCTCTATCAGAACTCGGTTTTCTGGCAACTGTTAACGCTGTCATCACTGAGGCCACTTTTGTCCCAAGAAAGCCCTCTTCCAGCCACCTCTGGTGCTGTTCCCACCCAGGTCAGGCTGAGCCCTGACCCTCCTTTCGTGGGTTGCTTCCTGCATCGGAGCGTGGCGAGGCTCTCGCCATCGCTGGAGCCGGGCTGCGTGCCACTGGCCGGAAGCACGGGGGACCGAAGAGCCGCCTCCCTTCCGTCTGTCACAGACACCTTTTGCTTAAAGTGGCATTTTCAGCAATGACTCCCTTACATTTCCACTAACACCCATTCATCAGAGATCTCCCCCACACATAGAAGGTGCTGTGTGTGTCCACACCAGGTGGCCAGTGCCCCACGCGCCAGCTAAACTGGATGCAGAGCGTACGTTAGGACTCTGGCGGTAGAGAGGGCACAGGAGGGAGAGAGAGGACCTTACCTGAATGAGGCGTGGAGCTTATTTAAGCATCGCAAACCTTACTTTCCCGGTTTCCCCAATCTGGAAATTGGGGTTTCGAGGAGTTACATTCCAAGGCCTCACACGTGGTGAGTGGCTGGGCCAAGATGTGAAACAGAGTCCGTCTGAGGCTGTCTGTCCGAACTTTTTAGAAGTACACAAAGTAGGCGTGAAGGCGTGGGCAGGGAAAATACCACCACCATGAAGAGAAGGCGGGCACATCCCCTTTGTTCTGAGACGACCCCATGACATGCTATGTGGGAAGCTGAGGATACATCCCCCTAGGGTCCAAGGGAGGGTCACGTGCAAAGCCAGGCGAGACCGATTTTGTAAAGCTCGGTTTTAATGAGGAGAAATTACCCTAAGAAACTCCAACCAGGATTTCTCTGTCATGGGCACAGTTTTTACTGATTGAAACAGAAAAAAAGTTTAAAAAGGCCTTCAAGGAGCTTCCGTTTTAAATCCTTTAGTAGCATAAATCTCCTCCCTCTGGCTCTGGCGAATTGTTTATTCTGATTCCTTGATAAAGCTCTCCCTCGTGTTTTGTTGGTTTGTTTTGAGATGAGCGACTGTGGTCGGCCAGTTGCAGGAAACTTTGCTCAGAGTAGATCACGACATGCTCCAGGAGTTGTGGGTCCCCAGAATCGTGGTGGGGGGGCGGAGCGGGAAGGCAGCTTGGGGTCGGGTGCTGGTAGATCGTATAATTAAAGTCACGTGTAGACAGGAGCAACAACAGCAGTTTTACTCTGAAACAGATTTCAGATAGGGCAAACCATGAACGCCTACCTGTCCTCATCTCCATAGAAACGGTAGAACAGGGCCGGGGTGGAGCTGAAACGGTTCAAGTGCACCCACTTAGTTCGACTGGATCCACAGTCTGGGCAAAACGCAGGGGCAGGGTTGGGAGGCTTCTTTCTCATAATAAAAGTGACATGTCGCTGTGTAGGCTCTCCTGGCCATTTCAGTGTGTTAGACGTTCCTTGGATTTTTAAAGTAAAAGGGTGTCAACCTGCCTCTTGGATATAAAGGGCTTTTTGTTCTCTTTCTTTCCAGTAACAACATCCTCTTAAAACTCACTTTCCCAATTGAGAGATTTTGACCCGGATCCGATTAGCATAATCTCCGATGCCCGTGTCAGGGTGAAATGCCTCAGAATCAGAATCTCGCTTGTTAAGAGCCTTAGTATAATAGGTGTCATTACACGTTATATAAAACGAAACAAAAAAGCCAGTATTCGTTTTGTCAAATAGCTTGTAGGTCAAAGGTTGAAAGATGCTGGAAGCATCTTTTGCCGTTGGGTTATGACATTGCGGTGGTGTTTGTGAAGAAAACGCCTTCTTTGGAGTCTTTTTGTTCTCCACGCCTCTTCCCCCACCCCATAGTTCATCTTTTCATGTCTCCAAATTTGGTAGGAATAAAAAATCTATCAGAAGGTAGAAAAGAAGGGCTGGTATTAGGAGGGATGGTGAGTCAGGAAGGCTGCTCACCCTGCGGTCACACCCTCAGTGTGGTCACACCCACGCTGGGGTCCCACTCACACTGTGTTCACACCCGCGCTGTGGTCACACCCGCGCTGTGGTCACACCCACAAGGGGCACTGGGAGAAGGCTGCGTGCAGCGCAGGTTTTGAGGCGTGCGGAGCACCAGGTGCGTCTGAACCTCCCGGCCCCTGTCACCGGGCAGAGGCTGCGGTCCACTCCCATGGGCTGCGAGGGAGAGAGCAGGGACCGGAAGACCCTTCTCGTTCGTTACGCCCGGATTTTGAGGACACGGTATCGGCCCTGGTGGCGTAACGGAAAAGCACCGCTGGCCTCAGTGGGAGTGTTAAACTCTGGCTGAACGGGAGACGGAGGGAAAAGTAACGTGAAATTACAGAGCATAAACGGGAAGGGTGGTCACAAGTGCTGGGTCATGTTCTCGAAGCCTGTGTGTTTACGACATCGCGTTTTCCCGGGCCCGTGAGGACACCATCGGTGCTTGTCCTCCCAAATCACGGGGGCCGGGGCGTATTCACACACGGGCCCCAACTCGCCGATTCCCCAGACGGGCTCAGGAGCCATCGTTGGGCGTGCTGGCCTTCCTGAATCACCAACATGCCTTCTCCGAGTCCTGGGCGTAGCTGTCGTCCGCGCAGCTCGCTGGAAACCGGAATCCCTGTGTCAGCCCCGGGATGCCCCAGCTGGCGGGTCGTGGAGCCCGGGGGTCTGCGCTTCTCAAGCCCTCCCAGCTGACTCTGACACAAGTGCTTAGAGAAGCACCGCCGGGAACTCGCATGAAAAAGACGGTTCTTCAGGGGCCTCCTGCGTGTGTCCGTCACAAGTTCAGAGCATTAACAGCAGCGTGACTGTTGATGGGGTGATGCAAATGTTGTATGAAAGTATCTGTGTAAATATATTTTAAACTGGGCTGACTTGGTAATGCAGCCTCTGCGGTGTGCGCTTGGCTCACAAACTCATACAAACTCATACACTCTCCAGTATTGATCTTTGGTGTTGACATGGTCCTGTCTTCCACTTACATCCAGAGAGAGAGATGTCCACGGCCGAGGTGAACTTCCTCCCTTATTCAGTGGCACTTTCTGCCTCTGCCTTTCCGCGGACAGGGTTGGGTGGGCGGGGCACAGGAGTGCAGGCGTTCACGTGAAGCAGTGTCTCATTTGTCATCAAACGCTACACCCACTTCTGCTATCTCCGCAGCAGTGGTCTCTGCAGCTTGGGGGATGCAGGAAAGAGTGTTTGGCCTTTGAGGGAAAAGCGAACACCCTGTCTCCCAAATTCTAGGCCTTGATTGTTTGATGGTTGCATGCATGTACGTGAACACACATTCACATGTACGCACACACGCACACACACATGTACACACGCACACACATGTACACACGCACAGTCATGGGATCACCGGCAGTTTCCAGGTGGAGCCCACGACTGTCGGCTCAGAGGAGGACAGCATGCTCCTCTGGAGGATGACGTCCTCAGGGGCCTGGTCCCCACATCTCGTCCCTCGTGACAGCCTTGTGCCACAGGGAAAGGGCAGAGGATTGGGCAAACCCAGCTCATCGTGAAAGGTCACATTTTTGTCATTCTGTGCTGATTCATCGCATACTGAGGTTTTCTAATACATGCCCTTCCTGGCAAAATTGGAAAGGTCCGTAAGTGGAACAAATGAGCTCAACCTCAAGGCAAAGGTTGTGGGGAGAACGACAAATTTTAACTGTTTCTTGATCTTGGAAACCTGTTTTTTTTTGTTGTTTTTTTTTGTTTGTTTGTTTTTTCATTTCGATGACACTGCTAGAGATTGCATAATGACTTTACAGAGGCAGAATGTTTGCATTTCACAGAGTGCTTTAAAGTGACCTAGGCAGGGAAAGTATCATTATTAGCAGGTTTTCCCTAGTAGAATAACTAAGGCACAGAAGGTGAAAGGCCTGGCCTGTGACTGCTGAGTGACTCCTGAGGGCCATCCGCCTGGCCGGCCCAGTGGGTCTCCGCTGCCTTTTAAAATCCAAAACCTCTTTTCATTCACATTTACTTGTGTTATTTTCTCGGAATTTATTTTCTAAAAATAAATTTTTTTAGTCTGTAAGATTTTCTTCCTAAAACAACACTTCTTAACATCACTTTATACTGACATAAAATGTGCGTCACTCACTATCAAACCTCTTACAACGTTTCTCTGGCATGCCTCTTGGAAATTTGTATCTGGGCATTTGTCTTCTTTGAATAACGGATCTACTTCCTTTTATCAGATAAGGAGATTGATGGATCTCTTGTCTTCCAGAAAGCTCAGAGCTGAATTTAATATTCAACCATGGCCTTGGCATGATCTTAAATTAGTTTTTCCGCTTTCAATGAGATTTTAAATGGTGTATTTCAGCTTCGTTTTATATGCACCTTTTGTTACGAGACAAAAGTATTTAGAAATAGGTGCAGCATATATATTTCAAATAAACATTTTTTTGATCAGAGTTTACTTTGCTATGAAGGAAAAACACTCAATGCCCCAAGGAAAACTACATTATCAAATGGAATTGGTGGGTCACATAATGGCAAGTTTTCTTATCGTTACAAATACTGTAAGAGTAAGTCTGGTCGTGGAAGAAGTTTAGTTTCTAAAGTGACACTATGAAGAATACTAGGCTTTATGACAAAGGGCACTGCAATAAAACCAGGGATGCTGAGAAGTTGCAGGGGAGAATGCCAACATTTAAATTTAGTTTGAATTATCTCGAAGCAATTCATATCAAACATCCTGAGGGAAGACAGTGTTTGCATTTCACTGGGAAGGAAACATCTGTATGCAGGGTTCCCGGGATTCGTCCTGACGCCAGGCTCTCGGCCTTGGTGTGTCTGTCCTCACCACCCCGTCGTAACCACATAGAGCCAAAGCCCCCCGGCCTCCCGCCGACGTGACCGGCCACTTAGCAGATGTGCGGTCTTGGCCAGACTGATTCCATTCAGAACCTCGTGTTGCTGATCTGTAAAACGGGATTGCAACATCCACCTCGCTGGGCAGCGCTGACAACAAAGCGACTTACGGAATTAGCACGGTACCTGACACGCTGTCCCTTAAATTTGAATTCTACCTTGTAAGAAAAAAAGAGAGAAAGTGTTACCCTTCCCGTGTCATGATAAATCCTGTGGAGAGCCAGCCCTGCGTTAGAGTTTTACAGCACGTGTTTGCTGAGGCACGTCACACACTCAGAACACGCACGGTCACGGCAGCTGCTGGGCTCCTCACAGAGCGAGCGCACACTCGGGCACCAGCACTTAGACTGAGAAACAGCCCCCACACGCCCTCCCCCCATCCCCTCCTAGTCTCTTCTCTGTCCTAGGAAGGTATCTACCCACTGCTGAGACTTCCGACACCTCAGACCTCGCTCCCCATTCTGGGATTTTACATCCAGGGAGTTACCTCACGTGTCTGGCTTCTTTCATTCGACAGAACACTTATGAGCTGAATTTAACATTCAGCCGTTTGACAGGTTACCTAAGCAAGCATTAAGACGGCTGAATGTTACATTCTGCTCGCTGCGTGTTAAGCTGTAGTCTGTGCATCCCTGTGGCTGTCAGATGCACACTACCAAAATCTACGAATTACTTCTATCGCTGATGGAGTTTCGGGCTGTCGGTTTGAGGACATATGGGTACAGCTGCTACGAATGTTCTCATAGGGGTGTGTGTTCACGGTGAGACACACACAGGAATGTCGAGAGCGGCTGTAGCCCCCGTGTGCTGCTGACTCGAGGGTGTGCATATTGATTGGCTTTGGTAAATTCTATCAGTTTTCCAGAATTGTTGGGCCAGTTCATATCCCAGATACACCGTGGAGTTTGTCTTCTTCTTCAGCAACACTTGGCACTGTCTTTTTCATTTTGGCTGTGTGAAGACACCTCATTTTACTTTTAATTTGCATTTCCGAAGTAACTATTATCTAAACTGTTGTTCAGATAAAATAAGACACCTGTGAACACGAAATAAGATTATCCAGATACACAAAACAACAGGGACCTAAGCAAAAGCTATTAGAAATAGAAACAGAGCTTCATAAAGCACGACTATAGCGGGCGACTTTAAATATCCTTATTTCACGATTCAGAGAAGGATAAGGATGAACTCTTCTTTACATGTTTGTGAGACTTTACATGTGAAGCTGTCTGGTCCTGGACTTTTATTTGTTAGGATTTTTTTTTTTTTTTTTGGTTTCGATTTCATTGCTAGTAACTGGTTTGTTTAGATTTTGTAGTTCTTCGTGATTCAGTCTTGAAAGGTTATAGGCATCCAAGAGTTTATTAATTTTTTTCTGCACAGCTGAATTTATTGGCTTATAATTGTGGTATTGTTTAATGATTCTTTGTATTTCTGTGGTGTTGGTTGTAAGTTCTCTTTCCTTTGTGATTTTATTCTTTTTTCTTGATAAATTTGGCTAAAGGTTTGTCAATTTAGTTTATTCTCTCAAAGAACCAGCTCTTAGTTTCATTGATCTTTCCTGTTATTTTTTAAATTTCTATTTTATTTCCACTATTATCTCAATTATTTCCTTTATTCTGTTTACTTTGGGTTTTGTTTGTTCTTTTTCTAGTACATTTGGGTGCAGAGTAAGATTGTTTATTTGGGAGTTTTCTTGTTTCTTGAGTAACCCTCAATAGCTTAGAACTTCCCTCTTAGAGCTGCTTTTGCTGCATCTCTTACATTTTAAAAAGTTGTATTTCATTTGTCTGGCAGTCTTTAGAAACAGCGGAATGGGACTAAGTTTCCCTCTAAGAGACACGTTTTATGGGAAGGAAAGAAGTATTCACTGCCTGGTCTTGGTCCCCACGTCCTTCCACGGCCGAGGGTGGAATGCTTGGCCGGAGCCACAGGGCCTGCTCTGTCAGCTTTCTCCTCGTCCTCCATCCGTCCCTTGTCTCAGTCACAGCTCTGCCCGGCTTATTCTTTATGAGATGCGTCTCCTTTTTTCCATGGAAAATTGTTTTATTGAGCTTCCCGTAGGGATATTTTGAGACCAAAAACCTTGGCTTCTGATTTTTTTTTTCTCTACTGTGTGTAAAAGCTCTGATTACTAATTCTTTTGAATGCTCTCTCTCCTTTGCTCATTTCACATCCAGTTTTAAGTGTGTGGGCCCTGCTCATACCTACGTCACATGAGCCTGTCTCTCTGCGATATTCTTGTTTTAGATATAAAACACGCAGTGTTCGAGGAGCAGGACTATTTTGCTTACTTGCATTTTATGATCATGAAATGCGGAAAAGATCTCGCATGAGTGATGGGGGCATACCGTTCCAGAGCCAGAACACGGCCTGAGACGTTGCGACCTGTTTATCTTTTTGGCTGAGTTTTAATTCTCTTTCTCTTCTCGTAAAGCAGTGCCATGATCCATAAAGGATGAACGACAGAACGTGGAAAATCACTGCATTTAGATGCAAATGCCTAGGGAACCGTAAGCCGCTGAAACTCCCTCTCAGCCACTTAGGGTTGCATGGGTGATTTGCTGGAGGGCCTGCACATTCATAGTCAGGCAAAAATGATCTGCAGGAAATAAGTACTGTCACCACCGGTTCGAGATGTGAAACTGGTCGCATTCTAACCCTGGACCTCGGCTTTCTCACCTGGAAACGAGGAGGGCCAACCAGCTGGGTACCAGCCACCCTTCCAGACCTGTCTTGCTGTGGAGTGGCAGATTCAGACACTGCTTCTCTGTGTGGCCACTAGATGTCCTGGAAGCACACACCTGCCAGACCTGGGGCTCCTTCCTGTTGTCGCTTTTCCTGCTGGCTTTGTCATCCCTGGGTGATGGGAGGCTGGCAACGCTTTGGTTTCACGTTTATAGTTTTTTAAGGGCTGATCACTCTGTCATCGAGACTCAGACAAGAAGTTTAAGAGACATCCCTTCATTTTCTTGATGGTTGTTTGAAACATTACTGGGGACCGTGACATCTTCAGGAAGGGATTCCTTATCATGGGTGCCATGGAGTAGGAATTTACAAGGATTTTTTTTCAAACACACATGAATTGACAAAGGAAGAGTTACTGTGGATCGTTTATATGCCTGAGGCGCGGACACCCGTAGAAGCGATCAGCAGTCACAGGCTTCCCGCTGTGCCAGGGCCCTGGGGCTCCCGCAGAGCACTCCCCGTGCCAGGCTGCTCTGCACCGTAGGTGCGCTGTGCTGGGGGCAGCCTCGCCGAGGGGAGCGGGTGCCGTGGGGGACGATGAGAAGAAGCCCACAGAGTCATCCCTTCAAGGGCAACGTGCCCAGGAGTCCCGTCGCTCCCCTGGGGTACGCGCCCCTGGCTCGCTTAGCTAGGAAAGGTCTGGGGGGGGGTGGCGGCGATCGTTGCGGGGGAGGGGCTAAAGAGAACTTCAACCCCATTTGCGATCATCTTGGATAGACAGATGTCAAGTTTAGCGAAATCGGTTCTTTCCGGAATCACCACCGAGCTACTGTTGCAAGTGTCAACGGTGAGACCCTGGAACTGTCAACACGGCTGGAGAGGCCTTTCCGGGTTCGTGGCCGGGAAGTTATAGGACAGGGCGAGAACCGGAGTGCTGACAAATGATGCAGCGATGGCACTGCCTGCTCGTGAAACCGCGCCTTCTGGCATTTAAAAACAAGCAGATGTAGCTAGCTGCCGGTCAGCTGGTGGTTATTATGACTGTGATTTTATGTTTGCAATTCAAGTTTTTATGAACACCATAATTGCAGTTGCTATAATTCAAAATTGTATGCCAAGGAAGCAAATGCCGTCTGCTCTCTGATCTTACAGAGTCTTCGGGGCTCAGATCAGCACACTTACATTCTCTGGCGGTCTGAAGGGGCCTCAGACTGTCATTTATGTGCACAGAGCACAAAGCACACACGTGTCCGTGGTGATGGCAGACATTTGTGTGATACCCGGCGTCTGTCTTGTCGTGCTTAACTGGTCCCCCCTTCCTCCCCTCCCTCAGTGTTACATATGCCATCATGTATCCATCCCTTCATCGTCGGCCCGGTGCTGCGTTTAGAAACACAGACTCAGTCGAAAGGCCTGGGTTCAAATCCTGTGTCTGCCCTTCTCTACCTGGTATCTTAGATGAGTTTCTTCACTTCTGTGTGCCTTGGCACAGTAAGGATGCTAACGGTACCCCACTGGCTTGTCGTGAGAAATAAGTGAGTGAGTGCGTGCGCAGGCCCCAGCACCGTGCCTCCCACACCTTCACCAGGCATCCCCCGCCCATTTAAAACCCCCGCCTTGCACGGTACCGCGTGGCGCCAGATGCCGGGCACTGCTCTGGGCCGTGGGGAGCCAGCTGTGGCGGTTCGAGAAGCACTCGCAGCCAAGGGCCCCGCAGGTGCTGCTCGTCCTTGCTCGTCAGGTGACTCCGGCTAAGTCACCCAGCTTCCTTCAGCCTCCATTTTCCGTTTTGTCAAATAATGAAGATGACATCCATCATCTCAAAATTACTTTCCAACTCCATTCTTGAATGTTCGAATGCTACGTCAGGTAGACTCATTTCGGTTGGCTGAGGAGCTCGGTCTGTACGCTCCCGCGCGTTCGGGTAAAAGTGACTGTGATACGTTAGATCAGTGACATGGGTGATGTCACAGCTCATTACAGAAAGCGGTTTGTGGGGGGCGGGTGTTTGGGATAGAGGAGCCGTGAGGATGTCGCGTGTTAACGTTAGTGGTTTGAAGCATGGAGGGAGGATCTCACGAGAGGCGGTCCGCTGTGGGGAATGAGCACGGCTCTGTGAAGACCCTCGAAGACGCTACAGGGTGGGTTGCAGTGGGGAGGTGGGCTGGAGGGAGCTGCCTGGCGTTTCGTGGATGTTGGAATAGTTGAATCGAGGGTCTTAGCCATTATTTTACCAAATAAATGAATAAAGTGAAAACGAGAAGTGATGGCGGAAGGAAAGAAAGTGCCCCGAGCAGCTTCCAGGCCGTGTCTGTCCTTTCCGTGACGGTCGCCACACTCCCGGCTCCGTGCGGGCGGAGGTGCTGTCTGAGGGTTCGCGTGGCGCCCCCAGTGTGCGGCACGCAGGGGGAGCACAGGTACACATCCCGAGCGGACGGGAGGACTCGCCTGAGCTGTGCTCACTCGCTACCTAACAGACCGTCGTCCGTTCCTGTGGTTTTGGTGGCTTTGCTTTGAGAGGGGAGTGAAGACGGGAATAAGCGAGTTGCCATGTGTCTGACGAGACATCCCGACCCGTCTGGTCACAGGGCCAGTTCGCTCCGCAGACTGGCCTGAGATGAAGGGGGAGCGGCCACCCCGTGTCTGCTCGGCCTGCGGGGTCCGCGACTCGGACACACAGGGCGGGGGGAAGTGGAGCTTCTTCACGCGGCCCCCTCCGACCTGCTCCCTGGCTCTGAGGCTCTGCCGCCCACTGCCCCCGCGGTCCTCCCGAGCGAGTCCCGTCGCTTCCCTGTCACCCAGCGCCGTGGCCGTGTCACCTCACCTCACCGGGGCGCTTCTCTGCCTCTCCCCAGGCGAGAGACCCTGGGCGAAGCCAGCGCTGGGACCACCTCCCTGTCAGCCTCCGCGGCGGTGGGACGTCCCGCACAGGTGTCCAGCGGTCGAGGGCGCCGAGAGGTCTGGCCCAGGACAGGGCGTCCCACTGGTGCTTGGGGGACGTAAGTGCTATTCTTTGTCTCGTTGCCCCATCCCACCCTCGCACCCTCCTCTGCAATGTCGTGCTCCTCCAGCCTGACCAGGTCCCTGCCTTTGGGGCCCTCCACACCCGTGTGTCACTGCTGGCCTCGCTCTTCTCTGAGAGCTGTGACCCGAAATGAAGACTGCGGGGGGGGGGGCACAGGGGCACACAGCGCAGGCCCTGTTTCGGGGTTCTGGGAGGACTCATGAGAGGCGGGCACACTGGGGCTGACCACACCGAGGCTGACCACACCGAGGCTGACCACGCCGGGGCTAACCACGCCGGACACCCCCAACCCCCCATCTTCCTTCCATCTCAGAGCCTGGCGTGACTGCCACACCCCACGCCAGTGTCTTCATGCCATGAACACGTGGTGAAGGACTGCAGAACATGCAGAGGGGCGTGCGGGACCAGACTCAGACCGGTCAGCCGCTGCCTGCACGCTGACGTGCGTGAGTGGCCAGAGCCAGCCGGCTAAGATCGAATAGTTCCTGAGAGGGGGAGTGAGGATTGAGAAAAAGAGAGACAGAAGATAGTGTTCGGAGGGCTAACAGTGAATACTGCGCCCCGAGTTTATTTAGCACAGCATATATATACCCTTGGAAGAGCATGAGAAGCAACACCCACACATATGCAAATGATCACTGATCTTTAAGTAAGTTCTCACAAAACATCCCTTTTCCTGTTTTCATCTCTTATTCCCTGGGGCAAGGAACATTCAACATTAAGCCAAACTTCCTCCTTCACTAACGAGCTATCCATTAAGCCAGACTTCCTCCCTCAGTAACAAGCTATCCATTAACGAGCCCACCTGCTCTGCAAACTTCTAGCTCGTAGGCAACTCCAACCCTGTCTGCAGGGCATTCAGCAAGAATGGCTCCCAACAGTGAGTGGCTCCTGAGCCCGACCCCAGGTCACCCCCCCAACCCCCCCACCCCGGTCCGCTGCACCCAGGGCCTCCCCGCCCAGGGCCCCATTGGAGGCTCTGTCTGCATATTCACCTCTCTGCATCACTGTGATGCTACAGCAGGTGAATTTCTGCTGACCACGAAACAGAACCCAGGATGCTAACTTTGGCGACATTTTTCAGGCAAAAGGGGAGTGCGGGAATCCAGTGCGGCAAACGGTCTGTGCCCCGACACCCCGTGTTAGGGTTCGGGTTCCAGATTGGCATGGCGACAGCAACCTCACTCGCTGTGCTCCTGGCACCATTTAGACCTCTTAGATTGTGTGGACTCATTTAGTCCTCCCCAGTGTGACAAGTGGGTGATTCTGATATCTCCATTCCACAGCTGATAAAATCGAGGCCAAAGAGAAGAGCTTTAAACTTCCTACTTTGAGTGTCTGTTGTTGTCTACAGGATGAAAAAAATAGTTCACTAGTTTAAGACTCATCTTTATGTTTCACGGGCTACATGTTATTTATAGTCATAATCAATGACCGATGAGAGATTCTAGCAAAGGAAGTTATCAATAACTTTGGTTTGGAAGCTGAGGCTTGGAAAATGTCAACATAACTACAAAATGCAAATAATTTATTAATCAATTATTTTTGTTTGATAAAATCATGCCAGGTCAGTAAAGAACAGCTGATTATGTAGGGAATTGTCGAATTTTTTTTCTGATGACTTATGCAGAGGTGCTATAGGTTCGTTTGTTAACACATGAGGCAGCAAAACTTATGTTTATACAAAGTTTCCAGGACGTGTTCAACTCCATGCACATTACTTTTGACAAGTGTTCCTCCTGAACAGCCACGCGTTTGTTTATTCCGGTGGCACTGTGGGCACTGTCACTGCACCCCATACAGACCCGTGAGTGACACAGGGCCCGGCCATGGTCTGTGTACAAACACTGCTCTCATCACCAACACAGCAGCTGCACCTCACAGCATCCACGTGAGACTGCTGGGTGTGTTTGTCTCACTCGACTCCTAACTGCGTTGACTGTTTTCAGATGTATAATTCACCTTCTGAAGGTAGAGGTTTGGCACCATTAAGTTCCTTAAGCTAATGCTTCACTTTCTGAGAGCAGTTCCCAAAGCAGGAAGAAGGAAAACACTGCCGGGAGTCTATTGTGTACCAAGCACGGTCTGATGTACACCTTCATGTCCATGATCTCATTTAATCCTCACATCGGTCTTATGAAGTGAATATAATTGTGTCCGTGTTATAATTTAAGAAGCAGAGATGCGGAGAGGTTAAGTAACTCACCAAAGTCACACAGCTAGCCAGCGTGTTTTAGAACTAAGATTTAACTCAGGTGCCCTCAACCCAAAGCCTGCTTTCCCCTGCTGTTGCCATCTTGACGCGGATGGAGATCCAGAGATGTTCCGAGCAAACGTCACTGGACAGGGACACAAGCCACTGATGGGAGTGTTCGAAGAATGCACTCATCTGCATGCATAAATGCTGATAGGTTTGATCTGTTAACCCAAGAATAAAAGGCCTTTCAGAGTGAGAAGCAAGGAGCATTTATTTATTTGAGATCCCAAACAACAGTCATACAGAAAGCACTGACTCAGGCGAGAAGCCTGATGGCGTTTGGATTAGGAGGTGGAAGCAGGGGGTGTGGACGAGAGAGGGACGCAGACGGGCACCTCAGTAGGGGGACGGTGTTTGGGTTTGTGCAGAGGCCATAACACGGTGACGTCACTTCTAAACACTGAGATTTTCGATCCAGTCATCATGAGACGTGCTTTCTTGCTATCTTGGCAAATGGTTGTTTGGGACACAGCACTGCTCCGGGCCCAGGTGGAAGGACCTTGTGCCCAGCTCTGATACGCCAGAGATTCGAACGCGGCATCAGCTGTGCAAGGCAGTTATGGCAGCTCCAACCCCGTGTCCAAGTGGCTGCATGGATGCTACCTTTTTTACAGCTCACGTCTGGGAGGGCTTCACCGCGACCCTCAGCACGCTGTGGCTTCTAACGCTGCGCAGCCCCACACACACTTCCCTCGGCCCCGAAGTTCCGTTTCTGAGCGCCGGCCCAGCCGTCGCGGGTCTGGATGAGGCCGTGACCGTCTGAGGGAAGGTGGAGGGCAGGGTGGTGTGGGCTGACCGGGAGGGAGGGCCTTGGGCACGAGGTCCCTGGCGATGGTCCATCAGCACGGAACTCTCACGCGGGGTGCCAGCCTCCCTGGGGCAGCGAGGGTGGGTGCGCACAGCCCGCTCAGGGGGCCCCGTTCCCGCCGGGTTCCTGTTCCTGGCAGGTCATGTCACCCCCCTGGAGGTTTCCCTTCTCATCTGCAAAGTGGCGGGTGTTGGATCGGGTCACCTAAGGGCTTCGGTCCGGCTGCGATTCTTTCCTCTGTCATGTGAGTGCTGGGCTGGAGCCCCTGGCGGGCTCGGTGTAGGGGGTTCCCTTACATCCAGGGGGGACCTGCCCAGTGCGTGTGTTGTGGCTGCCCACACCTCGCGGTCCCGCGTTGGGGTTCAGGAAGGGCAGGAGCAGGATTTTGAAACTGATTTCGGAGCAGCTTTACTCTGGACGCTGTTGCAGGCCGTGCTCGCGTTGTTGGTGCCGTGCCGACCGCTGCCACGAGCGCCCACAGTGCGGGCGGTCCACGGGCTCCGCCACGCCCCGCAGGCGGGGGCCTCGGGCCCACGCGGGGACCAGCGCATGTCCCGCCACCTCCTCAGAGTCCCCCCCGCCCTGGCGGCCTTGACCCAGTCGGCCTCTCTTCGCAGCCAGTGTCGCCCATGCAGTCGGTGAGGCTGTGTGTCCCTCATGAGAGGGGTCGAGCCCTCTGGCCACAGCGGCGGGCACCCCAGCAGGGAGAATCCGTCCCGGCTGAGGCTGCCCATTTCCCGAGACCACGGTCCCCTCCGCAGAAGCTGCTGCGTTGCCCACGTCTTGTGAGTCTCGGACGCCAAAGACGCCCACTGCCTCCTGTCACCTTGCTCACAGGAGACCACTCCTGCATGCCGCCGGCTCCTCAGGGGCCTGGGGACACCTGTCTTCCGGGTGCTGATGGGACTAACGCTGCAGATAGAGCCTCAGGCCAGCCAAACACGTCGTGCTTCAGATCTGTCCTCTAACATCGGATGGTGACACCCTGCACTCAACATGCCCTTGGCCTGGCATTGTACTCGGAATGAAGTGCAGAGAGAAGCCAGGCCCACTGAGGGCCCGCCTGCTCCGGCCCGTCATTCCCGCTTCCCCTCTGCTCTGCTCTGCTCGGCCGTGCTCTGGATCCTCTGTTCTGGAAGCTTCCCTCCATCCCCACGTGGGCCGCCATCCCCTCTGCAGGGAGCGCCCCATCGAGGCTCACATGCCACCCCCCGGCTGGGCCTTTCCCAACCGCCCGGCCTACGCGAGCAGCCTGTGTCTTTCTCAGCTCCCTTTACTCGCCTGATTTTTCGTCACTGCAGGTCCCCATGGCCCCCTGTCTGTCCCGCCAGAAGCCACCTTCCACCCAGCGGGGACTTTGTGCCATTCACGTCTGTGGTCTCATTGACAAGCCACCGCCTGGCACAGAGGACACACTCAACGAATGGTCCTGGGATAAACGAATGAACGATGGTAACACTCGATCCGTGCCCCGGGTGTAAGCCCCTCTGGCCGACCACTGTCCTCTTTCTTGACCCTACGCCGACCTGGGCTCCTGGCCCCTGGCCTCAGCTACCGCCCTCCCCAGCTTTGCCGCCCTGCCTGCCGCCTGGAACTCTCTCTGTGGGAAGGCACACCCCCGCTACGACCTCGCTCAGTGCCCCTCCGCTTCCCTGCCTGCACCAAACCCTGGCTGTCCCCCAAGGACACAGCTTCCCCGCAGCCCACCCGAGTGGGCGCGGGCCCTTCTCCCGCATCCTCTGTACCGTGGGGTCAGGAAGAGGGGGCCGCACTCCTCCGGCTCCTGTCTCACCTTCTGCAAAGCGACGCCGAGCAGAACCCGCCCCCTGGCCCGCCACCGGGTTCCAAAGCCAGCGGCTCCTGTTCGGAGCCAACCTGAGCGGGCGTCCCGGGCATGCCCCTCACTCAGCATCGCTCTAGGAACGTCACATGGGTGGCTCCGTGGCCGCTGTCCCCTGGGACGGCCCTACCTCACTCAGGCGTCTTCGGCTCAGTCGTCTCATTCTTCGATCACGACCGCCCACCGCCCAGCACTTCCTCTCGCCAGTCCCCACCACACCTGTCCTGCCGCCTCATCAGGCCGCCCCACTCCCCGAGAGCTGGCCGTCCTGCCAGGACCTCATCACACAATCACACAACAACAACAACAAAAAACACCGAAAACGGCTCGCGTCTCAGGGGCTCTCAAGGGAAAAATATCAGACTCATTCAAATAGAAGGAAATTTTATAAAGCTCTTACCAGTACTCTTTAAAAGTGTCACCAAAAAATAAATAAATAAATAAATAAATAAAATAAAGCAAGGAAAGCCTGAGCAACTGTCGCAGACCAGAGAAGGCCAGGGAGACAGGACAGCTGGATGCAGGGTGGTCTCTGGGATGAAAGAAGAGGAGAAAAGGCATTTTGCCGGCTGCATCTGAGCCGGTGCTGGCGTTCAGTTAATGCCGTGTCAGTCTCAGTCATGTGGTGGGAAACGCACGTGGGCCACGTGACAGGCTAACTCAGGGGAAAACGAGCAAGGGACATACCTGGAACCAATATTTTGTGCCACTTCCACGTCCGTCTAAAACTGTGCCAAAATAAAAAAAGTTTATGTACAAAAATGAAGCTTGTGTTTACCTGACACCCCCTCCTGATGCTCCCAATGGGTGTTTCTTTGTGCCGAGTCAGTTGTGGCAGGGCGGAGTAGTCTCTGTGGCTCTTTACCCCAAATACAGTGCTGAACCAAGGACAGAACCTGCAGAGGGGACGGAAACCGACCCTCACTGATGGTCTGGAGAGGCCAGAAAGACCAGGGGGTCCCCCCATCCATCCACAAATCCTACTGCCCCGGACTGTCTGTGATGCACCGTGAGATGCTGGGGAGAAAGTGATGAGCTGCACAGACATTGTCCTTCCCACCTTGAAGGTCACAGTCTAGCGGGGAAGACAGACAGGTACACAGGGAGACCGGGCACCGAGGCAGAACGAGGCAGGGTTGGGAGGGGTGCCGTATTCGCAGGAACACAGCGGAGGAAAACAGCCTTCGAGACTACCCACAGGGTCTCGCAGCTCGGGTTCTCATAGGTCCTACCGCCACACGACTTACACCTGGCATTTCTGTTATAACCGTCAGATCTATGTAACTTTATCATTTGCCAAGTTAATGAACCATGTAGGACACTGATAACGTACATGGAACAGAAAACGTATTCTTTGACAGCTGTACAGGAAAGAACGTTCTAGGGGGAACTGAGGAACGCAGAGCTGCTGGTCTAGTCCCCAGCTGGTCTCTCAAACCCCACCCCCCTTCTGTGTGCTGAGCCCCCAGCCGGTGAGCCCGGCGGGAGGTGGAGCGTGTGCGGGGGTCGTGAGCCTCCCGAGGTTCCGTTCGATTCGAGAAAGCAGTCCTGGGGCTCCAGAAATGACGCCAGCTCTGCCTCCGAGTTGAAGCCTCGCCTTTGAGCAAACAGGAGAAACACGGAGAACTCAGCTGGCTGTTCAGAGCCGCGCGGGTGCACGAGAGTGTCGGCCAGTAACACGGGACCGGGACGACGGGATAACAAAACACTCACAGGACTGAGACAGAGAGAGAGAGAGAGGGAGAGAGAGAGAGACCCTAAGCCTCACCAGCTAAAGAGAGCAGATTCCTTAGTAATGAGGAGATGGAACTGACACTGGAAATAACCCAATGATGCTGATAGTTTGGTAAGCCGCACGTAGCTCTTTCCGCAGTGCTGTGGGTTTCGTCACTCTTAACCCATTAAAAAATAATAAATAAATAAATAAATAAATAAATAAATAAATAACAATAATGAAATAATAATAACTCTGAAGCATGGGCTCTGGTGTCAGGTCGTTCAAGTTCGGTTCTCAGCTCTTTCACTCACAGCCTGGGTGGTCTCAGACCACGTAAGCCATCCGAGCGTCAATTTTGTTACAGGGAAGCTTGAGACTGTTCTGGTCTTCACAGGCTGCTGTAAGAATGAGATGAGGTAGCATACGGGAGGCGTCTGGCATAATACTGAGTACATGGGATGTGTGAAATAAATATAATCTGTTTTTGTCATTTTTACTATGTACTGTTAAAGGTAGGTTCCTGTAACGTAACTTTAGGTGACGAATGGACCCAGGTAATGGTTAGTTGAGTTACTCAGTTTATGACCAGAATGCATTAGAACAGGTTAAGGAGATTATTCTGCACACCCCGCTTTCTGCACCGGAAGTTGGTGACTTCAATAGGGTTTATGCCTATCAGGGTATGTCACCTCTGAATCTGTCACATACTTTGTTTCATGTGATCGCATCAAAACTCTTAGAAACAAGTATCCTTTCCCCAGATTTGCAGATGCTGCTCAGAGTTTAAATGATTTGCTCAAAGCCATACACCCAGGAGCTGGGAGTCCCAGAATGTGACCTTCTGTTCCCCAGTTTCGGGCCCAGGACTCTGTCCATGACGAGCCAGCTCAGACTGACCTGCCATTTTAGGACTCTTGTGACAAAACCGCCTTTCAGCTGCCCAACAAAGCAGAGCCATTTCCCAGAGCCGAAGCGGCTAATGCATGGAGGGTCTGGGGTCACAACGGCCCCTGTCGTCACCAGCATGGGCCCTCTCCCTCCGGGACCTGGGGGGTCCATGGCCACGCCTCAGGCTCCCTCTCCCACTCTGTCCCCTCCTTGCTCGTTCACACGGAACTCTGCTGCTAGCCCAGCCCAGCTTCTGACCAGTGAGCAGAGCCAGGAGAACGGCTTCTCCGTGACCAGTCAACACTGCCAACTGCGCTGTCAGCCTTCAGACTCCAACGAACGCTGGCCCTCGGCAGCAGCCAGGTTCAGAAGCTCAGCTAGACCTGGCCGGTCGCCGAACCACGGCCTGGGAAGGGACCAGCCAAAGCAAGCAGAGGCCTGGGGCTGCCGTCTGCAAGACCCTAGCTAAAGCAGCCTCCGCCAACCTCACAAACCTAGCGCCCGTGGGTTTCTCCCACGGCGTCTCGAAGATAAGGGGTCAGGGCTAAATCAGAAGCAGATGAAATTGGCTGTCCTTCTTTCTGTCCCCCCTCCCATTAAGTTGTACAGACTTCCCAGCCTAGGCACCGCCACCCTCCGCGACCAAACCTCTAAGTGTTTACACCTTTCCCACCCCTGGTCAGAGTCTCACTCGGTTACGATGTTCATGAATACACACCGGAATCCAGGCGGCAAACACCTGGAAATTTTACCAATCCTGGATCTTGGATTCCGGCTTCACGACTGTTATTCTTGAGCTTCAAATACTATCTGTACACTGAGAAGGACTATGATTAGGTTGAATAAGGGTTTATTCATTAAACTTCAGAGCCTCGAAACTAGGTGGCTCAATAGCAAACAAGATGTAAAGAATACCCAGTATGAAGCCTCAATCTTTATATGACTTTAATCTTATGAAGACTATCAGTAGATTGATAAAGTTAATATAAAAAGTTCACAGGTGACAGATCTATAATAAACATGAAATTAAAAATTCGTTAGTCCAATATTCCTTCTGAAACCAGCAGCATGGAAGGCAGCCTCCGAGCTCCTTCACTAACTATCCCTCGTTTCTGTCCTCGGGAAAAGAATCTTGCGATAGAAAAAGCTACTGATTTTGACCTCATACTATTTTTGTTTCAGCAACTAACTTGCCAGCAGCTATTCTCTATTTAATCATTTATTTTGTTATTCACGTCATATTGCCAGTTCAGCAATTCTTCCTCACGTTTGCTCATAATCCATGACCAAATGGCACCAGCTGTTTCAACGTGGAGAGAGTGGCGATGGGCAGGGTTGAGAGGCTGACCTCCAGAAAGTGACCGACAGCTCAAATATCCGTGGCCAGAGGAAAGTTCCAAATGCACGTTCACTCTGGGACTCATTTCTAGCTGCTTGAGATGTGGGGGGCAGGGTGGGGGCCATACTCACGGGCCTAAGGTGACACTAGGCAGAGATGACATCTGAGGGACAGTATCACAGCCCTAGGACATCGTTTGGCTCAGACAGTGTCTCGGATACTCACTGCTTGCAGAGGGAACCAGACTTCGGGGCAGGGGGCAGCTTGCTGACAAGGACGATCCTAGCGTCGGAGTCAGAAGACCAATTAGACTTCACGTCGCAAGTCACAGAAAACCCAGCCAAATCGGGTCACGCAGTACAGGTGATGGGTCTGCCTGAGTCACTGAAACGCCCTGAGGAAAGCAGACCTCAGGATGCAGACTGCGTCCCACTAAAAGGGAGGGAGAGAAAGGACTTCTTGTCCCAGAAGTCCACAGCATGGGACTCCTCTGGTCTGCTTCGGCAACGGTGTGTCATGTGTCTACGCTGAACCTTGGAATTTTACGGATGAGCTTGGGCCTGACCCTTGCTTGGGCTACATGCCTACGGTGATGGTGAACTTGACCAGGCCACAGGGTAGGTACCCAGATATTTGATCAGACGTTATTCTGGGTGTGTCTGTGAGGGTTTTCTGAATGAGCCTAATGTCTAATACGATCTCATAGACAGAGTAAAGCAGATTGCTTCCGGGCGTGGGCGGGGCTCAACCCATCACTTGCAGGTCAGTGTGCCACAACAAGGTGACCTTCCTTGGAGCAACGGAGACTTCTTGCTGCCTACCAACCTTCCAGTTGAGACATCAGCTTTTTTATCTGCCTTTGGGCTCAGACTGGAACACTGGCTCTGTCTGGATCTCAGACTTGCCAGCCCTTGAACGAGAACTATATCATTGCATCTCCTGGCTCTCGGGGCTTCGGACTCAGACAGGAATAAACCATCAGCAACCCCGAGTCTCCAGCTTGCCGGCTCGCCCTGCAGATGGTGGGGTTTGGCTGCCTCCTAACTGCACGAGTTGATTCTTTTACGTATTCTCTTTCTATCTATGTCTCTATACACATCCTCTTGGTTCTGTTTCTCTGGAGACCCCATCTTGTACCCTGTGGCTCAGGGACGAGCTTTAGTATAATCAGGGAGATGAAGGGTACTCAGGGAGCTAACGCCTTAGCTCAGTTATAAATTTTTTGGACATAGTGGTATCATTCCTTTATAGAAGGGACATCTGCTAAGAGCTCATTCTAGCCGCATTGGAACGGGGGATGCAGGCGAGTCAGACATTGTCGGAACAGGCGCAGAAACGAGCTGGAGCTCAGCCTGCTCTGAAGGGCTTCAGTGGGACGATGAGGACGCCACCGCCACCGCTGGCGCAGAGCGCTGACTGGGGTACGCCTTCGTCTGCCTTGCAGTGTCGAGTCCTCATAAGAAACCCATGAAGCGGGTCTGCAGGCACAGAGGCGAAGGCTTAGGAGTTAAGTGCTTTGCCCGGTGTGCTCAGTTGCATCCTTACATTGGAACTAGGTGGGTAGGCCCTCAGAAAGGTGAACACCGGTCTGATTCAGCCCTCTCTGACCTGGAGCATGTCCCTGTGATCTCTGCCCAGCCCATGCCAAGAGGCCTGCCCCGCTCTGTGCTGGGTCAGATTTAATATTCGTTGCTGGCACTGTTGCTGCTACCATTTTTCACTGTTCCATATGCAACGGCATTTAGTGAGGAGGAGGGTCTTGGCTTTGTCATCTAGTGTGCTCTTTTTTGGAACCCCGTAAGCTGTGTTTTTATGTTGGCAAAAGTCTTAACATTTTGAGATTTTACGGAGTTTTTGCGTAAGGGGCTTTTCTCCACGTGCACTTTAAAAAAGCTGGCCCTGGGTCTGCCAGTAGCTGCAGAACTTAAAGAACGGAGGCTTTGCAGCTGGTTACAGCATGTCTTTGCCGGCTTTGTTGTCCTAGTTCAGTATGTAACATGCTTGCTATATAAATAACTCAACTCATATGTCCTTTTCTCATTTTTATAGAAAATTAAAACAGTACACATCCCCAGCCAGGGGTATTAAGAAAGAGTGATTTGGAGAAACTATAAACTTGAACACACAAGCATGTGAGGAGAAAATTTGTTCTCTGTCACAGAGTAGAGGTTTTCTTGAGAGTCATAGGAAATGGCTTGTAACTAACCCTAGAAAAACAAAACGAAAACATCTAGAGTTTCTGGAGCGAATTTATTTTTAAGCCCCCAATTCATTGCCAGAACCATTGTCTCCATTTAAGTACCCGGTTGCAGGACTATCCAGAATCGGAACAGTCCTGGGACTCTTCACGCCTAGATAAACTCACTGGAGCCTTTGCAGACAGAAGGAAAACCAAGCCCATGTCTGAACGGGCCCATGGGTGATTAATGTCCAGGTGGAACCCTGACACGGTGATGCCACACTGTGCGCCCATGGGGCTGAACGCCAGCCAGCCCATTAACGCAGGCATCACTGCCACACCCCTGCCCTGGGCTGCAGGGAGGAACTCAGCTCGGGGCCATGTGGGCTGGCTGCTGCCCCTCCCCTGTACCTCCCCTCACCGGTGGCAGCTTGGTCCCCTGAGTTCAGCCTTCTGCTCCGTGTGTTGGTGCACATGGCGTCAGGGAACACCGCCACACCAGTGCTCTCTTCTCTTCCTTCTCCGTCTCCGCAGCCCCTGTCCCCACGAGATCACTGGCCCTTCCGGAGACCCTCCCACCGCCCCAACTTTCCTCTGGCTCATGTCCCAATTTTGCCAGCTCCTTCTCGGTCCCTGTTGTCGGACCGCTTCCGTTAAGGGCTGCCCACAGTTTCCTCCTTGGCCGTCCCACCCGACATGGAGCTCGGCGCACGAACCACTCCTGGTCCAGCGTGTCCAAACCAGATCGTCTCCTGGCTCCTAGAGCTGACCTTCCCCTTAGCATCTCAAACCAGACCTGCCCAGCGGTGAACCCATCGCCATCTCGGGGTTCAAGATTTACTTGGGGATCGTGGATATTTTGACAACGTCAAGTGTTTCTATCCAAGACAATGGAGGGAGCCTCTTTGTCATTTTTCTAGATGATGTTACGGTCAAGTTTAGGAGCGGAAGAGGTGTATATGTTGACGTCTGGAGGCTAGGGGATGGAATGTGGGTTTGTTTGTTTGTTTTTGTTATTGTTGTTGTTGTTAAGATTCTGGCTGCCCTATGCTTTTCCTCTTTGCTATTTTGCAAAATTTGCAGATTTTGCAAAATTTGCAGATTTTGCAAAATTTGCAGATTTTTCAGACTTGTGACTCTCACTACCCCGAGAAAGAAAACCAGAGAACTCTGCCAGATGCTGGGACACAGGCCGGTGACTTACACCCAGCAGGCAGATTCCCCCATCTAAGATTTCGGGATATACAGGTTAGGAATTTGAAACAGGAATTTGTCCCTGCTGGCGAGAGTGACAGCTGAGGCATGCAGTTCTTGGAGGAGCGGTCTGTCCTCACACGTGGGTGACATTGCTGCAAATGGCAGTAGCAGTCACTGTCGCATCTGTGTAAAAGATAGCCTTGAGGACATGGTGACATCAGTGGCATGCTGTTCTCGTGGGTCACACAGAGAGTTATGCTTTTGGGTGTCTTCCTGGAAGCTTGGCCTCAAGCCTAGTTCTCAAGCCCACATACTATCCTTGAACTAAACTCCTCTCCTGCCACTTCCTATGGCTTGCCCCAAGAACCCGGACTAGCACACACAGCAGGAAAGTGTGAGAGAGAGGAACGGTCTTGAACGAGAGTTACATCCGGGGTCACCGTGAGTATCCAGGGCGCTGAACAGCTCTGCTGTGCCAGTTATGCAGACTAGGGCACGAACGGGCACTCTGGGAGACGTGTGCCTGCTCCTATCCCGGCCACCACTGCTACCCCACAGCCACGTCCCCCTCACAGTGGACTCCACACTTTGCATTTTTTTTAAAATTGTGGAAAATACACATAATGTTAAACTTCCCGTCTTCCCCATTGTTGAGTGTGAGTTCAGTGAGCAAAGCACCTTCACACTGTTGTGCAGCCATCACCACCCTCTGTCTCCAGAACGTCCTCGTCTGTCAAACCTGCAGCTCTGAACCCGTCGAAAAATCACCCCGTTCACGTCTTCCTCCAGCCCCTGCTCTAGACACCTCGTATTAAGCGAAATCGTACACTCTTTGTCTTTTGAGACTGGTTTATTTCATTTGGCACAGTGTCCTCGAGGTTCACCCATGTCGTAGCTTATGTCTGCATTGCCTTCCTTTTTTAAGGCTGTGTAATATTCCATTGCATGTAGAGACCAGGTTTTGTTTTATTCATTCATCTACTGGTAGACAGTCAGATTGCTTCCACCTTTTAGCTGCTGTGCATAATGCAGCTATGAACATGAGAACTTTCAATACTGATAATCATGGCTCTCCCTTCTATAATACTTATTATGTATCCGGCATTATTCCAACATAAATTAACTCCTTTAACGGGATTGCAACAACCTTACGAGTTGAGAACATATTTTAACAGCGAGCAAGCTGATAAGAGTTTGACAAAACCGTCATCAGAGTTAGGGAGCCTGCTCCTTGTTACTTGGGTCCAGGTGGTAGGACCAGGGTTCAGTGGCCTGGTCTAGACACGCCACTTTGTTGCCTCTTGAGGACCACGGTCCCCTCCTGAGAGGAGAATAGTGACCGATGCTCCCTGTGCTGTTCCCGCTGCTGGGCATGGCGTCCCTCTGACCTTTGGCAGCTGGGTCCCTCTCGCCATTGACATCCCTGTTTAAATGTCTTTCCCCACAAAGACCTTTCCTGGACGCCTCGATTCTTGATCACACTACCAGTGTGAGGTCCACACATCACCCTTATCACTCTCTAGCATTCCAGTATCCATTTACCTGTCTGTGTCCACGACCCGTCCCCCACTAAGCTGTACGCCCCGTGAAAGCACACGCCTGTGCTCAGTGTATACTCTTACGTCCCCAGTGCTTAGAACTCTGGGTAGCAAGTCACAGGTCCTTAATAAATAGCTGTCAACTGAAATAATAAATCAGTGCATACATGAATTAGCCCGGGTGACTTAGAATCTGATGATAACAAAAGTAAAACTTAAGCGAATGTTAATAAAGGAGAAATCTTCCCATCAAACTCAAGAGTTAAATAGAATTGCTAAAATACTCTTTTTTTTTTTCCGAATGGCTGCAGGGTATTCTGATACCTCCTGGCTGTGTTTGCCGATTAGAGCAGCTATAATGCTGGCATTGTTTCCATTTTATGGAATTAGAAAAGTTATGACCAAGTTGCTTATCCAGCTTCGTGAAAGTGAAGTATTTAGTTCAAAGAAACTTGAAGATTGTCTGTAATTTCAGCTGGAGTTGAAATGAGTGAGTGTGTTTCATCTCGCACCCCCCTATCAGGAGTGCAAAAGATTACGTGGACAGGGGCTCTCTTCACTCTGCTGCTGGTCACAGGGCGTTCTGTGTCTCTCAGGGCCACTGGGGATGGAGGGGACAGGAAGATCCTCAGAATCGCTTGACCATGATTGACGTTTCTCTCCCTGTAGAAAAGAAATTTTTATAGAAGGAAGACTTTTTGTAGAAGAATTAGGACCAAGAATCATCTAGAATAGGAAAAAAAAAAAACCCTCCAAAACTAGGAAACGATGTGGCAGAAAACACTCCCTTCTCTGTTAGACCTTCTGTTCCTATCAAGACCTGTAAAATGTGTTTCCCAAACCAAGCCGACCTTTTTTCTCTCTTATATCAACATGTCTCATCACCTGCGAAAGAGAGGAAACGTTTGCTTTGGAATTCATTCAGATAATAAGCACGGTGGTATACATTCTTGACCGGAAGGTTCTCAGAGACCATCGAGTAAAAGAACAGACTCCTGGCGTTTTCCGTGTTTGAGTCATTTAAGGAATGCCACCAATGTGGGGCGTAACTGAGCTGCCGTGTGTGAGCAGCTCATGCGATGAGGTGGAGAATTAAGATCCAAATATGTTAGAAATTTGGAGATTTACCTTGTAAACCAGGGCTAGGGATCCAGCTGTTCAATCAAAATCTATTCGATATTCTGCCCAGAAGAGAAATACCGTACTCTCGGCACTCGGTGGTGGAGCTCACAGCTGTCCACTTGCCTGCTCTGTGGGCAAGCAGGACGCCCCACTGCGAAACAACCTCTCCAATTTCCCTCATTCAAGGCGAGTGACATAGCAATACGATCACACCGATCGTAAACTTTGCAGATGGACCTCCTCATGAGTCATCTTTCTTTTTTATGTTAAATTTTAATTTCTACCCGAGTAATACGTACAGGAAGTTACACATCAAATAGTACAAAAGAATTTATGAGAAAAACAGACTGGCCCCATCCCGACTTCTTTGCACTCTCCTACTCCCTGGCAAGAAAATGTTTTAGTGGATTTTGGTTCCTGTGATGGTGTCTCTGTAGAGTGCTTCATCGTTGTGTGCCAGGCCTCATGCCTGGTGGGTGCTCCAGCAGGAGGACCCCTAAATAGATGAACCCCTAAACAGATCAGTAATGGAACTTGCCTGCAGTGGGCAAGGACTGAGGGCAACAGAAAAGCAAGGTAGACATTACAGTGAAATTTACGTGTTTTGTTTTGTTTTGTTGTTATTGTTTTAATAGTATTTGTGCAAAAAAAGTGAAACAAAGCTCTTAGTTAATGAAAAAAATGAATATAACAAATCAGCAGAATCTGGGACATTGATACGAACGGCCACAGAGACTCTCGTGGCTCTGGTCACCTGTGGTTTGGTGTGACAACGCAGGAGCTAAGCCCACGGGTAGAACAGTGAGGTGGAGGGAGAGAGGGGAAGGATTTCGTTCGTAAGAAATCAAAAAACATAGAGTATCACATTTACTCCAAAGAAAATTGCTCCCCTACCCCCGCCAGAAAAGAAGGCAGAAGCCAGCAGAAGGCAGGCCGAGAGGTCAGAGTTCACAGGAGGCCCTCCTGAGGTGCGGGCGAGGTGTCTGCAGTCCTCACGGGTCAGCTGACCCGGTGGGTGGGCTGCCGCGCACCACGATGGCAGAATGGCCCACGCTAACCTGGCTGCATTCCTGGGAACAGCCAGCTTTCCACTGCAAAATGGCCAAGTCCTCCCCTTAATTCACGTGCTGTCGAGGGGCTCCTGGGATCCTTCTCAAGCCACAGTTTTCACTGTTACTGGTTTTTGGTTTTTGTTTTTTGCTTTTTTGTTTGTTTGTTTTGTTAAATTACTGGCGCTCGTGGCTACGGAGAAAGTGGAACCACGTCGAGGAAGAGCGTGATGTCCTTGTAGCTGAACTTCGTACCCGCAGACGGATGCCCGGCTGGGTCGGCAGTGCCCCGCCTGGGAACTCCGTTGGAGTGAAGTTCCCCACAGGAAGCTGGAATAGGAGTTAGAATCCCAGTTGGAGTCCAGAAGAGCTGCTTTTAATTCATGATACAGCTGAACTACAGTTATAGGGGCCATATTTTCTGAACCCCAAATCGGGATCCTCGATTTCACAGGAACGACAGAATGGAATACCGACACTGGATTTGTAGGGGGAGATCGGGATGAGCTGTACTGTAGAACTGCGATGCTGTACTGTAGACCCCAAGCCCGTGCCTAACAGTTGCTGCAGGAAAGTGCACGCCCTGCTCACCTTCCTCCCTCTGCTGTCTGACCCTCCAAACCCCCGACCCGCCGGCTTGCAGCCTCAGGAGCTGGCCTACTGCTGCTTTGACGACTGGCCTGCTTCAGGCTGCACAATTCTTTATTCCCTTCTCTCTTTGAGGCCCAGGGAAACCAATCCAATCCCCACCTATTAAACATAAAATTACAACTGACAAGTGCTTTGAAGGGGGTGTAGGGTGCTATAAACCTACCACGGAGTTCAGTCTAGCCAGGAGATCAAGGAGGGGTTCTCGGAGGAAGTGATGTTTCCTTGAGAAGTGAAAGATGCATAGCAGGCAGTGGAGAGTGAAAAGAAGAGCATTCTAGGCCGCGTGTACAGCATATGCAAAGGTCCTGGGGTGTCAGGGAGCCGTGGTGTGTGGCAGGCCACTGCGGCTGCTTCAGGCACTGTACGGTGTGAAAGACCAGAGGGACAAGCAGGGACCAGGCCATCCAAGGCCTCGGAAGCCACAGCAGGGATCTGTCTTCACACCAACAATTCTGGGAAACTGTGAAGGGTTTTAAACAGAGGTGAGGCTGAGGCAGGTGACCTGGTCCAGGTTGCTCTTTGAAAATATCCCTGCGGCTTCGCGATGCAGAACGGAGAGGGGAGAGCCCGGAGATGGAGCTTCCTGGCCTGGACTCTCCCACCTGAGGCTCTGCCTGAACCTTCTTGGCCGACCCAGTTGCTGGTTGCTCTTTGGGCATCTCGTCTAGAAGTTTGAGTTGACAAATCCTGACGAGACCAGGAAAGATGTGCCAATGTCTAATGGTTCTGAAGCCAGGGACCGTCAAGGGCTTACGGAGAGGGCCTTTCCTACCGAGCAGAGGGGCCAGGCTTTCCTGGCCCCTGCTGCTGACTCTCAGGCGAGGATGCTGTTTCTTGGGCGACAGGCTGATCTAAACCCAAACCCTTCCATTCAACAATCTCTCTTCTTTGACTGTCATATGGCAGCACAGAGACACCTGGAGTCGGAGTCTGCCGGAGTGCATTTTACTGCTGTACACAGACGACTCGGGCCATCACGGCAAATCGAAAAGCCTCCTCGCACGGAATGAATGGACCGTGAAGGGGTTAATCGGGTACCGGCGACTTATTGGAAATTAAAGCAAAGGATTGGACAAGCTGCTTGATCCCAATCACTTGCCACACTCACATGCCTCATTGCTTCAAAATGAATGCAATTTTCAAAAGGCACATTCTCACCCTAGGAATATTGTGTAGTGGGGAGGTAGGAAGGGAAACTCGAGATTCTTCGTGTACACGTTTGTGGTTGGGAACTGGAGCCCAGTGGTCTCCGTCAGCTTTGGCGTTTCAGACGGTGATCTCCCCTAAATTTGCAGTGAGGTCTGGGATGTGGCTCGCGACCTTGACGTCACAGAGTATCAATTATCCTGCGAGATGGCGTCCTGTGTACCTTACATCTGCAGTGTGGAGGAGCCAGGCCGTCTCTGGGCTTCTGCAGACTTCCGAGAGCCCACGGCTTCCGAGAGTCCACGGCGCATGCTAACCTTGCGCTTTACTGCGTGCTCCTGTGGTCGGGTCTCCCATCGTTTTATTTAAGTCTCGGCTCCCTCCGAAGGTTAAACCGACCTCCAACCTCCGTGAGGGCTGGAGAGCCAGCCCCAGCCCACCTCTTTCGTTTTCTCTTCCTCTCTCGAGACATAGTTGGCTCCTGGCAAGTTCTCAGACGTTTGCTTTGTCACTCCGAGGGTCTCGTCAGCCTCCGTAAGTGAAGAAGGGAAAGTTCTATGCTGATATGTGAACAGGTTTTGTTTTATTCATTTTATTTATTTATTCAAGTGTTTGTTTTCTGCTCGTTATATTCTAGGTGCTGCTCTAAGGACTGAGGATGTAAAGATGAGTTAAAACGTTAGCATTGCTCTCCACTTTGTCCTTGCCGTTGGACTGATGGGCATGATTATTCGACTCATTTTCAGTAAATCTGTCCGAGTCACAGATCAGAGACCACCACTCTTTTTTTCTTTGACATAAAGTGAAGGGATGCACCCATCATGCAGTTCACCTACAGTCAATACAAGGCCTTGCTCTAGTTTTATTTTATTTTGTTCTTTTTTCCCCCACCTTATCCCCATTCCCCACTCCCACTAACTCCCCCCTCCCCCGCCACCACACACACCTGTCACCCTCCGCTCCCGTCATTTGGCCCCGGTCCTTGAACATGTGTGCATCTTTGAAAAACACAGTGTTGCTATGCGGATATTTAAACATTTACCTCAGTGGTATCGTGCTGCAGATCTCATCCCGTTTCTTGATTTTTAAAAAACGGCGCGGCGTGTTTCGAAGACCAGTGGGCGTCGCTGGCAGCATCTCCTGCTGGGTCCTGTCTGCTTCCCAGTCTTCTGTCAGATGTGTCACTGTGTTTCTCATCCATGCCACCGAGTGACACTCCAGGTCGCCTGCCGCTTTGCACACCCATGGAGAGAATGCTGGGATACATCGCCTGGGCCTGTTCCTCGGCGCTGGGGCGCTCTGGGCGTCTACTCCCAGGAGAGGGATTTGTGGGTCGTGAGTCGTATGCTCCCCTGACGTCACTGGGCGCTGCCATGTTTCTCCCAGGTGGATGCATCAGTGTGCTCCCAGCAGCCCCATGTTCTCTTCCTACGTACCAGGTTGGTTACCTAGAATAACAGCAATCCTAGTGTCCGCTGCCAGTTTTTGAACGTCTCCCATCTGCCAAGCTCTGTGCTAGTTGCTTCATGTGCGGGATCCAAAATACTTACATCTTTGCAAGGCACATAGCAACATCCGATTGTCAGGTGAGGATAGCAACACTCGGTGAGGGCGATTTCATCACCCAGGGACACACAGCTCCCCTGCGGCCGAGTTGGCGTCTGAGCTGGCATCAGCGACAATGCCGAGCTCAGTGGGATTTGAAAAGCACATGTTAGCAAACGTGCTAAGTTCGTTCTATCAAAACAGCACAACTAGCTGTGACGGGGAGGAGGTGACACTGGTGGAGCACTCACCTCGGGGTGAGTGGGCAGTCATGCCCAGAGCTCTGCCCAGCGCACAGGGCGCTCTGTAGCATTCTTCCACACGGCCGCAGATGGGACACAAACGAGATCTTCCCACCATTCCCGCAGAAGCACGACGACAACAAACACTCACGCTTCTGAGCGCTCTCGGGCTGTTTTCTCTGGAGACCTCCTTAAGTTTTAAGAGTAGTGTTTTTGTATCATTTGTTCTCACGGCTTCGGAGCTGGAAATGCTTCGTGGCTGGAACAGCCCAAGTCTCCTAAGGCGCACTAGAAATTATAGCTTCCACGTGAGGGCGGAAAGGTTTTGTTTGATAAAAAGCTGTTAGGGATGCAGGCGGATGAGACACCCTCTCGGGCCTCGAGGTACTTACGATCTAAGGAGGCAAAGGCCTCCGTCAGCTTCTGGGACCGAGTCGGTTCTGCACCAGCTAATGGAGCGATCCCAGGGAAGAAACAGAAACAGATGCCCAATGGCAAGTGCCGGTGACATCAGCCCCCGCACAAGGGCACCGTGACCAGGGGTAAGCCTCCTCAGGCAGTGCGAGAGAACCCGCCCGCAGACTGCAGCCGAGCTGGTGGGGTGAGAGCCGGGTGCGGCTGGCTGGGGCCAGAGGGCACCGGGCCATCTGGGAGTGACTGGGGACCCCAGCCTCCCAGGGAGAACGGTGAACTCCGTGCTGGCCAGCGGTTGGTGACCCCTAGATGTCTGAGCCCATCGTCCTCCATCATTTGCGCAGAGGAGAAGGCTAACGGTGTCAGCGGAGCTCACTCTGTTTCATCAGTCAGAGAGGATTAGGAAGTCGCCTCCCTCGGTCCAGCGCTGGGAGGGGGTTGCCTGGGAAACGAAGAACCAGCCCTTAGCGGGACTGCACTGGCTGCTCGAGATGCTGTCGGTGGCCGCCCAGTGGCGATGAGAGGGACCCCACTTGCTGCTGTAGAATTACAAGGTTCTCCCTGCTCGTTTCCTGTCACGGGCCAAGGGTCGCCATCGAGAGGGGCAGGTGCTTTTCTGACATTTTCCTCGAAGCAGGGCTGGGGGTCCGGGTCGGCCAAGCATTTCATGAACTTCTTCGACGGGCTTCGTCTGTGCAGCTCGCCCCATGCCGGCTTGGAGGACTAAAGATGCTCTTGATTTCAGTTGGAAGAGCATTTTCCTCCTGCTGCTCCTGCTCCTTGGAAGGAGAAAGGGAGAGAAGGAGAAGGGTGGGGAGAGGAAGGAGGGAAACGGGGGAGAGAACCGTGATTAGAATCATAATGGGCTCCCAAACCCGTCATAATTATCTTCCGCAGCCTAGCAACGCGCTGGAGGAGAGAAGCAAGGAGCCCAGGGCATTTAAACTCACAGGCGAGCGGTGGGTGGGCCGAGGGGACGTGGGAAGGACACCTGGTGCTGGGCGCCGCGGGAGCAGGCGATGGCCCGGCGGGGGTGGGGTGCGCGTCCGTGGGGTGCGCGTCCGTGGGGGCGGCGCTGGGCGGGGTGCTGGGAGGACGCAGCCACGGGCGGGGTGGAGGCCGCCCCGGGACGGGGCTCCGAGTCCCGTTTGCCGTCCCGGGTGGCGCGTCCTGGCCCACGCCGGCCTCCCCGCGAGCACATGTGGCCGTCCTCTCCGGGGTCGGGCACGCTGTCTGGTGTCGTGGGAGACACACACCGGACAGGCCGTCAGCCGGAGGCGGGTTTCCGAGGGCTGTCCAGCGCCCACCTGCGGGGTCCCCGGCCGCACACCGGGGACAGCGCTCCGGAGCCCGAGGGAGTGGGCCCTGTGGTGGCATAGTGTCACAGCCAGGTGTCGGATGGACTGGACGGCTGGCCTGGAGTCCAGGGGACACACGTCCCAGCACCGTTAACACCTGAAAACTCAAGTGTGCATCAGAGGGCGCCCAGCTTGACCTTGGGAAATCGGGAACCGACTGTAAAACCCGGGCGACGGGGCGGTGGACGCCTGGCTTGACCGCCATCTCCTGTGCGCTCTGGGAAGCGAGGGCAGGTCCCCGGCCGTCGGTGGGGGGCGGGGACACCCCAGTGCACTGAGGGGCCCCGCTCCGCGTCTGCTCGGAGCCCGCAGCCTGGCAGGCGTGGGAGCGCGCCCAGGGGAGCAGCGCCCAGGGGAGCAGCGCCCAGGGGAGCAGCACCCACTGCGCAAAGCCGCTGCAGGGACTGCGAGCGTCCAGCCCAAGGAAGGGAGCCCGAGGGACCCCGGTCCCAGCCGGCAGGACCCAGCTGCCAATCCGCGCCTTTTATAGGTGTTGGCCTTGTCCCCGCCCCCCACATCCTGGTCCCTCCTACGGGACCCGCTCCCTGCGCTGGGGGTGGGGGTGGGGGGCGTTTCCCTCCTGGGCTCTGCGGGGCTGTGCCGGGCGAGGACCCGCCAGGGGCTGACCCAGCGCCCGCGCTGGCCTCCAGGGTGACCGGGCATCGGCCTCGCTCCTGCCCGGGGCCGTGTGGGGAGTCCTCCCCACTCACCCCCGGGCCCTGTTACAATCGCAGAGCGCCTTAACCCCGTCCGGAAGCGCTGCATCTGGGCAGGGTGGGGAGCTCTGAGCTAGAGCAGGATCATTTTCGAGGTACAGAGCAGACACGTTTGAGGAGGGAGTGACCCGAAGAGGCCAGGTGGCAGAAAGCGGCCCATGCCACCTGCGTGTGTTCGACTTCCGTTATGCGGGCAAGGAGCAGGGCCGTCAGATCTGGCAACTAAAACGGAACGCCTGGTTAAATTAGAATTTCGTGTAAACACCAAATAACTTTTCGTATAAGTGTGTCCTAAGCATCGCACGGGACACGGTCGTATTAAAAATATTCAGAGTTCACTGGGCATCCTGTGCTATCAGCTGGTGACTCTCGCAGAGGGAAGCCCCCCCGAGTTTTAAAGCAGGGAGTCATCGTGTCCCGTCTCGGGAAGAGGCATCTGACGGCCATGTGACAGCCCAACTGGAGGCCGGGGACACGAGAGGAAAAGGCCGGAAGGATAGCACCCCGCATCCTTCCTCTGGACTGGACACTTCACCGCGGACCCCTGATGTGAAGCCAGTGGGGCGGGGGCGGGGTCCCCACACCAAGCGCCTGTCCGATGCAGACATGCAGCTTCACTCAGGTCTGACACTAGCTACCCGGAGAGAGCGTCGTACCCACAGGTCACGTGGCCTCAGTCCCCCCGGAATGCCACCCTGCCACCGTCAGATGCCAGTCTCGAGTCCAGGTTGTCACTGGAGTTCCTGAAGGAGGTTCCCATGCCACCCCACTCCGTGCCCTCCCCCTCAGTTCAATTATTTGCGAGAATGGCTCCCAGAACTCAAGAGAACAGTTTACTTGCGAGCTTAGGAGTTCGTTTTAAAAGGATGCAATTCAGGGACAGCCAGAGGGAAGAGATACACAAGCAAAATATGGGGGGAGAAATGGGGCGCCCCACCCCCTCTGGACGTGCCACCCACCCGGCACTGCACGTGTTCACCAAGCCTGATGCTCTCGAGCCCCTCGCTTGGGGTTTTTATGGGGTCTCGTTTCACAGGCGTGGCCCAGGAAATCCTTGTCTGTGGGCGACAGCTCAGCCTCCAGCCCCCGTCCCTCCCCAGGGGTCAGTAGGAAATTACAGGGTCCGAGGAGCCTGGTCCCACATGTGTCCTGGTAAAACTGCGGACGTGGATGCAGACAAACATATGTTACTTATCATATGTTATTATAAACGGCGGTGTCTCAGGCTATTAGTTGGAACATGATTGCAGCTGTCCAGGCTCCACTATAGAAAAGGGCCTCCACCTGCATTGTAGTAAAAAACACAGCAGAGGGGTGGGTTCAAGAGACAGGCTCCCTGCCTCGGTCACCGGGACTTGGTGACCCTAGAAGCAATTTAGAGACGGAGGCAGAGGAGTCCAGTGGTAACAAGCAAGTATGGGTTCAAGGTTTAAACCAGCGGCCGGGAGCAGTCCAGAAGAAATGGTTCAAAGGAAGCGTGATCTAAATTTTAAATTCTTTTGAAGACCTTCTCACGGTAGACACCATCTGGAAAGTTTCAGCAAGCAGGAGAGGCAGGACTACCTTTCAGAAGAGAGAGAGGGTTGGAGCTGTTGGTTTGGTGGCCTCAGGGGGTGGTGGCCGCTGATGCAACCTGAGGGGTGGATGAGCTCGTCAAGGGAGGGAGCAGAGCGAGGTTAAATCAGCCCTGGGGTGGGCGAAAGGCAGGCCACCCCAGGATAAGCAGATCCTAATCTGTACCCTGAGCTGACCAGCAGTCTGATTTCCCTGTGGCGAAGCAGCATTCTCTTTACATTCTCAGTAAAGACAAAAAGTAAACAGTGGTGTCCTTGCTGTCCCAGGCTCCCTCCTTGCACTGTAGTGGTGGGGTGAGTCGTGTGGAATACTGGAACGCCCTCTGAGCCCCGTGTGGACACGCCGGCATTCACAAGTGCAGCCGGTGCCCACGCAGGTCAGCCAGATCTGGGGTGAGGGGCAGGGCCGGGGCCTGTGGGCAGGAGGGCTGGGCCCTGCACCGAGGTCTCGCTCCAGGCCCCTGTGTTCTGCAAAGCGTCTCAGTCACAGCGGACTGTGGGTCAGCCCGTGCACCCCCAGCCCCCAGGGACAGCGTTGGAGTGCACGCTTGGTGAATCAAGGGCTCTGTTTTTCTCTCAGTCGGGGTCACTGGAGGAAAGAGATTGCGAGTGACCCCAGCCATGGACGGCATCCAGGGACTTAAAGGTGGTTTAATTTCTTGGAATCTTAGTGAGATCCAAAAGGTTTCTGGCTCCCGTTCAAGTGAAATATCTTCGGGTTTTCTAAAATCCGGCGGAGTGTTAAAGGTTTTAGGTGAACAATTCCGTTTCAGCGTCAGTGACCAGCAGACGAGACGAGGCATTCGGGAGCGCGGCTGGAGCCGTTGGAGGCGCCCTGCCCTCTGCACCTCACCCCCGCACACACCTCCCACGGATCAGGGTCTGGGGTGGGGCCTCTGGGCACCCTGGGAAGCTCTCTGATCTCCCATTTGGCAAATCTCCCATGAGCAGGGGGTCCTGGAGCCACCCAGGTTCCTCCCTGCCCCCAGAAGTTGCTGCTGGGGACCCAGCCGAGGAGGGCGCCGACCAGTAAGGACAAGGACCATTGCCCCTGGCAGGCTGGCAGCTCGCAGATGAGCACGCACACAGGGCCAGCCCCCGGGGCGCAGGCCTGCCTTCAGCTTCTCTCCCGGCTCCTCCACAGCAGCTTTATAACGTCTCCAGAGCCATGTCTGACTGTCCGCTTTGTGAATTCGTCCAGTGCTTGGGATTAAGACGCCTGGGCTCACACATGTCTCGCCTGAAACCTCACTTCACTGAGCGACGGCAGAGTGTCCCAGGAAGGCTCATGCCAAGACGTGGTCCCAGGTTACCAGGAACTGTCACGTGTTAGATGCCACCTACGTGGCACTGCATCCCCAGAGCGGTAGTCGAGGTAGATGTCGTCTCCATTTTACAGACGAGGAACTGAGGCTCGGAGCCTTGCGGAATTTACCCAGGTCATGTGACTACCGAGAGTCTAACCTGGGGTGAAAACTACACCCAGCTGACGTCAGGTTCTGAACTGTGTTTATTCTTAATGTTCCAGTGTGGGGCTCCACCTTTTCTTCCCCTGGCGATGAAATTATATATATAAAGCTGAGCATGTAACTCTGGACATTTATTTCTTCTAATGGATATATCAGGTAACAAATACTGATTGTTGGATCAATAGCTTAGAAGAGGGACAACATCCGAGGACTGTCCTAGCCGGTGGCAGGCATACTTATTTATTTTTTAAATAGACTCTAGATCTTTAGAGCAGATCTAGAGTCACAGAAAAAATAGTGAAGAGTAAAGAAATGTCCCATATACCTGCTGCTCTCACTGCACATCCTCTCCTGTTACCAAACCCCCACCAGTGGAGGTGCATTTGTTACACTGATGGACCCACAGCGACACGTTGTTATCACCCAAAGCGCAGAGTTCGGGGGGGGGGGGTTGGACACATGTGTAGCAAAGACATGTATCCATCATTACAGTATCAGGCAGAGCAGTTTCCCTGCCCCGTTACCCTCCACGCTCTGCCCGTGCACCCCTCACCCCTCTCCCCTCCTGCCTGTGCACCCCTCACCCCTCTCCCCCTCCTGCCTGTGCACCCCTCCCTCCACAACCACTGGCCTTTCTACTGTCTGCACAGCTTTGCCTACTCCAGAATGTCACGCAGTGGGAATCACACGGCGAGCATCCTTTCAGACTGGCTTCTTTCACTTGCTCATGTGTGTCTAAGCTTCCTCCATGTTTTTTTTAATGGCTGATGACTCATTTCTTTTTAGCTGCCGTCTGGCCGTGCCGTAGTTTATTTATCCGTTCGCTCACTGAAGAACGTCTTGGCTGCTCCCAAGTGTTGGCAATTGTCAAGCCGCCATAAACATCCATGTGTAGGTTGTTGGGAGGACAGAAGTTATCAGCTTTTTTTTTTTTTTTTCGCATAGATACCAAAGAGCGTGATTGCTGGATCGTAGGGTAAGAGTATGTTCAATGTTGTAAGAAACCCCCAAACTGTCTTCCAAAGCGTCTGTACTGTCTGTGCTCCCGCTGGCCCTGCGGCTCCACATCCTCGCCAGCGTCTGGTGTCGTCTGGGTCCTGGGTTTGGGGCGTCCTGATAGGCATACAGTAGTATTTCACTGTCGTTTTAATTTGCAATTCTCGCATGATGGTCTCGAGCATCTTTCCATGGGCTCCTTTCCCATCTGTGTATCTTCTTTGGGGAGGTGTCTGCTCAGATTTGTTCCTATGTTTAAATTAAGTTGTCTGTTTTCTTATTGTTGAGTTTTTAAAGTTATTTTTTATTTTAATTCTGGCAGAGAGGCATCATGTAACATGCACCGTCGTAACCATTTCGGTGTACAGTTCGGTCGTGTCGAGTATATATTCACATGTATGCAGCCAGTCTTCAAAACTCTTTCCATCTTGCAAAACGGAACCTCTGTCCCCAGTAAACAACGCCCCACGTCCCCCTTCCCCGAACCCCAGCCCTGGTAAACGCCACGCTATGAATTTGACTGCTCTTGGTTGTACTTCCAAAAGAAAATAGTAAACCCAACTCTTTTAACCTCCATGTTCTTCCCCCTTCCAAAATGGAATGAGAAGGCAAAGCTCTGAATCTCTCACTTCCCAGTGAGCCTTGAACAGAAGCGGTGCAGTGGTCCCCTGTGGCTCACCCCGCACTGAGCACCGTGTCCCAGCTCAGCCTGTCCCCGTGAGGTTCTCCAGCCGAGGAGCCCGTGAGCAGGGCGGTCCCAGGCAAAGCACCAGCGAGTCCTCCTGATTTCCTGGTGTCCACGAAGAAGAGCAGGAAAGGATGAAGGGACAGGGAGCGACGCATATCTTTAGCTGTGTATCCCATACATACTGCTGTGTTTCTGGCAAACAGAAACCTGAACGGATGCTGATGAAGGTGGGAAAGATGCGTGGGTAATTTGGGAAGCTGTCACGAGACAACTCAGCTGGGCCTTTTCGTAGATGAGGCCGTCGGTAAGCCAAGGGGACACCCCGCTTGTAACAAACTTCCAAACATTCTGCGAGGGAAACATAACAGAAGTGCACGTATAAAGTGTTTCTGACACCTACCTACCGTCTTTCTCTCGCTTTAACGTCCGTAGTACTTTTCGATGTCCTGGCTCGATGCTGTGTTTCTTAAATGACACTGAGTTCTTTGGAACGGTGTGCTGTTTTTATAGTTAACGGCTTATTAAACGGGTAGAGACCGTTATTCCCATTTGCACAGATGTTTTTCACGGTGTCTGTGATGTCCGCATACCTAACGTGGGCTTGCTTCTTGCAACAGCTCAGCAGGTGGAGGTGGTCCCATGGTCGCTATGGTGGACTCCTACAGCTGGAGAAGCAGAAGAGTTGCCTTTTTGTCGTGTGTTCAGTCAGTGGAAGAGTCCAGACCCAAAGACTGCCTCTTGGTTTTAAATCTGGGACGTTTTCCCCACGATAAACGTTATCACGAACCTCCTCAGGGCCAGAGCGATCGTTTTTGCGTTATGGTTGAATCCGTCTAATATAAATGTGCGCCCTAGGAAATAGCCACAGGTCACCAGCAAACCAAATAATTTTAGTATAAGTGTGGCCCACTCAATACTGGGGGCATACTTATACTTTACAAAGTATTTTTTAATCTAAAATTCATATTTAACTAGGCATCCTGTAATTTTTTTCGCTAAGTCTATCGACCCTAATTCTGTGCATCAGTCGTAGAATCCCAGCCGTTTCCGTATACTTGTTCCCCTGTGGCCTTCCTCTGTTTTCCGTTATAAACTCACGCACGGTGACCGCCCTGTCCTGCTCGTGTGTGCACACGGCTTTTCTGAACAGTATTTGATGTTGATGGAACCCCCGCTTTGATAGCTCCAGCCCACACCTCCATCCCAGCTGCTTACTCGATGTCTCCACCTGGCTGTCCCACAAACACCTCGCCCTGAGCTATCGAAAGTGAACTTAGCCTCCCGAGGACCGACCGTGAGCTCCAGCTGTCTACGCTCTCAGTGAACGGTGTCACCACCTGAGCCTCGACCTTGTCACCTCCTTCTCCCTCTCCCCTCCTGCGCCCGTCAGCTGACAAGCCCTGCTGACTCTCTCTCCTGCACGTGCTTCCTGCTCATTCCATTTCTCTCCATCCCACTGTCACTACTCCGGGCAGATTCCCCTTCACTTCTTGCCTAGACTACCCTGGTGAGCTCCTCACTAACGTCCCTGTCTCTCCAGTTTTCCCTTTTTAAATCCAGCCGTCAGATGGAAGATCATTCAAAACACAAAGCGGATCGTGTCACTGCCAGGCGATGAATTTCAATTCCCTCGAGTTCAAAATTCTTGGCGTGGTCTGCGGGGCCCTGCATGACATGGCCGGTGCTAGGCTCTCGGGGTACAGTAGTGAACCCAGCACCAGAGCCCTGCCTTCCTGCACCTTCCAGTCTAGAGGTGGGAGCAGAATATGAGCAAGCACACAAGCTTGCTAATGAGACTGTGACTCGCATTCTGTAGGAGATGATGAGGTGTCTACATCGGGAGGCAGGGTTGTGTGGTCCCTGTCCGTGGTGCTGAGGAGTGGCCCCTGTAGGGTGGGCCCATGGGAGGGGAGCCAAGACCCCAAGTGTGAGGCAGGAACTGGTCGTGGGCAGGGGGAACAGCGAGCGTGAAGGCCTGGAGATGCACGCAGGTTAGAGTGTGAAGACGGAAAAAGCCGGGGTCTGCGGAGCAGGGAGAGCAAGGAGGAGGCGGTGCACGACGTGGGAAGGGTGGCAGGCCTGTGGGGAGCAGGGTGGGTTTCACGGCACGTGTCACGGTCGCAGGAGAGCGGGAAACCGTGGAGAGGGCTCGTCAGCGGCAGGCACGGCCGCTGGGGACCCAGCTCATCCCAGGGAGAGACGAGGGGCAGACGGGTCGGCAAAGCTGCACGGAGCAGGTGGATTTAAACGGTGACGTGACCCACACAGAGCCCAGCGGAAGCCTCAGTCTCCCCATTCCCGGCTCAATTCTTCAACCCCACGGGGGAATCGGGGCGGTGATTGTAAGAGTCTCCCAGTGTTTCTTGCTTCTGACGGCAGTGGACGTTAGAAGGGGCTGAGATCCTGCACGTGAGCGCGCCTGTTTTACTTCTGGTGGAGAGAGGCGGGCAGGCTCTCTGTCTGGGACGTTGGTTTAGGGTGCTGGCACTCGGTGGGGCTGAGGGTCCCTGCCATCAGACTGTGAACGGAACCATGCATCCTGACTGGGGGGCGGGGGGGAGGCCGTCCACTCGGATGTGGGCTGAAAGCATGACATCTCCTCCGCGCTGGGACCCCAGGAGCGAATCCCTTTTCTCTGGCGTGGGGAGGTCCGGCTTCTGAGCTAACTCGAGCCGAGGACGGTGAGCGGCGGTGGCCAGGGCGGGCCAGGGAGGTGTGGGAACGCGGACGAGGTTAGTGGCTCCCAAGCCGGTCAGTCCACCGAGGGCCTGTGAAACGACACGACGCCCCACGCGAACCGCCTCGTTCTCCAAACGGCCCTGCTGCTTGTCCGAGCTCGGACTCTGTGGCAGCAGGCGGTCATGAGGCGGACGGCTTGGGGGAATAGTCTCCTCCGGCTTGATGTTTGAACTCGCTTGAGTGTTTTGGTCTGCGGCCTGCTCTGGAGCCTCAGGCGCAGCGTCTGCCGAGGCTCCCTGGGGCCTCCCTGAGCCTGAAAAGCCGGGGGAAGGGAACGCTGTGGGTGTGAGAAACGGGGGCCTTGTGCTGAGGGGATGGTTTCCGGGAGGCTTCTGGGCTTTCCCGGGGGTTGGGGGGCTTCTGGGTAGAGGGTGAGAGGGTAGGGCCAGCCCTCTGCCAACGCTGCCACCCATTTCATTAAGTTGATGTATAGTCGACATATAGTATTATATTTGTTTCAGGTGTACAGTGGACTGGGTCCCTATTTGCATATATTGATTTGCATATATTGTGAAATGATCGCCACAATACGTTTATCCAACATCCATCGCCACTCATCATTATAGGTTTTTTTTCTCGTGATAAAAACCTTTTAAAAGACTTACTCTCTCAACGACCACGCTGTGCAGTCCACCTCCAGGACTTATTTTGTAACTGGAAGTTGGTGTCTTTTGACCACTTTCAACCATTTTTATTCCCACCCTCAACTCCCTACCTCTGGCTGCCATCAGTCTGTTCTCTGTATTACGAGTTTAAGGTTTTTGTTTTGTTTTGTTTGTTTAGATCCCACATAGACGTGAGATCACACGGCATTTGTCTTTCTCTGACTTATTTCGCTTAACACGTGCTGCTGCAGAGGGCAAGATTTCCTTCTTTTTTATGGCTGCATAAGATGCCGCTGTATAAAGCCACATTTTTCTTATCCATTCATCAATCAACATTTAGCTTGCTTCCCTGGCTTGGCTGTTGTAAACAGTGCTGCAGTGAACATGGGGGTGAAATAGATTTTTGAATTAGTGTTTTCATTTTATTTGGATAAATACCCAGAACGGGAATGGCTGGATTATGCAGTAGATCTATTTTTAATTTTTTGAGGAAGCTCCATACTGTGTTCTGTCGTGGCTGCACCAGTTTATATTGCCACCAATAGTGCACAAGGGTTCCCTTTTATCCACATCCTTGCCAGTACTCATTATTTCTTGTTTTTTTTTTTTTTTTTGCTTTTTGTTTTGTTTTGTTTTGTTTTGTTTTGTTTTGTTTTGTTTTTGTTTTTGTACCCATTGGCCATCTGTATGTCTTCTTTGGAAAAATGCCTAGTTAGATCCCCCTGTCCATTTTTTAAAATCAGATTTCTTGGTTTTTTTTTGCTATGAGGTTGTGTGAGTTATTTATATATTTTTGGATATTGATCACTTATTAGATATATGATTTGCAAATTTCTTTTTCTGATAGTTGTTTTTGAGATCGTTGTTGCATGCAGTGTGAGGTAGGGTATAACACCTCATTCTTTTACACGTGGATGTGAAGCTGTTCCAGCATCCTTTGATGGAAAGACTGTTAATTCCTCATTAAATCAAAAATCGGCTGACCATAAATGGAAAATTTGTTTCTGGAATCTCAGTTCTGTTTCATTGATCTGTATCTACACTCAGGCCAGTACCACTTTATCTTGCTTGTTGTAACTTTGTATCAAGTTTTGAAACTGGGATACGTGAGTACTACAGCTTTATTCTTTTATTTCAAGATGATGGTGTTGATAGTGATGATGATGATGATGATGACGAGTTTTGCCTGTCTTGGGTACCTTGAGTTTCTATATTAACTTTAGGATCAGCTTGTCAATGTCTGCAAAAAGACAGCTGAGATTTTGATAGAGATTACATTAAATCTGTAGCTCAGTTTGAAGGTGTTGCTGCTATAACATTGTAGAGTCCTCTGGTCACAGCATGGGATAATTTTTTATTTATTTAGGTTACCTTTAATTTCATTCACCGATGTTTTGTAGTTTTAAGTGTACAAGACATTCACTTTTATTTTAAATTTATTTATTCAGATTTATTTTGAAGTATTCTCTGGTATTAGAAAATGGACTTGTTTTCTCAAATTTATTTTTAGGTTGTTCATTGCTATTGTCTAGAAATAGAATCGATTTTTCTACGTCTTTGTGTTCTGCAAAATTGCTGCACTTGTTTATTAATCCTGACAGGTTTTTGTGGATTCCTTACCATTTTCTGTACACAGGATTATGTCATCTGAAAATGTATTTAGTTTTACTTCTTCCTTTCCAGTCTGGAGTTTGTATTTCTTTGTCTCGTTTGTCTTGGCTAGGACTTCGGTACAGTGTTTAAGAAAAGTGGGAAAATCACACATCTTTGTCTCCTTTTTTCCTGCTGCTAGGGGAAAGCATTCGATCCTTCACCGAGAAATGCAATGTCAGGTATTTTTCAGATTGGGGAGTTTTTTTTCTGTTCCTAATTTGAGTCGATTTATCATGAGATGGTGTTATATTTTATCAAATTTTTTCTGTGTCTGTTGAGATGGATATATAGCTTTTGTCCTTTAGTCTATTGTTTTTTTTTATATTACACTAATTAATTTCAGCATATTCAAATAACCTTGCATGCCTAGGATAAATGCCTCGTGTTCGTGATGTATAATCCTTTTTATATGTTGCTGGATTTGCTGTGCTACTATTTTGTTTATGTGTGTTTGCAAATGTTTATATATCTTTTTACATTTATATTCCTAAGATATACTGGTCTATAGTTTTCTATTCTTTTAATGTCTTTGTCCAGTTTTGATATCTGTGTAATACAGGCCTCATAGAATGAGATAAAAAGTATTCTCTTCTGTTGTTTTGGAAGAGTTTGTGATGGATTGGTGTTAATTCTTCTTAAAACATTTGATAGAAATCACCAGTGAAGCCATCTCGATCTGGGCTTTTCTTTGTGGGAAGTATTTTGGATAATAACTCAATTTTTTTTATTTGCTATATGTCCCTTAGTGATCTGACCATAGTTGAAAGAGAGGGCTTAAAATCCTTGCTTAGTAAATCCAGCATCGGGGCTTTCTCTGGGACAATTTCTATTAATTGCTTTTTTCTATTAATTTACTTTTTTGCATGTACATGGTTTACACTTTTTTTTCAGTATGTCTCACAGTTTTTTTTTTGAAAACTAGATGTTTTAAATATTAACTATCCATATTCCCTTCCTGCCAGGATTTGTTATTATTTTTGTTACTTCCGTTTGCTCGTTTAGCGATTTTCCTGAATGAATCCTGTAAAGTATACATTCTTTGTCACTGGCAGCCACTGAAGTCTCTGCTCCGTTAGCTTAGTACTTGCCTAATGATTGGGGAGAGATTTTCCTAAGTGCTTTGAAGTAATAAGTCTCTCAGCCTTTTATAAGGAGCTCCGTGTGCACTGGGGAACACCTCCGGTGGTCCAGCAGGCTAGCATTCACCTCTCTGCCTCAACCTCCACTCCCTGCTTGTACAGTCTTGGTGTCAGCCTCTCTGAGATCTCGCCTGGGTGTACACACAGCTCTGCAGCTGCCTGTGGCCTTCTGGATTCTCCTAATATGTCACAGCTTTATAAAGCCCCCTACAGATATCTTACTCCCAGCATTTCCTGTTTTTGTTCAGCTTCTTGTCAGCCTCAACCGGCATCACCCCGTCGAGCTGCTGCCACGTTAAACAATCGCCACTGATCGTGTTTGACAAATGCCATAGGGACATCTGTTTGCACAGAACTTGCTTTGAATAAAGACAAATCCTGAGGACGGAGCTTTTCAGCGAGCTTCCGGACAGGTTTAAGAATGACAGCGTTCCAGGGGTGGCTTACAGGAGCTCCAGACTCATCCTGCCCCTCTTGTGGCTGCTAGGGTGCTTACCACAGGTGTGAGACTGTCGCTTCCTGCTTCCCTGGGCTGCTATGCAGGTGGGGAGAGGGGCGGGTGGGAACAGAGCAAGTCGAAATGCCACAAAGCTCACCGTTCTCACTGAGATTCAGGCGTCTTCCTTGAACAAAGACTCCGTGAATTCTAGCAATCTTTTGATTACAGAGTTCTGAAAAAGCTGTTTCTGACAGTTTGTGCCACTTTCTGATTGTTCTTGCAGAGGTTTTGGGAGGTATGTACTTCGCCGTTCTGGAAGTGCTTCTCCAAAACCGACCTTTGCAGGGGGCCCCGTTTTCGACATTGCTCCTTAATTCACATAGGAGGTCATAGTCACGTGATGTTTTTAGGGGGCTGGCTGTCCCCGGGGGAGCGTTTTAGAAAGGGGATGGTCTGTGCCTCTGGGATCAGTGAAAAGCATTAGATATTCACTTCACTTATTCTTCACGCCCTCATTAGGCTTTTTTTTTTTAACTTCCTTATTGTTGCATATAGTTATCGAATGGCTATAGTCGATAACACCCGAAGGATAAGAAAAGATAATGGTTTACATTTTCCAAGCAGATGAGTCAGGGATAGGCAGAACTTTAAAAACCGTGGCGACAATCAAGTCGCGAGGGAAGTAATCGCCAGTGAGACAGTTTATGAGAAGAATAATTTAAACATAAGATTATTCGAAAGTAATTAATGAGAAAGCCTGATGTGAGGGTCTGCTAGAAATGGGCAATCTGTAGCACTGTGTAGAAAAACCTCAGCAGGAAATGTTTTCTGCTGGCCCCGACTCTTGAAAACGTGCTGTTCTATCGACAAACCAGTTACGCCCCTTCCGATCAGCCACATTTTGGCGGCTTCGTAGTTCTGCATGTTTTAAGTTGTAGCTTAAAAAGAAGGCAGCCGTTTTCAGTATTTGGGTATTTAATGTGGGGCTTTTAGGCTCCGCAGACTCTACCGTGTGGACGTATCGAAAGAGCCGGTAAGAACTACAAGATCACTCGGGGAAGCCTGAAGCGCTAACGTGACGTTGAATTTTTCAATGTTCGGCATCTGCTCTGTGAGTAAAGGTGGCCGTTTCCTTTCAAATAGCAGGCTAGGATGGTTAATCTTATTTTTCCAGAGCATCCTGGTAAAACAGCCAGCGCTATCACACTGTTTGGCAAGGTCACAGTTGCTTGTATTAGTTTCCAAAGCAATAAACAATCCATCTATTTTCCCACCTGACCCTAATCAGGAGGCCCTACATTTCATAGGGTTAAAAGGTCAGCCCCCCCCCCCCCCGAGAAACACCACTAGAAATACGCTATTCCTCTTTGTGACTGAGCCTGGTCGAGAATATATTTTATAAAGGATGAAAATAAACATCTTTGGGTTCACTTAAGCTGTTCATCCTTCCGGAATTGAACGAAAGTCAGGACATGCTGAAATTCACTTTCCACTCACCAGCATCCCACGGTTCTGTGTTATTAGGGAGACGAATGCTCTCTGGCAATTTTCCAGTTTTAAAAGAGGCCTTATCATTCGTGATCTGACCTTTCCTAAGGTAAAATGACTTCCTGAAAATGGAGAGGGGCCTTAGGTAAAAACATCGACTAAATGGTTTCGACCTAAATGCAAAGTTCAGGCACATTTTAGATATGTCTCCAAGAACAGCCAGAAAGGTCTGAAGCATTTCTCTGAAATCTGATTAACTTGTCTCTCTTCTGCTAAATGGGACGATTGCGGGAAGAGGCCATGGCACAGGAGGGACAGAGCTTTGGCCTGACAGCTGTGAAGAAACCACTAGACAGGCTTGTTTTAAATATCGTGGATTTTTTGTGCTGTTGCAGTTTTAAGACGAGCCTGGCTGCTTTCAGAACCAACAGTCAAGGCTCCGACATTGACACACGGGACAAATATTTGGAGAGAGAGCCAGGCTATGGTCGTGACATACCGAGCCCTGTCCCTCAAGGCGCAGATCACAGAACTGTACGAATCGGGCAAAACGCTTGCTAAAAATGCAGCCTCCTGGCTCTCTCTCTGCCCCGGCAGACTGAAATCCAGGCCCTGGGATTTGAATTTCAATAATCACCCTTCTAGAATTTTATACTCTCTAGCGCTTGAGAACCACCCTTCATGGAACTCCAATCTTTCCCTTACAAGCCACTTAATATCACAGTTAGCACAAGAGTTAAAACTAGCTTCTAGCACAAACTGACTGATAAACACTTCTCTCTTTTCTTAACTGTTATAATTTCTCCTGCCTGGATGTTTTCTTTATAGAGCTCTCACTCGGGCTCCTTTAAATTATCTTTATAATTCCTGGCTGGTCTTTCCTATAACAATGTTAACTTTAAATTTTTTTTTTAGTACTTTTGTTTGTTCATTTATTGTTCCAGATTAGGAAACAACAACAACAACAACAACAACAAAGAAAGCAACTCTATTTCTTGTTGTGCTGCCTCCTGGCAAAAGTTAAAGGCAGCTCAAGGATCACAAAGAGGAACATTTCTGTCTGTAGTGACATTGAAGGACAAGTGACTGAGTGTGGGTCGCTCTGTCTTTCAGTTACCCACACATGAACTTGAGCTCGGTCACTGCATCGAAGCCACCTTGTCATCACTGCATCATCTTTCACCACATGGCAGCCGCCATGTGTCGAGCTAAGGCCCAGATCAGTGGGTCTCCAATATCGATGGGCATAGGAGTCACCTAGAGCAGGGGTCCTGAACCCCCAGGCTGCAGACAGGTACCGGTCTCTGTGTGGCCCGTTAGGAACCGGGCTGAGTGGCAGGTGAGCGAGCGAAGCTGCATCTGTATCTGCAGCCGCTCCCCAGCGCCAGCATCACTGCCTCAGCTCCGCCTCAGGTCCTCAGACATCAGGTTCTCACAGGAGCACCGGTCCCCGGTGCCAGGAGGGTTGGGGACCGCTGAACAGGGCTTTGTGAGGAATCGACGCTCCTGGGCTCCAGCCACGGCTCAGATCAGTACGTGTGGAGCGGGGCTGAGGAATCCATCTTTTCGCCAGGCACACCTCTACCCCAGGGAGTTCTGGGGTCGTGAGCCAACCTTCGAGAGACTGTCATAGAGAAATTTAGTTCCTACGTTCAAGGAGAACTTTGCGGTTCTGACCGCATTTGGCCCTGGGGAACTGCAGGGCCCGGAGACCCGACTTCACACAAGCAGCAGCCACCTGAGGAGAGAGCCACGGGAAGGGATCCCGCTGACACTCAGCACAGAGGACTGTCAGGGTGCAAATCCGACTGGAGAATCACGATTCAAGCGATTTTAAACGGGAGTCAGCGAAGCTCGTATCTCGTTGCTGGTGGTTTACGTCTGTGACATCCGAAGGCGGGCTCGACAATTTGGGTTTATAGTGCATTAATCAGGTTTGTGCTTAGTATTCTTTTAGCATTTTTCACACAAGCACCCCTCCTTCTCTTCCTTGTCCCTTCCAGCTCTCCACTCCCATTGCCGGGCACGCTCAGGCCCACGATGCCCACATGTGCTCTGTGGTGCTCTGACAGCTCTCGGTTTCAAATGAAAGGTGTTACTAAGAACTCTGAATTTAAGTGTGTGGGGACGGCTCTTGGGTAAATGCTTCTCACGCTTGTAAGATCTGCGTGAGAGTGTCTTATCATTTATATTGTAAAAGCATATTTTGTTATTTAATGAATGCTAAAGAAATGCTGGCTTTTAAGTAAAAAGCCAACAAATGGGCAGATTTATTGTCTGCACTGCAATTTTAATAGAAATATAAAAACAAGTGATTATAGCTGTTCTTTTGAAGGATTTTTATGATCTCATCTTTGCAGGTCACTTCATCCCTAGACAGCCAGGGTTCTTGAGAGTCGGACCGCCTCTGGGATGTTAAGCCATCTCCACACCTGGGCGCAGGATGCTACACCCCGCGGTGCCTGTGTCTTTCTGGTGCTCAGTGTCCCCACTCCCGATGGGCGTACGTGCAAGGCTCTGTGGGCACGGAGGGACCTGATACAGCCTCGGCTGCACTCAGATTCTGTTTTCGGGTGTCTCCCCTTCCCACCGGTAACCTTGGGTGCCATTGTGCTGCTGGGGTGGGTGCCAGCCCACGGGAACTCGAAGTTAACGTGGAAACTGAGATCGTGACCACAGGTTCTCACTGGAGCATTCAGCAATTCTGAATGAATGTTCGCTTGGATAGTTGTGAGAAACACATGCACAGTTTGGGGGAGAATTAGGTAACTTGAAAACTGTCTCAGCACGAGGTGTCTCAGAATGCCAGTGGGGAGAATGGAGGAGGATGTGGCAACATATCGCTCTCAGAAAAGCTGAAGAGACAGGTGCACAGGGATTTGGTATAATAGTTCCTATTCTTTCCGGATGCTTAAAACATTTCAGAATAAATAAATAAAACACGTTTGTCATAGTCTTTTCAAACTTGTTATGTAAAAGCGCCTTGCCACCCCTTATGCATTCAAATTACTAAAACAAAACAAAAAACCAGAAAGGTATAAGTGTCGACAAAGATGTGGCACGATTGGAAATTTTGTGTGCCGTTGGTGGAAATGTGAAATGATGTGCGTGCTACAAAGCGGAAAACAGGGTGACAGGTCTGCCGTATGATCCAGCAATCTCACCCAAAAGAACTGAAAGCAGTGTCTGGAAGAGATACCTGTCCACGCACGTTCATAGCGGCGTTATTCCCAGGGGCTAAAGAGGGGAAGCACAGTGAGTGTCCACCCGTGGGTGAACGGATAAACGTAAGGTGGTGTGCACGTGCAGTGAAGTACGATTCAGCCTAACACAGAAAGGCAATCTTTTCTATGCTGCAGCGTGGATAAACCTTGGAGAGACTGATGCTAAGAGAAATAAGCCTGTCACACAGTGACAAATACTACGCGATTCCACTTGTATGAGGTACCTACAGTTGTCAGACTCATAGAAACAAAGCAGAATGGTGGGTGCCCGAGGCAGGAGGCAGGGAGAGTGGGGAGTCGTTGTCAAATGGGCAGAGAGAGTTCTGGAGGTTGCACAGCAGTGCAAATGAACTTGACACTGTAGGACTTGACACTTAAAAATGGTGAACATGGTAAATTTGACATACTTTTTAAAACCCACCTTAGATAATTGACAAGACTGTGTCAGGTGTTGCACGTTTCCATAAACTTAACTCCTCTGGGAATGCAAAGTTCGAAAGAGTGAACTTAAAACACAACTTTCTTTCCCTGCGTAAAAATCTTGGCTCCCAACTACGGCGATGCCACCTGGAACAAGCCTGATTCTGTCTGATCTCGGAAGCTAAGCAGGGTCGGGCCTGGGTAGTACTTGGATGGAAGACCACCTAGGAAGACCAGGTGCTGTAGGCGTAAAAAGTAAAAAGATAAGGGATTGTAAACTGACAAGTTCCTTGCAATCTGTGAGGTCAACCAAGGTTGCCTCACCTAAAAAAAGAAAATAAATGATAAAAAACACCTGGCTCCCTATGTTAACTTTCCCATCCCAGGGGAGTGCTTTGATTAGGTGAGTTGTAAAAATTCTCATTTACGTCTTTGAAATGGGTCTTGCCTTATGGTTCCCGGCCCACAACACTGCGTCTCTCAGACCTGCTTTGTCTCGGCCACGTTCCTGCGACAAGAACCTGGGAGTCGGGGCTGAGTGCAGAGCCTGCTCTTCCAGAAGGAGCACGGCACGCTCACCGTGCCTGCCCCCGAGCAGCTGTCTCGCTCCTGCCCGTCTCAGCCTGGATGGAGTCGCTCCTCTCCTGGAGCCCTGACTATCTGCCGCGTCTCCGAATCTGGCCATGCCACCTGATGCTCTGATTCCAAGACCTTTTGTGGTCACCACTGAAGCTGGTGTGTGCTGGGCACTAGGCTGGGCGTTGGAATACAACAGAGAGCAAAAGAAATGCAGCCACGCCCTCCTAGGTCTTGGAGAGGGTATAGACACTAAACAGATGAATACGTAGCTTAAAAGGATGGTTTGTGCTAGAAAGGAAAAGAGAGTTACAACGGAAAATAACAAGGACCTACTCTGGATGGGTGTGAGGGGTGTGTTTCTTCCTTTTCCCTACATAGAAGTTGGACTCCCTAGGTTGCCTTTCCCAGCTATGCTGTCCCATCTGTGTACATGGAGCCATGGACAGTCCCAGGAACATGCAGTGATATTCAAACGAATACACTAATAAGTTATGGGTGAGCTGGAGAAGCACACCCCAGGCAGAGGCAGCGCCTTGGTGTACGACCTGCAGGGGTGAGAGCTCGGGGAGAGGCCGGCGAGGGCAGGACGCAGGGAGAGGCAGAGGGCCTGAAGACCGTGCGGGCCTCTGAACTCTACCCCGAGGGTGCGGGGCTGCCCTTAAGAGTTTAAGCAGGAGCAGGACGTGGCCAGATTTTAAAGTTTAAAAAGTCACTCAGGTTGCCTCGTGTGGAACAGATTGAAGAGAAGCAGAGGAAGAATGAGAGAATCTGGCTGGGAGGCTACTGCAGCGGTCCGAGCAGAGTCCGTGGCAGCACAGATGGAGATGGTGCCAGCAGATGGAGGTGGAGGGGAGAAGGCAGTACGGGCTTGCTGGTGGATAAATGCAGGGAGGGCGAGGGAGAGGGAGCTGTCAAGGTTTCTAGCTGGGTGGGTACAGGAGGCATCGATAGCTCTTTATACGTCGACAGCTTTCTATATACCGAGCTTTGTGCTAAACACGTTCCATTATCCGTTTAGTCTTTGTGATAAGCCCGTGGGGTATTTGTTTACAAATGAGAAATTAATTGCCTTTCCAGGGTCACATAGCTAGTAAGTGGCACAGGAAATTCAGAACATGGTCTGCTGACTCCAGGACACAAGGTTTACGAGGTGAATAAAAGAAAATGAAATTTGAGAGAAAAGAGCCAAAATTCAGTTTGGAGTATGTGCCCGATGACTCCTTTTTCCTAGCTCGAAAGATGCTAGGGCGATGATGGCAACAGCAACATGGCTTATAACTCTCTCTGATCCCAGCCTGAAAACAGGTACAGCCACCAGAGGTTGTTATTTTAAAAAACAAAAAAACACCCGTGGACAACAATTACAACAAAACGAGGTTCGGGACAGCCTCATGCACGCAAGCAAGCGGAGCCAAACCACTTCCACGTCTGTGCAGGAGAAAGGGGAGGGGGCCACAGAGCACCCACTGACCTGAGGGCAGGAAGACCGACCCCAGCAGACCCAACGGGTGTCCAGCAGAAGGCATGGCGGGCCAGCTCAGGGACAGCAGCTGAGAATGAGAGGAGGCGTCTCCCACTCTACATGCATATTAGGGCACCCTACGGAGGAGAAACCTCGAGAGTGGAATCCAAATCGGACATTAGAGGGACAGTAGAGCTAGAAAGAGAAGGTCCAGATAAAAGTGGGGAGCAGATAGAGTCGGAAGTCTCCGAGTAAGCGCCATGTTTTCTAATAGGGAAGGAGAACTAATTTCACGTGGAAATGGGCAGTAGAAAAATGTCCAGTACACATCCCATACAACGTTACTATCGGAAAAAATAAAAGCACTACAGAAAGATTCATAGAACAGATCAAAAAGGGAGCTTTAAAGTCTACGGCCATGCCACCCCGAACAAGCTTGATCCCGTCTGATCTCGGAAGCTAAGCAGGGTTGGGCCTAGTTAGTACTTGGATGGGAGACCACCTAGGAAGACCAGGTGCTGTAGGTGTAAAAAGCAAACAAACAAGCAAATAAATAAGGAATTGTAAGCTGACAAGGTCCTTACCAAAAAAAAAAAAAAAAAAAAAGCGGGGAAGAGCTTTTATTTTAAAACTACCAAAAAAAAAATTTATTTAAAGAAAATGATCCAAAACATGAAAGAATGCAAATCAAGCTGGAAAAACTCTTATGTAACAAAATAGAAAATAATTAGAAATAAAAGAAGAAGTCATTTCATAAATGAAGATCAAACCAAAAGAACTTGAGTGTCAATAAACAAAGCTGTATTTTAGGAAAGAATGTGAGAAGGAAGAAATTTTACATAATTATTCAAAAGAAATAAAGGGGATGATAAGGGTTTGAGAGAAAACAAAAAAAAATATTTTAAAATAAGCAAAGAAGTTCCAACTTACAAATACTGAAAATTCCTGAAGAAGAAATGCAAAAAAGGGAGTAAGTCAAATACTAAGAACGACCTTTTAAGACAAATTCCATAAAATTTAAAAAATTCTACGCTGCTTATTGGCCTCAGACGCATGCCAAAATACATTACCCAGAATGACTAACAACACCAAAGCATATTTGGTAAAATGACCAAACTTAAAAACTATTTCGAGCATCTAGCAAGTGATTTATATCAGGGCACGAAAGTTAAATTATCAGACTTTTCACCATAACTCTTTACGTCTGCAGAGAACAGACTAGTATGTTTAAGATCTCCCATGGAAAAAAACATGAAGTCGGAGTTTTATATGGAGCAAGGTGGATATTTGAGTGTAAATAAGACCGACTGTCATTGACAGATGAAAACTCAAGAGCTATTGGTCGTGAGCCCTTCCTGAGGAATGCACCAGAGAAATACAGCCTCAGGAAACCATAACGACTCACAGCGCTCTGATTTAAGGACTAACGAGAGCATAAACAGCAGTTATTTGGAGAACTCAGAGTCAACTGAGGTCAAAGGGAAAGAGTATATGTGAAGTGACTATCTGCTGAGTCAGTGTAGATAGCGCGTAACCACAAAACATGGAGAAAGAATGGGGAGAATATGTACAGACGTATTTTTTAATTGCTTCAGTAATTAAAAAAATACTTTTGTGCCTATTCTAGGATTAGGATTTTTTTAGTTGATATACCATTCACATACCATAAAATCTATCCTTTTGTAAGTGTACAATTTGGTGGTTTTAGTGTATTCACAAGGTTGTGCCACCATCAGCACAATTGGATTCCAAGACATTCTCATCACCCCAAACAGGAAGCCCATGCCTGCCATCGGTCGCCCCCTGTTCCCCTTTCACCCCAGTCTCTGGCCTTTGGAGGGACTGCCACATGGTTTTCCAGTGCCGTGGTACCTTTTCCCACTCCTACCAGTGGCGTATGAGGATTCCACATTCTTTGCATCCTTGCAAACACCTGCTCTTGCTGGTCACTCTGATTTCAGTCCCCTTGGTGGGCGTGAATTGGCATCTAAAGCTGGTCTTGACTCGCATTGATTTGTTAAGTCTTCCTTATGTATTTCAGTTACTAATCTCTTATCAGATATATAGTTTGCAAGTATTTTTTTCCCATCCTATGGGCTATCTTCTCTCTTTCTTGTGTCTTTGAAGCATAAAATGCTTTAATTTTGATAAAGTCTAATACATCTATTTTTGCCTCTCGTTGCTTATATTATAGGTGTCATATCTAAGAAAACATTGCCTAACTCAAAGATTTACACCTATGTTTACTTCTAAGAGTTCTGTAGTTTTAGCTTATACATTTAGGTCTTTGATCCATTTTGAGTACATTTTTGTATATGGTGTGAGGTAAATTTGTTCAACTTCATTCTTTTGCGTGTGGCTATCTAGTTTTCTCAGCACCATTTGTTGAAAAAGACAGCTCTTTCCCCATTGGACGGACTTGTCACTCTTTTTGAAAATCCATTGACCTCAAGTCAGTGGGACTCTTAGTATTTTTGTTCTGAGACTGTTGTGTGTACAATGTGAGTCAAGCTAATGAGTAATGATGGGATATTCTGTCATCTCCTTGGCCCTTGAAAAACAGGGTTCTTGGTGTGGAAGAAACAAATTACAAATGCGAAGCAGAAGAGATTATGTTTAAAAAAGCAAAGTGAAACAAGAACCACATAGTCCTAAATTTCAATTGGAAATATAAGTATAAACTTACATTTTTATAAATATAAACTGTTTATATTTTAAAAATAAAACGTTTTCTAACTCTGTTCACTAATATAGCCTAGAAATCATGACCAACTCCATAACAATCCACACAGCGGCCTTGAAATATCTTTTCCTTCTAAAGGAAACTGGCGCTTCTTGGAGAAGTGGCTGGTTCCAGGGCTGAGTTAAGGGATGTGAAAAGATGATCCCAGGACATCTTGTCATTTTAGATCAAACCACCAGGACATAGCTTCTTGGGAGCCAGCGGGAAGACGTTCCTACTGAACAAAGATGGGACACTTTGAGTTTTACGACAACTATTAATTGCAACTGATTGAAACTCATCAAATATACTGAAATCCATTTGTTCACAATGATATTTTGAAAAACTCAGTGGTCACCTACAGAGTATAATGGGGAACCAATTCATTAACTTTTAAATCTTTACATAGAAGAAAAGCAAGAAAAACAAGCATGCATCTTACTTTATCTCTATCTACTATACCACTTGGTATATATAATAAAGGAGGACAAGCATCTCTTTATAAAATTATTCTAATTCATAAATGAGTGAAAATATGTGGAGTTTAAATATCATCCTTTTGCAAATCCGAGTGAAGTATAAGTATCCTGTGCTAATAGGGCAGTCACTGACCACGTGTGGCTATTTGACTCTAAATCCTAATTAAGTAACATGAGATAGAATTAAAATTTTAGTTCCTCATTCACACTAGCCACATTTAGGTATTTAATAGACACGTGTGCCAGCGGCTTCTATAGTGGACCACGTGGGTCTCGAATGTCTCCTTCACCGCAGGAAGTTTTATGAGATGGCACTGTTTCAGCATTCAGCATCAACAGCAGCTGGCATCACAGAGCGGAAAGCAGACCCTACAGCCTCCCACTGAGAGAACTCAGCACAAAGTGATCCAATCAAGTCTCTAGGTCCAGCTGTCAACTTACAAGGAGTTCAGGGGACAGAGTAATAGGCATCACGTACATGCTATCAGAAAAATCTGCATTTCAGGGGAATTCTGTGAGTCAAATGATCCAAGTTGGGTTTTGTTTTATTTTGTTTTTGTTTTTGTTTTTGTTTTTTAAATAGATTATAAGAAAAAGAAAGGGATGCAGAGGAATCTGCCAATTGAAAGAATTTTAAAACTGTCTAGATGAAACTGTCATGTCTGTGAATGGAAAAGCAGACAAAAGAGCTACGGAGAGATGCAAAGAAGTGACTACTGTAAAAATCGGGATTATGGTTACCGGTGGCAGAAGGGCTGTGATTGGCACAGGGCCCATGGGAGCTTCTGGTGTGGCCAGCAAAGTTCTGTTTGTTGAGTTGGGTGCTGATTTTAAGTGTTCACCCTGTAATAATTCAGTAAGCCATATTTTATGGCTTTTTTTGAAATCAATTTTTTGTTATAAAAGTTAAATGTTAAAAAGTTTTTTTTTTTTTTTTAAGGAACCTAAGGGTACCTCATCAGGGCCCTGTGTCTCTGAGGAGACAATATCTTATGTTTCGTGATCTTTAAGATTTTTTACCAAACCTTTTTCTAAGTGACATCTGTCCTTCCCACCACATTCACATTTTAAGATTACACTTGATTTGCTCTGAGGTACCAGCCAGCTCTCTAAAGGAGAAAAAAATAGCTTTCCATTTTCTCCTGCTGTCGACTCATGCATTTCGTTTCCAGGTGAGTTTGCTTTTCTGCAGCTCACATGTCTTGAAACGGGCTCGTGGAGACCTTGTTCTTAGCATGTGCATCGTCTGCCTCTGTCTCTCTCTCCCCCCCTCCAATCGAGTATGTCGCTCTTTATATTTCGTTGTCTTGTAATCATAGCTGGAAGACACATGAAGATGGCTGATTCCAGTCAACCCTCTTTAATATTCCCTTACGAGAACCGGGGCCCAGAGAAGGATGAAACTGTGCCAAGAGTCACAGAACTAATTTGGAGTGAAGCCAGGGCTAGAACTTTGATTTGCTAATGCCCTGTTTCTCTTCGAAAACCAATAACTGGCCTAGGACAGATGTTTTTACCAGAGCTCCTCACTTCCGTGCTGCCTATTATTTTCACTTCTGTTGACGAGATTCATCCCACCTCCCACCCTTCTTCCCATGAGCTCTTGCTTTGAGCAAGCGTTTCGATAGCCATTTCAATGATGCATTCATCCCTTCTCCTGGTACACGTTTTCACTGGGTTTTACAGCTTTGGGAAAGCTAACACATCTATTTTCGGAGACCGACAGTAGTATAATGTTATTAATGAGAAATAGGACCACGGCTGAGACCGCATGAGAAATGGGTGATGAGGGGACGTCACTGGCATCTGGGGATCCAGGTGGGACAGCAGCAGGTTCACTGTGACTTTCGGCGCCTCCTCTCCTTTCAGTGGCCTTGGCCCCTTTGGCTGCTCCTGCTTGCCTTGGGGACCCGGGCTCCCGTGCCCACACACGGCAGGGGCCGGGCCTGTGGGCCAGCTCCCCACGATGGATGACAGCGACCTCCCACGCCAGTGCCCCCTTCTGCTCCCTGAGGAGTTAATCCGATGTAGTGCTTAATTTAAAAAAAAACTTTTTTTCTTTTTCTGGCTGTCAAATTACATGCCTATCATAAAATCTTTTCTTTTTCTTTTTCTTTAAAATATTTTTTTAGGCGAGGCAACCCTTGGTTGACCTCACTGATTGCAAAGACTGTGTCAGCTTACAATCCCTTAATTTTTATTTTTTACGCCTACAGCGCCTGGTCTTTCTAGGTGGTCTCCCATCCGAGCACCAACCAGGCCCGACCCTGCTTAGCTTCCGAGATCAGACGGGATCGGGCTTGTTCGGGGTGGCATGGCCACAGATTGCCTATCATAGAATCTTGAAAAATGCAGAGATCCAGCGTTCACGTCCGACACCGTTTTGCTGGTTGATACCCACCACTCTTTTCTCCACTCGTCCCTTCTTTCCCTTTCTCACCTGTTCCCTTCTTCCCTCTCCTCCCTCACTATGCACAAAACGAAGCCTCCATGAAAATCTGGAAGGTATGGCGTTCAGAGAGCTTTCCGGTGGGCAGAAGTGCTGAGACGTGGCCTGCCCCGGAGGGCATGGAAACGTCACGCTCCTTCCCACACACTTTGCCCTGTGTAGCTTTTCCATCTGGCTCTTCCTGAGTTTTGGGTTTTGTTTTTAATTAAAAAACAAAACAAAAAGATAATCTAATAAGTAAACTGTTACCCTGAGTTCCATAAGTCATTCTAGCAAATTGTCACACCTGAGAAGAGGGTTGTAGGCTCCTCCAGTTTATACACATTTGTTCAGAAGGTGACAACCTGAACTTGCCAATGGCATCTGAAGTTGTGGGGTAGGGGACAGTCCTGTGGGACAGAGCCCTTGATCTGTGGGGTGTGTGCCAGCTCCTGGTATAGTGTCAGGACTGAATTCAATCATTAGATTCCCGGCTAGTGTTGGAGCATTGTCAGTGTGGGAAGATGTTTGTGTGGCACTAGTGGAGAGGAGAGAAGGAGGTGGGTGCTTCTTACACATATCGCTTCTTCATACAGACGTGCCTCGAACAATCTCTACGGTCCATTCTCAATGTGCGGGCTCTGCAACCACCGCTTTTCCTGATATTTTTTTTTTTCATGTTTTAATGGTAACTCATGGTTTGCTTATTATTTGCCATTAAACTTAGATTTATTATTTTGTTTTGTTAACCCTGTTTCCTACTGCTGTGTATTTATAGTTAATCTATTTTTGTGGGGTAAAAAAAACCCTGTAATATTAAATCTATTATCATAACCATTTTTAAGTGTACAGTATGGTAATGTTAACTATATCCACGTTGCCATGCAACAGATCTCTAGAACTTTCTCATCCCGTCAGACTGAAACGCTTCACCCATGAAAGGACCCCCACTGGGCCTCCCCCACCCCGGGCCCTGGTAACCGTGTTCCATCTGCTTTTTCTGTAAGTGGCTACTTGAATTACCTCACAGAAGTGAAATCATGCCCTAGCTGTCTTTCTGGGACTGGCTTATTTCACTTAGGGTCATGTCCTTAAGCTAATACCCACGTTGCAGCATGAGCAGGATCTCCTGCTGTGTAAGAGCAGAATCCTATTCCACTGTGTGCATAGACCCCACTCTGTTGAGCCCGTCATCTGCTGATGGACATTGGGGTGCCTTCCACTGCCTGGCCACTGTGAAGAATGCTGCAGTGTAGACAGGAGTGGACATAGCTCTGTGAAAGCCTCATTTTGATTCTTTCGGATATTTTCCCCCAAAGTGGGGATGCTAGTTCCCAAAGTAACTCTACTTTTAATATTTTGAGGGATCGCCCGTTTCCCACAGCAGCTGCACCATTTTGCATTCCCACCAAGAGTGGACGGGGCTCCACGCTCTTCACGACTAACCAGCCAGCACTTGTTCTTCTCAGGTTCTTTCGAGAGAGGCCGTACTACCAGGTGTGAGGCGACACCTCATTGCGGGTTTGATTTGCATTTCTGACGATAAGTGATTTGGAGCATCTTTTCTTGTATCTGTTGGCCATTTAAATGTGTATCTGCTTTGGAAAAAAAGTCTATTCAGGTCTTTTACTAACTTTTAAATCAGATTATTTGCTTTTCTTTCCAACGAGTTGCATGAGTTTCTTATATATTTTGGATATCAACCCCTTGTCAGGTATATGATGTGTAAATATTTCCCCCCAGTCTGTAGGTTGCCATTTTGTTTTGTGGATCATTTCTTTAGCTGCGAGGAAGCTTTTTCGTTCGTTGTGGTACCACTTGCTGATTTTGGCTTTTGTCGCTTATGCTTTTGGTGTCATATCCGGGAAATCATTGTGGAGAGCCACGTCCAGGAGCTTTTCCTCTACGTTTTCTTTTAGAAGTTTGGTGACTTCAAGTGTCACACGTAAATCTTTAACCATTTCGGGTTAACTTTGGTGAGCGCCCTAAGATAGGGGTCCAGTTTTATTCTTTTGCATGTGGTTATACAGTTTTGCCAACACCATTGGTTGAAGAGATAAGTTAAGTTATTCTTAATGAAGTAAAACTAAAAACACAAAAATCACTTACGTTAAGACACTAAAGTTTCCTTGTAAGGCATAACGAGGGCAGGAGAATCTCATGAACTTTGTTATAAAAAGAATTCTGAATGTATCAAAGTGAGAAATAAACAAATATAAAGCATTTCTCAACTCTCCCACGTATTTCATAGAAGTTAAACAGTGTTACTATCAATATGTGTATTTTATTTGTGTCTAGTCTTTATCTACTTCTTATTTAAAAATATTGATAGTGTTACTATTTATTTTATCACATTATGGCACCAAAACATATTTAAACATTCCAAATACATTTAAACATAATTGTACATTATATATGTGTAATTATGTATAGCTCCATATATATAAATATATACATACATTATATACATAATTCTAATTAGATGTGTATTTACATATATATCTTTAACATGTATCTATATATGTACATAGAGTGTGCCAACTTAAGTTCACCCCTTTTAACTTCTCCTTCAATTGCCCCCGAATAAACTCAGCATCTGTGTTTCCAGGACTCCACAGGAGGCCGCTCTGTGATGTACATCTTAGAGAGACAGGTGTGATGCATGTGTCGTGTGTGGGGGTGGGGGCAGGAATAAGGGGAGTGAGATGAGCTCGCCCTGTGGAGAAGCCGGCGCTTGAGTATTTATGTCCCTTCACAGAGAATTTTCTCACCGTGGTAGCACAGTGTCCAGAACTGCCATTTCATCACTCCCATGGGGGGAAAAAATAACAAAGGCGGTCCCCCCGTCTGTCCGTTCTTGCTGCTGCATGTCCGATGTGTCACTTCTGATTATTAGCCGAGTAGGAGTTTCTCCAAGTAGGGCTGATTTCAGCACTTTTTGGTGATTCCTTCATTTGTTTCCTGCAGCCTTTCTAATGTCCATGGCTGTAAATAATCCTGCTATATTAAAACCACACACCGGAAGCGAGCCTCCCTCTCAGCTGAATTCTGCATCAGCATATCCACGACCTGCTACTGACGTTTTCATTCTGCAGCATCATCTTGCCACCTTCCTTATCTGAGTACCAAGTGATCACTTAGAGAATCTCTATTCTAGGCTACAGCCAGGTTACGTAGAACCAAATTTGATTAATCTAACGAATTGGATAGAATCTAAAAGTTCATTTCCCACCCCCCGCCATCAAAAGGCCATCCACGCACTTTAAAGTAATCTATTGTCCTATTTAACACAGAAAGTTTTAAGGCATAGAAAAAAAATCACAACCATTTTTGGGAAGAACTTTCATCCTGGTTTATAGCATGAAACAAGCATAACAGTAATAGTAGTGGCTGTGTGACAGCCAGCATCCCTGTGAGCTGTTCGGGTCACCACCCACAGGCTGAAGCCTGAAGGACTAGAAAAGGGGCAGATCGTCTCTGTCCGGGCTCGTGTCCGAGCACTGACTAAGGAGGGCGACTTGCTTTCGGAAAAGCATGTTCCCCTGGAGAGGATTTCACGCAAATCGCTTTTGGTGACTTGAACTGAAATTGAAATCAGCTGCTGAAGTCTAAATGACAGTGATTTCAGTTGCATCAGAGCCTCAGAAGCTTTGCTGATAAAATCTCGTGCTCCAGAAGAATCTTCAGCCCCAGAAGCTCTCGCTTTGATGCGAATTTTTTCCAAGACTTTCATGGCATTTCCACGAGGCAGTAAATGACGACACAGAGATCTAGGCTCCGCCAGGTGCTGGAAATGTCCCCACCTAGCTCTGAGGACAGAGCTGTGCTGTAAAACTGTGCCCCCTTTCTGTTCGTGTTTAGATTGCTATTATGTATTTGTTTTTGCTGGAGCATTCTAAGGCAGACACATCTTACCATGTCACTGTAAACACGTTATGGTACATCTCTGAGAGAGAAGGATTGAAACACTATAGAAAGAATCTTGGTGCCATTTTAATTTCAAACAAAATCAACAATGAAAAAGAAGTCGTGTGTGTGTGTGTGTGTGTGTGTGTGTGTGTGTGTGTATTTACCGTGTTACTTATACTTCGATTTATAACGAAGGAGTGAGAAACAGATGGACAGTAGCCGGAGCGGGAGGGAGTGAGGGAAAGGAGGGGACAGACAGGGAGTGGCGAGGAGGAGGGCAGGACCGTGCCATGTCAGCTGTGTGGCCTCAGCCTCAGAGCCTCACTTTCCGTATCTCTAAGTGAGAGTCCCTACCACTCAGGGTCGTTGGGGACATTAAATGAGATGATGCAATAAAGCACCTGGCCTAGTACCTGCCAAATAGCACAGGTTAAATATATGATAGCCATTCTCGTGAACAACTATATTTATCCTTTGTCGTTGCAGAAAAAGTACTTAAAATTTAGTTATAACCAGCATTCTCCATTCACATTCTCTTGGAGCCGTATCTATGGAAACGGAAGGCGTTTCTGAAGGTGCACAGGGGAAGAAGGCGGGACGTTGTCTGTCGCCCTGCCCCCCAGCCGTACACACGGGTCCATGGACTCCGCACAGCTGTGCCAGAGGACAGGGCTGGAGGATGGCGGCCGGCAGGGTGCGTCACCGGGCACTGTGCTGGGAGCCAGGCCCTTTGCTGCCCTCTTACCCAGAACCGAATAAAGTGAGTGAAGGAGTTACGTGGTCCCACCCCCAATAAACTAACAGTTATGAAATCTGAACTAAGGTAGCGGTGACCAAAACCTCAGATACTAAACCCAGACTCAGCTCGAATCCTGCTTGCCACTCCCCAGCACGTGGCTCTTAGGGCGAGGTGCTTGTCCTTTTTGTGCCTCGGTTTTTTGCATCTTTAAAGTAAAGATAGTAACTGGTACCTTCCTCACAGATGATGGTAGGAATGAAGTTAGTTAACGGCATATAAAGCATTTGGCACCATCTGCTGTGTTCGCCATTGCTGTTTTCTGTACGCCAGGCACTGCGGGTGACGGCGAGATGCGAATGTTATGCTGTCACTGGTTTTGTAAAGGAAATTACTTATAGGACACCGTTAATTGAGCAATACAGAAGTTTGAGAACATCCACTATGTATGTCAGTGCTGAGAAAATTCCAGCGAGAAAAGTTCGCTGTAGGGTGAACTGTGCTGTTTCACTGAAGAGTATAAAGATCGAACAGAGTCTTTTCATGGAAAGTGTTTGGCATTTGACAAGAAGAATTAGTCGATTTCACTTCATGTTCGTTTAAAGGGAGCCTGGTCCCATCAGTCTGTAGAACGAAGAAGTGATTAACCCGATGTTTAAATAGGTTTTGATGTGAAAATTCTTAAAGCAGGCATTGAAGCCACCAGTCCTCATCAAACTTCCCTTTAATGCACATGCAATGAAAGGTGTTTTGTGTATACATTCACAGGTGTGTGTACGTACATTTTCATCTTCAGGGAGAGATATTAGGCGTAGAGACAACAGTTTCTTAGAGAGACAAGAATTCCTTTGCATTTACTTGTTTGATCACTTGTAGTGACGAGGATGGGGGCATATGAAATGCACATAATTAGATAAAGGTCCTGGTGAGCTGAGTTCAGTTGGGAAGGCACGATAAATTGAGGGTATATCTAAATAACCTAAGAACAGTACTTTGCATGTAAAAGGTAGTCAGAAATCTAGATGTTAGTATGTTGATGTCATAGTTAATGAACGCTCGGTAATATCAATTGGCTTGCTCTGGCTAAAGTTCTCATTTCTTAGCCTGGCTCCGACCTCCCTCTCTCTCTCCATTCCTGTTCACTCCCCGTCATCAGCCCCCAGCTCACAGCGAGACGACGCCGTACCCTTCATGCTCTGTATTTATAGTTTCTGTTCCCCTTTTCTAGAATAATGTTACCTCCATTTTCTTTTCCCGAAGAATTCATATCCATCATTTTAAGAGTTTGCTAGTTGTCGTCATCTTCTCTGCTCGGACTCGCTGGCTCCCAGGCAGGAGTCATTCTGAACTCTCACGGAGCGTCAGTCGAACCTTCATTAGGGTATTTATTGGCCTGATATGACTTTTTTTTTTTTACCTGTCACTTCCTGTCCAGCATCAGGAGTCATCCTGGAATCTTTAGCACCGAGAATGATGTGAAGGAGCTTTATGGACACTCAATAGTTATAGATTGAAGGAGTGGAAAAAAAATAAAGGGATATATGAAATAACAGCTGAAAATAAGCCTACGGAGAATGTGTTCTAGGCAGATAGAAATGACACGTGGAGAACACCAACGTTCCCTGTTACGGGCTGGATTGTGTCCCCCCCTCAGTTGAAGCCCTAACCCTCTGGACTTTGGGGTGTGTCTGTGTTTAGAGAGGAGATTGAGTTAAAATTGAGTTTGGTCTCCTCCATTATGACGGGTGTCCTTATAAGAAGAGGCGATTAGGACACAAGCACACACAGAAGGATGACCACAGTCTTTAGGTTTGAGGGGACAGTGGCCCTCTGCACCCTGAGGAGAGAGGCCTCAGAGGAAATCTTGATCTTGGACTTCCAGCCCCCAGACCTGTGAGAAAACCAATTTCTCTTGTTTAAGCCCCCGGTCTGTGGTTCATCATCGTTAATAGAAATCTTCCCCATCTTTCAACTCTCATCTCCCAGAAGCCAAGAATTATTTTTCCCCTACAGTCAACTTTTCCTTGTGCGTGAAAATGTAAGCTGTCCCACCACTGACCTTGGTGGGGGTCGTGTGGATTTTTCTGTTTCCTGTGAGTCCTCTCACTCTGCCCGAGCCGTGGTTCAGCGGAGGCTCACCCTGTCGGTGGGGCATCCAGCAGCGGGCCAGCCGGCGGCGTTCACAGAACAACATGCGCATTGTGCCACCCTGGGCCCGAGTACCAGCCACTCAATGACCGTTTGTTTCGAGTGTCGCATCGCCTGGTGCCAGGGCCCACAGGCTTGGCTCTCGCTCCCGAGCAGACGTCACACGCCCGTTCCAGGTGACAGCCGTGTCCACATCACAGAGAACCCACGGTGCAGGGACGACACCGTGACCTGCTCAAAGAAACGGGGGGAATAGCTCATCTTGTAGAGACACAGGCCACAAAAGAAAAAAATCTTGTTCCCAAATTTATTAGGGACTCCAGATAAGGCGGATCAGGTGCGGGCGAGAACACGGATTCAAAAGGGTCACCGTTCCACTGCCTGCGGACCCTTCCGAGCGCTGGAGGAACCGACCGATAGGATTCTAGTTGCATTTCCTCTCTGAAAACTATATTTCTGGGAACCTTCAGATTAGGCACAAACATGAAGAGGAGATAAAAGCAGAAAACAAATGGGTGAGGCATCGATGCCTGCCAGGGTAGCGGAGAGAATAAGTAAAGCTTTTACAACTGTGTCGGGGGTGGGAGGAAATACTAGAAATTAAAGGAGGGGAGTGAAATCAAGATGATTAAAAAATGGCCGGGGACTCAAATGACCTTTCGAAGTCTCCCTTTGATGGCAAAAAGTTAAGGCTTTAACTCTGTTGGGGCTGGGTGACACTGGCGAAGGTTTTCTGTGCACCCAGGCCCCGTGATGGCAATACTCATGAAGAGCGTTCGTAATTAAAATCGCTGTTGTGTCGTCCCAAGAAGGCGGGAAAATGGTTTGCCAAACTTAAAAAAAAAAAACCAAAAAGCCAAAATCCCGAAGCAAATGCACTGGCTCTCGATTTAAATAAGCTGAATCTCTTGGAAAAGCAAGTGGTGTCCAGTCTGTGTTGATGTAAATTCATAGAGAAAAATCTTGCATCAAAGGTACCTCAGTGCTGGCACCAAAAGTTTTATAGTTAAGTATTTCTGAATCGCACGTGGAAAATAGAAAAGCCCAATGATGATCCTTATATATGCTTTCTTCCCTTTATTTTTAAGTTTTTATTGAAGCTGTATGTGGACATGGTGGGGAAAAAAGCAGGGGGTGGAGAAGAGACAACCTCCTGTGGTCATTTCTGTTGTAGACCTTTTGGCGATGACACTCCTGACTCTAAACCACGGGTCTCCAGGCCCCAGGCCCTGGGCCAGTACCCCCAAGCCGTGGACCGGTACCGGTCTGTGGCCTGTTAGGAACCGGGCCACGCAGCAGGAGGTGAGCAGCTGGGGAGCCAGCAAAGCTCCATCTGTCTCTGCAGCCACTCCCCAGTGCCAGCATCACCGCCTCAGCTCCACCTCAGATCATCAGGCATCAGATTCTCACAGGAGCACCGGGCCCTGGTGCCAAACAGGCTGGGGCCGGCTGCTCTGAACAACGTGCTTAAGTTGTTCATTATTGATAGACGATAATACCTTTGGCGTCTCTGGGATGAGGTGGTCTCTACCCTTCGCCCTTCTCCTGATTTTGGTGAACTGTGTTTAGTTCTATCAGTTACATTGGCATCTTTGTACCTAGAGTTAAATTCTCTCTCTTGTTGCTTCAGCATTGGACTTGACCTCCCGGCGTGAGACGTAGCCTGTCTGTGTGTCAGAGTGAAGGCTTTGGTTAGTGGTTCTGGGTGCTTGGGATGTGAGGCGCTGCCTCTGTTGTAGGCCTCCCCATCCCTGGGGACTCAGCCTGGGCACTCCGTGTCTGTCTGGGCGGGACCTGCTGACTCCAGGAACGGAGACGTGCTTTTAGGAGTGTTTGTGCACATCCACTCATCCTCAGAGCAGGAGCTCACCCCGGGCAGTTTACTTAACTCCTCGTTAGAAAACCCTCCACTCGGGGCTGGGGACTGAGGGCTGGCTGCTTTCCACCGCTCGCAGAGGAGAGGGGATCGGTGTGCAGCTCCCTGGGCAGACTTCCAGTTCATTCCTGGTTTTCAGCACCTTTTCTTGTTCTTGCTCTGAAGCCTGTCAGCTCCATGCCTAGGTCCTCCCTGGGGTTTTGCCAGAAGGATCAGCTCCCTTCCCCACCCTCCCTGGTTCCCTCCGGGAGCGTTCCGGGCTGCATTCCACTCCACTCAGGTTTAACCAGCAACGCACTTGCATTTGCTTTGTCTTCTGAAAATGTTTAAAATCTCTCTTCCGCTGATGATAATTTATATACATATGTATACACGCATGCACATATGAGTGTATAGATGCATAGATACGTATGTGTCTGTATATACGTGTACGTGTACACACACACACACACACACACACACACACACACACACTTGTCCTGAGTTTACCATATTGAATCAGAGCTAGAACCTATGGAAACTTAAAAAAAAAAAGAAGAGCCCGTACTATACATACTCTTGGAGCCCCACCCCACTCAGCCACATGTTCTGAAGTATCTCCTGTAGCATCGTTATTTTTTTAACGTATGTATAATGTTCCCTTATATGAATAGACTGCAGTTCGGTTGACCAGCAGCCCACTGCTGGGCATTTAGGTCGTGTGTAAATTTTACTCCCTTAAATGGATCTGCCACGATATCTTTGCCGGTATCGTCTGTGCACGTCACTGGGCTGTTTTTCAGGGATATATTTCTAGATGTGAAATCACTGAGTCAAAGGTTTGCGCGTTTTTAAGGCTTTTGATGCGGGATGCCACATGGCCTTCCAGAAAATTTCTATCAATGTTTGACTCCCATTCCGTGATAGGACTGATTTTCTTTCAACCCTGGATGTTATTCTACTTTTAAACTTTTAAGTTTGGCAGGTGAAAATGCCGTCTTGTCGTGATTGCCTGCTGACTTTGTGGTTAACGATGTCATCCCAGCCAGAGGAGGGATGATGGTGCCTGGCTTCTTTACCTTTCCTGGCGGCCCACAGAGGACGTGGGGAGGTGTGGAAGGTGGAGCACGCAGCGTCAGAGCAGCCACGTGCTCTGCGGGCCCAGCCAGCCGCTCCGAGAGCCCTCTCGCTTCTGCCAGCCCTGAGAGCGTTGGTTACGGAGCGGGAACGGGTGGGAGGGAGATGGTTCCAGATCAGACCTCATTCCCCCTTGTCCAGTGCATTCTAAAGGGATCAAGCAAAAGTGGAGAACAGCTGAGGGGTAGGCTGCATGCGAGGGCCAGGATGGTGGAACTAGATTCAAATCCATTTAATATGGAAATACAACCCTGGGTCAATGCCAGACCCCTGTATTCGCCTGAGCTGCTGTAGAGGCTCCTTGCTTCCCCTAAATGAGGACTTGTTACCCCCTGACCTGGGACTACACTTTGCTAACACCCCGGGGCAGGTGGGGGGGAGAAGCCGAGACTGGGGGTAACTGACCATGTATTATTCCTTCTTCACGCCTTTACTGAGCCCCAACTGCGCAGCAAGCACTGTGCTCGATCCTGGGGACGTAGACATGAATAAGCACATTCTTGCTGGTGAGGTACTCGAAAGCAATTTAGGAAACAAATATTTAACCTATGATAATGGAGTGATGGTTACATAACCCACAGAGCAGATTCCACGGAGGAGAGGCAAATTCTTCCAGTCAACAACCAACTCCAGATAAGGGTGTGAAGGACTGGATGCGCTAAATGCCCAGCTTTGGACCACTGCTGAAGACTGAAATACGTCCGGGTTATCTGTGAAGATAATATATTCTTGACTCCGTCTTCATTAGTAGAAATAATAAATGAGATTAGGGCAGAAATATTTCTAATTCTAAAAAAACTAAACTGTAACACTTTCTATCCTTCCCACATCTAGCGCTAGGATCTTTATCTGACCTCTTTATCTGACCTCTCTAACGTGGGTCTTGCCCCCTAATCCATCCTTACATGGGGCTTTTTATTGTCTCCATGTTTTTCGTATAATCAAACTGATCATTTCTTTCTTTATTGTTTGTGCTGTATTTGTCTTATTCAAAAAACTCTTTTCTAAGAGAACAAAGCCAGAGGTATCGCACGCCCCAATTCTGAAATATACCACAAAGCTACCATACTCAAAACAGTATGGCATTGACAGAAAAGAAGACACACAGGTCAATGGAACAGAATTGAGAACCCAGAAATAAATCCACACATATGCAGGCAACTGATTTACGACAAAGAAGCCAAGAATATACAATTAGGGAAAGGAAAGTCTCTTCAGTCAATGGTTTTGGGGAAACTGGACAGCATAAGCAAAACAATAAAAATGAATCTAGACCAGTATCTTATACCATACACAAAAATTAATTCAGAATGGTTTAAATACTTGAATGTAAGACCTGAAACAATAAAATACATAATAGGAAACAGGCACGACACTTCTGGATTTGGGTCTCAAAAGGGTTTTTGGCAGAGGGACCCCGAAGGCAAGCGAAATGGAAGCAAATGAAAATGAGTTGGGACTCTGTGAAACTCAAAAAGCTTCTGCACAGCAAAGGAAACTGTCAACAGAACAAAAAGACAATGACCTGAATGGGGGAAGATATTTGCAAATGATACTTCCGATTCAGGGCTAATATCCAAAACATACAAAGAACTCATGTAACTCAACAACAACAACAAAATACGATGAAAAAATGGGCAGAGGATCTGAATAGACGTTTTTTCATGGAAGACAGAGATGGCCAACAGGTTGCATGAAAAGGTATTCAATGTTGCTCGTTATTAGTGAAATGCAAATCAAAACCACAGTGATGTATATATATCACCTCACACCGGTTAGAATGGCTATTATCTAAAAAAGCAAGACATAACAAGTGTTGGTCAGGATATGGAAATGTACATTGGTACAGCCATTATGGAAACAGTATGCAGGTTCTTCAAAAAATTAAGAATATAACTACCGTATGTCCCTCTTCTGGGTATTTACCTGGAAAATATGAAGACACTAATTTGTATATATGTACCCCTAAATTAGTTGCAGCACTAATTACGATAGGGCAAGACATGGAAACGACCTAAGAGTCCATTGACAGGTGAATGGATAAAGATGTTGTAAATATATACAGTGGAATACTACTCACCCATTAAAAAGATAAAAGATTGTTATTTGCAGCAACATGGATGGATCTTGAAGTTATTATGCTAAATGAAATAAGTCAGACAGAAAAGGATAAAAACCATATGATCTCACTCATACCTGGGGTATAAAACAAAAAGTAACAAATGAACTAACCAAACAGACAAAACAAACTCAAAGATACTGACAAGGTATCTTTGAATGGTGGTTACCAGAGGGTCCTGGGAGTGGGTGAAGGGGGAATTGGGTAAAGGTAGTTAAGTATATGATAATGGAAGGAAACTAGATTTTTGGTGGTGAGCACACCATAGAATATGCAGATATCGAGTTACAATGTTGTACACATGGAATGTGTAATTATTAACCAATGATACCTCAATAAATTTAATTTTAAAAAAACCACTATTCTCTCTACCCCACTGTCATATACTTTCTATTTTCTTCTAAAAGTTTACAGTTTTGTACATTTAGTCATGTCTTCATTTGGCTACAAATATTTTTGTTTATAATATGAGACATAGATACAGTTTCCTCTATATAATAGCTAGATCTCCCAGCATCAGCTCTTGAATGGACCATTATTTCTACTTGTTCTAATGCCACTTTGCCATATGCTAATTTATCATATAAACAAAGGTCCATTTTGAATTCTCTATTCCCTTTGTCAGATTGTGTCTGTTTCTATTACCATACTGTTTTAATTACTACAGCTTTATTATAAGTCCTTGTTTCAAATAAGACAAGTCACACTCACTTCTTTTTCAGAATTATCTTTGGTCTTTTACTGTCTACATGAATTTTAAGATGAACTCATCAATCTCCTCAAAATATTCTGTTGGCTCTTTGACTGGAATTGCACTGGAGTTTAGATTACTTGGGAGAAAATTGCCATCTGTATGATACTGAGTCTTCCATTCATGGACATTATAAATCTCACCATTTTGAAAAAACATCTTGTTTAATTTTATTTAATAACGTTTTATAATTGGCTATGCAAATGCTCCACATAGCTCTTGTTAGAATGATTTCTAGGTGCCCAGAAATTTTGTTACTGTGTGTGGGAATTCTTTGCAACCTATACTGTTTGTTGCTGGTATGTAGAAATGTTACAGTTTTTATAAATTGATCCTATAGCCAGCACCCTCACAGAACCCTCTTACCAAGCTTAATAGTTTATGAATACTGATTTTTTTTTTTACATTTTAAATTTGGACTATCATTTTCTGTGAGTAATGGCAGCTTTTTCTTCTTTTGTAATCCTTGCCTCTCTATTTTTTCTTCCTTGTTTTATTCTGCTGGCTAGATCAGTAGTATAATTTTGAATAAAAGCAGCAATAGCAGATATCTTTGCTCTCTATTTTCTTTAAAAGGTAAGCTCCTAATTTTTATCTTTAAGAACAATATCTGCACTCGATTTTTGATAAATGCCCTATATAAATCTAATACATATTTTATGTGTTTCAAGTCTGCTACAGTTTTTATGGTGAAATAGATATTGAACTGAATGAAATACTTTTGCTAAGTCTAATGAACCAAGCTTTTTTTCCTTCTCCCTTTTATCTCTTAACGAAGTGAATTGCATACATATTTTTTAATGTGAAGCCATTATAAAATTTCTACGTGGCGATGACAGCTTTTTAAAAAATGTACTTTTGAAATTTGTTTGCAGATATTGGCTATTTTGCCTCCATGTTCATAGTCCAGGCTGACTCATAATTTTATCATTTCTACTGTCCTTGTTTGAAAGTGTCATTAAGGTGATACTGTTGAGGATCATTCTCACTTTTTTCATACTCTGGGTCATTTTGAATTACTTAAGGGTCATTGCCCTTGAAGACTCCGTAGGTGGCAGCTCTTAGGCCACACCTTCCGTTACCGAGCAGCAGCATTTTCTGTGGTGGGTTACACTTCTCTCCTTGGCCGACAGGGCACTCTCGTTTAGGGTAGAGCGTTTCTTTCTGCATTCCTGCTCATGACGCCTCCTTGCAGATGTGTGACCCAGTGAGGACAGACTGGTCTCTCTGTTGGCATTGCAGACAAAACTGTGTGATTTCTCCCTCCTATGAAAACCTCCCTGAGCTTGCCAGGTCAGTTGGCGACTCTGATTTTGTTGCCCCCAGAGCACTTTATGAAAACTCCAGCAGCACTCACCGTACTGCTCTGTAGTCACCTGTGGACGTGTCTTACCTCCAACCAGGACCCGAGCTCACGACACTGTGCCTTACTCACCTTTGCGATTTCTGTGCCTAAGGCAGCACCGGGCACCAAAAACAGATGATGCCGTTGGATAAATGAACTAAACGTTCTGATCTATTGAACGCAAACAGCTCATTACAGACCTAAGATGCGTTTGTTATCCCAGCAGTTTCTACCCAGGGTGTTCTCATGCCTCTTTTTTGCATACTAATTTATCGTGTTAACCAAGGTCCATTTTACATTTTCTGTTTATCCCATTGGTCTAATTGTCTCTGTTTCTATTTCCGTATTGTTTTAATTACTACAGTTTTATTATAAGTCTCAAGCCCAGTCTCCATTTTATCAGTTCTTACCCGCGGTCTCCCTCTGCAAATTCTTCAACATCTAGTTGTGGCATTTGATTTCGGCTGCTCTTGTTTGCAAATTCTTACCCCTGCATGTATCCTCTTAAGCTGTTTCTGCTGCTCTGTTGCCCAAGTCTTCTCACTGTGGTTCTGACATTCTTGAACGCCTTCTAGTACTCAACTGTTTCGTATTTCATTCTGACAGACCTTTCTCAGCAGGAGGGGCCACTTACTGTGATGACTTACAGCCAAGGGAGCCCGATTTCCTGGAAGCCTGGGTGCCCAGGGGCAGCCCCCCCACCCCGGGGAGCAGGACAGATGCTGTCTCGGGCACTTCCTAGTTCTCATCCGTACTGTGTCCCTGGAATGCTGTAGAGGAGGCCATCTGGACAGTGTCCACTTTTAGTTTGGTAAACCACTTTGTGCACAGACTGAAATATTTTTTTTTACCTCAATTATTTAATATTTTAGGCCAAAGTTAGTTTGGTTCGAGCCACTGTTAGCAGTGATATCGATTCTGTTTTTGCACTGGATGTTTAATGAGTTACTTCTGGAAAGCTTTTGAAAGCCGAATGCGGAAGAAGAACAGGACTTCTCGTTGGTGCTCGTTGGAAAGGGGCAAAGTTCGTGAGCAAACGTAGACTTTGGTTAGGTTTTCTAACTCAGCTCTGCTGCAGGTCTGTATGAACTGTGGCTTCCAGAAGGAGCTTTGGGGGGACTGAGAGTCAGTTCCTTGAAAGTCTACGGGAGAATGATTGTTGTTCGTCTTTCTGGTGGCCTGTGAAACCTGGCTGTGAATGTTCCTCGTTGCTTCCTGAGTGTTAGACACCAGTATTTGAGGATATGGAAGCTAATTCAGAGTGTGTGTGTGTGTGTCTGTCTGTCTGCGTAGGAGCTCATAAAGGCTGATTTATCTGAGTAGGTCCTTTTGTGAATAAGAAAGGAAGTTAGATGCACACACACCTGGGCACCCAGGCTTGGCTCCTCCCACACCCACCTGGCTCCTCCCACACCCTCGCTTGGCTCCTCCCACGGCCCCAGCCCTGCCGGCCACCGCACCGCTTCAAGAACACAACTGCACCTGTCGCCTTTCTATTTTTGTAATTTAGATTACTTTTTCCATGTTCGATTTTTTTGCTTTTCGGAGTAGCTCAAGGTCAGGCAGACTCTTCCTGGGTTGCTTTTGAATCCAGCCCAGTCAGGTCCCAGAGACGGACTGAGGGGTCTCCAGAAGCACTCTCTCAGGGGAGAGGACCGGGAATTTAGCCACATGGGGTCAGGAGGAAAGAAAGGACCCTGGAGGTCATCTAGGTCTGAACTTCTGATGTGGGAAAATGAATAAACACACGATGAGTACTTTCCTCATCAGGAGAGTACCCTGGAGCCACAAAACAACTTTAAACACTGGTCCACCACGTGCCTCTGCTCACAGCACCGTAGCCGTGTCGGTTACCTGTTAGTTGTACTTGCTGTGTAGCAAGTTATCCCCAAACCCAGTGGCTCGGGGCAGCAGTGAACAGCCTGTGCTGGGGACTCAGGGCCAGCTTGCCGGGCGCTCTAGTTCAAGTTCACTGTTTCTCGTGTGGCTGCGCACGGGCCATAACTCATGCAAGGGGTCAAGCAGGGCTTGGAGGCCTGCTTCAAGGCGGCCTGTTCGCATGCCTGGCAGCCTGGTGCTGGCTGTAGGCGGGTGCCTGGGTTCTGACCACCTGGACCTCTCTGCAAGCTGTTTGAGTGTCCCCACAACATTGTCCTCAGCTTGCCCAGAGCCAGCAATCCGAGCAAGGACGAGGCGAGAGCTACGATGTCTTCCACAGCCCAGTCACAGAAGTCGCACACCTTGATTCCTGCAGTGTCTTCTGGGAGTCACCGGTGGGCCGTATTCACTGCGCAGGGAGGAACCCAGGCGTGAGCACTAGCGGGCAGGATCCTGCAGGCCATCTCGGAGGCCGGCTGCCTCGGTGCCATTTCCTGGGCACATGCCATACTCCTCGTACTGGTATCGGCACGCTACCTTCATGGTCTCACTCGGGCAGCACATGACTCTATCTGGTAGTGAGCTACACCCCGTCTTACGGATGAAGAAATGGCGAGCTCTCTCAGCAGGAACGAGTGACTTGCCCAGTATCTCACAAGCATCCAGTGGTGGAGGTGGGATCCAGCCTCGGCCTAAGCACGAGGCCTCCACCACTACGTTCTCTTGTGATTCTTCCGTGCCCAGCACCAGACATGCGTTGCAACGTAGCAGCTGAACTTACATTATAGAGAGGACTGAAGGATGAATGCAGACTTCAGAACAAGGAGTGTACGTGATCGAGTTTAATCTTGAATTCTCTATCGACATGCAAGTGAAACCCTTAGCCTGTGGCACAGACAATAGAACACATTGCCAAACATATCTCCACGTCTTTAGCAATTACCTCACTTGATTAATTACCGCACAGATCTGAGCAAATTGTGGGACTTTAGGTGAGTTCCTCTTCCTGTTCTCTATGACTGCCTATCTGATGTCACTTCCCTTTGTTGCCTCAGAAGGAGGCTCCCTGAAATGGTCTTCATGTTTCTTTTTACAAAACAAGAAGAGAACAGAACGAGAAAACCAGGCCAAAGCCATTATCACACAGTAACTGCCGGCCTGAGTTTTGCCATCTTTTTTATTCACTTCTGTTTGGGCAGCAGAGACACCGTTTGGAGCTGGAATGTCCCTAAGTAAAGAAACAGTTCGTGTTCACATTCTTTACTAGAACTCGTACCGCGTATTTCATTCTGCTTCAGCCTTAGAATTGCGTTCCTGAAAAGCCTCACACTGTCAAATTCACGTTGCAAACGTCAGCAGTTCATTTTCAAAAAGCGGACTGAGGAAGCTTGAATCATGTGAGTAGTCCTAAAGGCGTTTCAATAATAATCTGTTTTTACGACTCTCGGTTCAGTGTGTTAAGACCAACAACAAATTATAGGTCAGAATTCGAAAGAAAAAAAAAAAAAAGAGCTGACATCATGAGGAAATTCTGAACAGCAGATAAACTTGAACCTGAGTACAAACCCCCAAGGACTGAGAAGCCAGCAGCTGAATAAACTACTATGCCTTCCTCTCCCTCTTTTGCTTTATACCTGATGGGGTGTGCCCATTGTCCCCCCTTCTTACCAACCTCTGCCTAATCTCTCCCCAGTTAATTGATATATTGTTTCTAATTTACAGCAGGAAAATGCACAGAGTTGGAGAAACACATGTGTGCGAAACCACTAGTGCGTTTATGATAGTTACAAGCATTGTACGTGGACACTTCTTGGCATGTGTGAGTTATTCCCACGTAACATATTCAGGAAGTAAGAGATCTCGGAGCACACGAAACTAAATTCACTGAGATTTAGAATCATTGCAAAACACGTAATAGATGTTCTGCCGTGGCTCTCAACCTTCAGTGGCACCAGAGCCACCGGGCGGGGGGGGGGGCTTGTGAACCCCCGATGGCTGGGCCCCGGCCCACAGCAGTTCTGAGTCGGTAGGTCTAGGCTGGGGCCTGAGAATCTGTATTTCCAACAAGTCCCTGTTGGTGCTGGTGCTGCTGCTTTGGGGACCACTATGTTAGACAGTTTCTTAAGGAGAAGGGCCCCAGTACAGCCTCACCCATCTCTAGCCCTGGCATAGTGCCTGGCACAAAATTACTTCTCAATAACTGATCATAGGAACAGTAGGAAGAATTTTGTTTGGTACTTACGATGCCCTTAGTCCCTGCGTTAAAAACTTTATGAGGACTATGGCATCTTATTCTCAGAGCTCTGTAATATTCCCATGTTCCACAGAGAACAATGGAGCCTCAGAGAGAATCAATAACTAGCTCACAGTCACATGGCCAATACGTTTTCGGCGTTGGATTGAAAAACTAAGACCCTTGGGCAATGTTTTATTTTTTGTGATCGTTTTCATATTCTTATCAAACCCTCGCCAGCCATGTTTTCAAAGAAGAAAATTCTGTATATAGTCAACAGAACAGTTTTCAAATTGATAATGAAGGAGGAAAAAAAAATACACTAAATTTGCCTTTGCAAATACTATTTTTTTCATAGAAGATGCTAGACCTTTTCCTGTGGACCTGGACATCCAGGAAATCACCTTCCCAGGGCATTTATCGCAGCCTCTTTGCAAGACTGCTTTTCGCTCCAGCTGAAGTGAACAGCTATGATAAGCTTTGCTTGGTGTGCGCAAATAATAGGTCCTCGAAAGCAGCCGATGACTCACTCAGAAAAGCAGACCCCCTTGGCAAGGTACCTTCTGGTTTAGCCAAGAATCCACTGGCTGTGTCTTAGGTCCTGTCTTCACTATTATCCCCCTCCCTCACAAAGCCCGGGACAACTGAAGACCCTCGCAGGACAGCCAGACTAATTCTCCCTGGCCGGTCTGTGTGTAACCAGGGGATGGTTTCGAGAAAGCTCCCACCGTGAAGCGCCACTGAGGCCGATACGGTTCCCAGTAACACGCCTGTAGGGACCACATGCTGGAGTTCTCGGCAAACGGCTCGCAGCCTCTTAGTTTCCGCCCCCAGCATAGCAACGAGGAACAATCACGGAACGCTGGAGCCATGCTGTGGATTTGTTTATCCCAGCTGTCTTCAGCGGGCAATTGATCAGATCCAACCCTCTGTGATTTGGATCTGGCTCTAAGGCAGTCCTGAATTCCAGCCTCCATCTGTTCCCCCCTCTCCGCGAACTCCTGGGATTCGGGTTCCTCCTCTGTAAAAGTCAGGGTTCTGCTACTGCTGCTCCATTTCTAGTTAACCACGATTCAGATACTGGCTCGTGAAGGCAAGGAAACACTGCAGAATGCTAAAGGCGTCTTGTCTTTGCAAGTGAGACGCTCTGTGGCCCCGTCGCCTAGGTGACCCACTTTGGTCCTGTCGTTATTTAGCCCCTGGGAAGATTTATGGCTTAAGAGGTCTTTCCTTGTCCTTTGTCCCTGCAGAGCATCGCAGCGGCAGGAGCCTTAATAAATTAAGTGTATCTCCGTTCTCCGTCTTCGGGGTCAGATGGCCCGGATTGAAACTCTGGCTCTGCCAGGCGCTAACTGTGTGACCCTGGGCAAATCACCGTCTTGGGCTCTGCCCCAGGTTTTCTCACCTGCAAAATGGGGACAGTGCTGGTTCCTTAGTTCCTGGGGTCCCATGAGGATTAAATGTGAGTGTGTATAAAGTGCTGGGACAGATTCTGGCCTAAAGTAGATGCTCCCTAAACGCTGTTGTTGTTATTACTACGTTACAAATGCTCAACATCAAGATCAAAGTATCAGCGAATGCAAAAGGCTTTGAGTGTGTTTAGGAGCGGGAGGGGCCGCTTGGCATTTGACTCCTTGCCCACCGGGCGCTTCTGTTGAATAAAAGAGGTGGAGCCCTAGCTGAACACATACGAGGAGAACAGCTCTGAGTGCCGCTCACGAACGGGGTCTCGGGGAAAGAATCGGGGGACGGACTATGGGAAGCTTCCTGGGCAGAGAAATGCGATAGCCAATGATAAAGAGGAAGTAGGAGATGTTCTATGTTTGTTCGGCACTTTTCTTTTTTTACTTAAAATAAAAATATTTATTACAACAGCTATGAAGGGCCACTGGGGAATAGACAGAAATGTTTAAAGCAGAAAACATGTCACTTAAAACTCCTCCGCCCAGAGATAACCATTGTTAACGTCTTAATGAATTTCCTGTGTCAGGATTTTGAGATAACCTGGGCAAACTGGCCATGGGAAAGGAAGGCTCCGAGGCCTGAGAATTACTTCCCCGCCCGCCTGGCTCGGCCTGGGTGGCGAGGGACGAGCTGTCATCCTCGGGCCGTCGGGTCCACCCCAGTGGGCACTGGGATTCATCAGAACTACCACCAGCCTCCTCCAACCCTTTGTCAAATACAACCTGCTTGGGGCTGAGTCTCCTAAGTCTCAAATAACGTGCAGATTCACCAGAGGAAGCCGTGATCTGGGTTCCCACAGAGAAAATGGCTGATGAGAAGCAGATTTGGGGTATTTAAAAATTTGTGGGTGGTTTTTAATTTTGGTTTTGTTTGTCTGGGGCGCTTCAACGGCACGGCGGTAGCCTGTCTCGCCTCCCCCATCTAGAAGATGAGGGGGACTGTCCCAAAGGGAGCAGACTGTTCCAGGAAGCAGCCCAGGCCTGCAGCCTCCTGCGTGACCCGAGATGACACAACGACCAGGTGGGTAGAGAATGCCGGCCCCGCCTTTCCGGGGCGGCAGCAGAGAATCTGATCTTCCCAACTGTGAGGATCTCGGAGCACCGTGCTCGCGTGTAGGTTTTGGTAAAAAATGGCAGTTTTGGACATGGGTTTGTGCAGAGGACATCAAACCAATGTGACTCAACACTGGACGTTCACACCTTTCCAAAGGTCGCTACACCCTCTGACTCGACTTTCTAGATTTCATTGAGTTGTTTTGCATTATGTAGATCCCACTTTTGTCCCCCCTAAAAAAAAAAACACGTTCATTTCCCCGATCTTTGTCTTTTTTTAATATGTTTTCTTTTACATAATCAACACTTGGCCCGTTTTCTTAGTTTCGAACATTCCATGCAGACTTGTCTAGAAGTTCTCAGTGGGACCAGATGTTTCGAGGCTATTATCAGCCTTTTTTTTTTTTTTTTTTTATCCCGGACTGCCTGCCAGTTTTGTGAGAAGCCAAGTCTCTCCTCGGGAGCAAGGATCTGAAAAGAACTGAAACTCATTGACAGGGCGAGAAGGGGTGGAGGCAAATGGGAAGCGTCTCTGTCCTTTCCTCTCCCTCCTGTCCCATGTCCCCTGTCAGGCTCTCAGTTGCTGCTCTCCCATCACTCAGGCTGGCATGGCATGGAGAGGTGGCTTCAGGGGCACCAACCCTGGAGCTGGCGTTGGGCTCAGAGGCCACCTCCTCTGGATTCCTCAGCAGAGTTGTCTATAGGCGCCGAGTGAGGGAGACTCTTCTTCCAACAGGAGTGGGGACAGAGGACCCTTGGCTCAGAGTAGGCACCTTCCTCTCATCCTAACCGGCGTCTCCTCATTGCGTTGGGAAAAGAGAATGGGAAGGGACTCGGGGTTCAGGGAAGGGACCGAGGAGAGACAGGGATGAGAGGAAGATCTGTTTGCCTCTTAGCAGACCAGATAAGCTGACGAGGGATCAGTTAGGGAAGGCGGGGAGGGACTGCAAGGTTCTTTTCCATTTCATCTTCAGCATAGAAAATGCAAATGAGCCATGGAACAGGAGACGTGGACAACCTGAACTTTCTCTCGCACTTCATAAGCTTCACAAACTAGAGATCTAGTTGGTTTAAGGACCAAGGAAGGCTTAAGGAGACTTGTCAGTTCGCTCATTTGAATTAATAACCTGAGATTTCTTCCTCTTACTTGACTAAGATTGTCAAGATTGAAAAGACGGAAGTTTTTCTTGCTTAGGAGCGGGAAGTAGGAGAGAGGTCATCTGGACACAAGGAACAAGGGAGAGGGCCACCTGAAGGAAAGTTTCCGGGAGGCGGGAGAAGCCCAGCACTGCTCTTAAAAATAATAGATGCTCAATAAACCTCCGGTCAATTAATTGGCAGAGTCAGTCAAGGATGAATAGAGGGAGTGAGAGGGAGTCCACTCTGGAATGTGGATTTCCAATGCTCCCTTTCCCCAGAGACAAATCTCCCTGCAGCTGAGAGCATCTGGTTCCTGGAGAGGAAGGGATGGAGCAGGTGAGCCACGTGCCTGTCTCAGACCCAGCCTGGAAATGAAGGGAGAGCATCCTCGCCTCCACCCCGGTTCTACTGTGTCATCCTGCTGCAATTCCGCTCCCTTCTCTGCCCCCTACCTCCCCACCCCCACCCCCCGGTGCTGCAGGGGCTGCCTTGAAGGATGAGGCACCTGGGGTTGGGCCACCAGGAGCCTTTGCTGCTCTGATGGATGTGTGGCTGCGTCCGGGCGAGGGCATCTGGAGATGGAGTAATGCAGCCTGGAGCCTACGAAACAGTTTGTGGCAGCACTGACCTAACTGGAAATGGATGGACTCGGAGTCATATCTGGGCCTCTCTCTAACCAGCTGGGCTAACCAACAAATTCCTCCTCGGTGAATGTTGGACTTGAGTCATTTTCTCAAGCCAGTGACCGTCGGTCGTGCTCATCCTGGAGTTTCCCTGGACAGGAACGAGGGAAAGAGACCACGAAACAGGCGTGATTGTTGTTATTACTAAGTTGGCAGCTCTGCTGATCTGCACCCCGAAGCTTTCTCTCCCAGAATGGTGGTGGGGACGAGCAGAGGTCGTCGAGCCAAACAGAAATGGCTTGGAAATCATGCACATGTGTCATCTATCTTGAGATCCTGGAGAAATCCCCATTCCCCTCTGAGAATCAGTTCTGGGTTTTGTCAAATTTTACTAATAATGTTACCTCATCGTGTCATTTGAAGATTTAATTAAACAATGCCAAAGTCACAGCAGAAATGCCAGTCAGCTCTGGAGGGACAGGAGGGTTGGCTTGAAGAATGTTTAATAAAGGAGTGATTTCACAGGTGGAGGGAGGCACGGGGGTTGGGGGAGGGTTACCCCTGCCTGGGAACAGTGGGGGCACCATCTCCGGGCATGAGGGGGCCTGAGACAGGGCACTGCCCAAACAGGAGGCAGAGAGAGCTGCCTTACAGGTTCTGTGACCTTCGGCAAGGGCGGCCAGCCCACACTGACACCAGCCTGACCTCATTCTCTCCTCCCCTCCCTCTTGCCAGCCCGCCTGTGGTCCCCATTGTGTAAACCCAACCGGAAGCCTGAGAACACAGGAACCCCTGAACATAGTCCATACAGGGCAGCCTCTGGGGACAGAGCAGGCTGGAGAAGGGTAAACCAGAGGGTGAACCCAGGCCGGAAACGGATGATGAACAGCACAGGAAGGGCTCAAGGCATGAGCACTGTTGTGATGAGTCACTTCAAGTGGGTTTAGATTCTTACAAGCCCTTCGCTTGGAGGTTTCTGGAGAGCAGGATTGTTTGCCCACAGAAGCATTCGTCAATCCCTGTGCATATAGGATGTGCCAGTCCACCTTTGCCGAACAGTAGCACGTTCTGGAAAGAGCAAGGAAGACTGACTTGTGAGCAAGCGTAGCAGTCGAATTCAATGTTAAAACACAGGATGTAAAGAGGACGATGTTATACATTTAAATCGAAAATCACAGATGGAGATAAAACAAGAAAGCATCGAGTCTGTTACTGCTTTATTCATTTCTGATTTCTCCTCCCGAATTGAGTTTGCCTCCGAGAACTTCTGACTCTCCTGTGTGGCGAAATAACAGTGCAATTAATGAACAGCATTTACAGATAACCCAGCACTTACAGATAACCGACTGTAAGTGTTTTGCGGGGTGGGGGTGGGGCTCCAGATGGATGCGACCTCTAACACAGTTATGACTCCTAGGGTCCAGGACCCTTCACAGACAGTGCTGGAGTGGTCTTTTCCAGAACGGGTGGCTTTGCCCTTGGTATTGGACTCCTTGGTGACCAATCAGACGTTTTTCCGTACTGGCAGTGGGGGTGGAGACGTAGACATGGGCAATCTTCAAGCCCAGGAGAGGCAACGGCATCTGTGGCCTGCCATCCCCAGAAATGACCTCTGCCTGTTGTGTGCCCTGGGGACCTTGCCTAACCTGCTTGTAAAGATTTTGAAAAACATTCTAAAGCATCAGTTTTAAGGTACTCCAACCCCAGTGCCTGGCCAGACTGTTCTGGTGTTCTGATTAGCTGTTTGAGGAGAAGGGTAAAACCTAGAAGCAATTCATCAGTGGCCCAGCGCGATAGGGAAGGCCCACTGGGCCGGACAGTGCTGCTATGTCTTTCTGTTCCTTGGTACCAGTTAGCCTGCTCTCCCCTGTCCCAGGCTTTGGAGACCAGCTGTTTCTGGGCCCAGGAATCTGCATTGTAAAGCTCTCCACTGATGTGGACACCCAGTCATCCCTCGGTGTCCATACCTCCAGGCCCTTGTGGAAAATTGAGCATAATTTGCATATATCCTGTATTTGCATCTGGGCTACAGCAGGGTCTGCCTACTCATCACTTCTTTGGAGTAGATGCACTGTGGTGCTTGCTGGGTGGCAAATTCGAGTTTTGGTTGTTGGAAATTTCTAGGATTTTAAAAAAATATTTCCAATCTGCAGTTGGTTGGAGCCACAGATGCAAATAGGGAGGGCCAACTATACGGTCCCGGTCCCGGTCCCGTTTCAAAAGCAGGATTCCTGAGCACAAAAGAAGCAAATGTATTTAAAGAGGATTTACGCTTAAACATTTCCTGGCATCTATTACGAGAAACTGCTTTTCTCCCACTAAGAATATGAACTCACGTTTAGCCTAGAGTTTATCTTATTTCTGGAATACTTAACTTTTATATTTTCAATACAATGGCATTTTACCATCCCTCAATCTTCAGAATTTGGTAAGAAAACAAGTGAACTAAAAACATTGTGATTTTTTTTTTTCTGACATGGAACATTAAATTGTTTTCTTTACTTAGGATGATAATGGTTCCTGCAGAGTTTTAGTAGAGTGACCATCTACTTTGAAGGCTGCAAACGCTGTGAGAAACTCAGCTCAGGAAAACAACCCTCCTCCTTTGTTGTCACCAGGCAGCCCCAAGCCATCAATCTCCTGACATCCTGGGATGACCATTTACTTTAAAGAGGCGACTTCTGCAGCGGGGGCCTTAAATCCTCAGTCTGGGTGGTGCCCCCTGCAAAGAGAGCCTGTCTGGACCCCCGGTGCAGCGTTAGCTTTCACGCCAACATGAAAACATCCGGAGTCAAAGAAACATCCAGGGATCAAAAATTAAGAGGAAAAAAGAAAAAGAAAAGAAAGGAAAAAAAAAAAATTTCAGTGAGAAGTCTGTTCCCTGCGGGAGGGAAGGAAGAGGAATCCCGGCCGGCCGGACTTGAATCTTTAGATTCCCGAGGTCCATCCTTTAAACCCTTTGTGTTTCAGGGTTGGTTGGAAAAAACTAAAGAAAAAGAAAAACCAGCTAGAAGCACAGGCTGGGGCTGGTCCAGGGAAATGTTAAGGGTGTAACAGAAAGTTTGAGCCCGAAGTTCTCGCTGTCCTCAGCCTTTCTGAGCTGGGAGAGGTGGGGGCACGGCGGGCCTCACAGGTCTGACGTTTGTTTGCTGGAGACCTGAGCCTGAAATGAGAAAGTCCTGCTCCGTAGCCGTCTGTTTGATCCCCCGAAGTTGGCCTGAAGTTAGATGAGGTGGAGGGCTCCCTGCGTCTGGGGTCAAAGGAAGAGCTAGTGGCTTCTGATCCCTGCAAGGATTTCTGGCTGTTTCTTCTGTGTGGTGGCCAGATTTCTCATTCTTACAGGAAACCCGTCAGGCAGAAGTCGCTCTAGGATTCAAGCCCAGCCACCCGCCACCCCCAGCTCCCGCCTGCTGAGTGGTGTTGGGGGTGCTATCTGCCTCCTGGGGACTGAAAACTACTCTCTCTATAGCCTGGGAGCCAGGGTGGGGGATTAAAAAAAAAATCTCCTGACCCTGGGCCAAAAGGTCAGGACCCTGGAGGACCCCGAGTCCTGGCCTGTGTCTCCTTGTGCTGCTTCCTGATGACCGGTTGTGTTTTCCGGCTTCAGAAAGTCACCTGGGACTCCCTCCAACTCCCCAGCAGCTCAGGGAAGTGCAAAGAGCTGGGTGAGGCGGCCTTGGGGCGACCCCACCCCTTCCTTCAGGATGTTTTCTTTCTGCCCAGTGCTGGCAGCGAGCCCCCAGGCTGACCTCATCCCCCCTGTAAGGGCTGTCTTTGCTGGAGGCCTGTTTGTGCTCTCCTCCACGTGTGCCCAAGGCCTTGTGTGAGGGAGTCACGCGAGAGAAATATCAAGTCCCCGTGCGTCCACAGGCGTCCTCACCGGAGAGCCGCACGGCTGATGCAGTACGGGGCAGCTTTGCACACCCGCGCTGGTGACTGAGTGAGCAGAGCCCAGATATTAGGTGGTCGAGGGACAATCCTTCCAGTATCCAGTAGGAACCAACGCCCAGCTATAAGCAGATTAAAAGTGGAGGCTGCTTAGCAAACTTACATCAAGCCACTGTCCCAGGATCCAGCCTGCGAGGAGGGAGAACCTGATGCAGAGAAGAGCAAAAGGGAAGAAGTCAGAGATAAAGGCAAAGGTGATGGTGAGAATTCTAGAACAATAACTTTCTTTGTTTCAGAATCATAACTTTTCGATTTATTGGCTGCATTTCAAATCTTTATTCGGTGTCATGAGAGGCAGGTGTTTATCAGGCTGATCAGAAGCTTCAAGGTGCTCAGCTTTATAGGATGCATCTTTCCACATCCACATTCTCCAAGCAGGCGAGTGAACAGTTCTTTGCGCTGATAGCAGTGCTGAAGGTTTCACAGACTTTCAGGAGAAAACACCGGCCTGCACGTGAAAAAGTAACCACTTATCCTGGTAACCACTTATCCTGTCACTGAGAAGACAGAAACCGACAGAAACTGTAAACACACTATTGTCCTGGCTGGAAATAAGGGCCTGCTGGGATAGGGACCACTTTTCACATCTCTGTAGGCTTCACCTATGCAAAGTGAGGAGGTGGGCCTCTCTGCAGGCGAACGTGCTTAGAAGGAAACTGTGGCAAATGCTCAGCTAGAGGATTCACCTCAGGTCTCCACGTGAGACCCCATATCAAAATAAAAACCCGTCCTAAAGGTACAGAACCAACCATCTGTACCTCCTAACAGCTTGTTTTTTTTTTTTTTTTCAGTGAAGAAATTCAGAAGATTTTTATATAAGCTTGAAAGGAAGCCAGAAAAGGAATTGCGTTTGAACAAATTGCATTTGCAAAGGAATGCTTTGAACCTGGGCTGCCTGATTAAAGTCCACTTAGGGGGCTGCTTTGAAGAGACCAGCGCTTACTTGGGTTTTTAAGTTCTCCTGCATTTGTTTACAGCAAAAGAGAGAAGAATTCATACCGCGTTCTGGGCATACCTTGTCCAGATCAAATAGCCCTCTGTCCTTGATGCTCCCTGGTCTCCTGTGTCCTTCCTCTCTGCGGCCCCACAGGCCACGGACCAGCCCCTCGTAGGCACTCCTCACGGCATGGACTCACAGAACCATCTCCACTGACTGGACCGGGACAATAGACTGTCTCCCCGTTTTGACAGAGAGAACTTGGAAGGCAAGGGTCCCGTCTCATTCACCTCAATATCCCCAGGGCCTGGAAATAGCTCAAAATCAAGACATGCCATATAAAGGGATTTTGTATTGCGTCCAGATTGCGAGAAGGTGGAGTTTGGATGCTGAAACACTGGGAATTATTGTTTATGAAAACCATGGGACCGTGTATTTGAAATGGGAAATAGGGAGAAAATCCAGGATGAGTGCAGCTCTCACGCAGTTGTGTTCGTTGCTGTCATAGGTTGTTGCTCTTAACACCTCTGTGAGCAAACAGAAATTTTGCTGAGAAACAGGCCACCGTTGTGGAGCCCAGCTCTTTTGGGATATTGTAACACTTTGTAGCTGGGGGCTGGGGTGAGAGAGGACAAGAAAATGATGAAGCAGGACTGTTACATGACCGTGGAAAGTAAGAGAAGGCAGATGAGAGAGGTGGCAGTCGCAGCAAACAGAATCAACCGTCTGTACCTTCTAACAGCTTGGATTTTGTTCAGGGCAGCCATGTGCCCAGCTTCACACACCCAGCCTCCCAGACTCTCTTGCAGCTAGAGTTGACCAGGTGACACGTTCAGCCAATAAGATGCAGTGGAACCACTGGGCGGGGTTTCCAAGAAAACTCTTAAAAGAAAAGTAACTGATGTGTACCATTTTGATTTTCACCCTTCACCCTTCTTCCTGGAAGGTAGAGCTGGCACTTCGAGGTGGGAATCATCTTTCGACCACAGAGATGGAAGACACACCAAGTGTGACCGACAGAAGTAGAGAAAGAGCCTGGAACTCGACTATACTCTGGAGCTGCCATGTCAGCCTTGGACGTCTTATCTCCAAATTTCTCACTATAGAGAAAAATAAGCCTGTATTTGGTTAAGCCATCGTACCCACTCTTCAGTTCTACACGGCTGGCCAAATGCAATGCTGACTTATCCTGTACTGTAATATGAAAGATACTGGACAGACGGACAAGGGCCTCGAGTTTTGGTCCTGTCTTGGTTCTTACTTATTAGTGGGCAACCTCAGGCAAACCGCCCGAGACCCTGAGCATCAAAATTGGGGGTAAAATACCTGTCTTAATGTCTCACAGGCCATGTTGAAGATCAGAAATTATTTGAAAACATTTGAAAGCATAAAAAGTTTTACCCAACTATAAAATGTTATTAAGAAAGTACAGAAGGGGGTTTGCTGGGCAAGGCCAGGCTTAGCAGCAGACATTAAGAAAACATAGGATTTGGAATTTGATATAGGAAAGGACACTTCAATGGAATCCCATAAAAGGAAACTTCTTGGAAGTCGGAGCCAGAATGCGTTCATTTTTACTTCCTCCATTGGGACTATGTGCCCATCACATAATAGGCACCAATAACTTTGTTTTGTTCAAAAGCAGAGGCAGGAACGGGTACTTGCTGCTGTCAGGGCTAGATATAGAATTTTCTTGAAGGGCTGGGAGGCACGGGGGGAAGTGGCTACAAGGCTCGAACGGCAGGCTAAGGAGCGAGGATCGATGGGAGGCGACAGTGACCCCTGTGCTGGTTCTTGGGCAGGAGAGGGTGACCAAGAAAACGATGTCTCGGACACTATAGGTCCTCGAGAGAGTAAGAGAAGGGGCCAAGTCAGAGGGTAAGTGGGAGTTAACACCTGCGTATGGATTTGCTGTGCTAGGTGAAAGTTGATCGTCACACGAGACAGACATCTCTGGTGGGAAGTACTGTCACTTAGTTCTGATGCTGAGATCTAGGGAAAGTCACTTGATGGACCCAGATCACGCTCTTTGTTTTTCGGGCCCTATTCTCAGGCCTCAGTTGCAGGAACAGACCTTCTATTCATCCTGAACTCGGGATTCACATTGGAGTCTACTTTTATCCAGTAGGCCCTGTTTTGGTAATTAGCCAAGCACTGGGGTACCTGTGGCCGGAAACCTTGCTTCTGAACCTCAGTCCGGGGACCCGGCCGATTCCCCTGAGGCCCTCCTCCAGCTCGGAGTCCCCATCATGGGCTCCGTCTGCCTCCTCCTGAACCATAGCCCCAGAGGTGTGAGGGGGACTGTGTCACCCTCAGCGTGAGAACGAGATATTTGGAAATGCAAACAGATTGAGGGGATGTGAAAGGCAGAGAGGGCTCTGGTCCCAGTTCTCGTGTGTGTGGCTGTCTTAGGGTAGAGGTGGTGGCTGATGGCTTCCCTCATGTCATGGGTGGGTTCCCGTCACCTGTAAATGGTGGGGAGTGGGACCTAGAAACCCCTCCTGCTACATCAAGGCAGGTGGATGGGCAAGGAGAGCCAGTGGGACCACACGGACCTGGTTTTTAGCCGAGGAGGACACAGTACTCGGTGATGTTACAACTGAGAGGGAGGAGCCGGCATCGGGAGGGGCTCCCACACATTCCCCGTGGACAGGTGGGTCCAGCAGGTGGAGCCGAGAGACCCTGGAGAAGAGATTGTGAGTCCTGTGAGAACCGGGCGACGGCGTGCAAATCAGCCACCTCCCCAAGACGTGCCCCATGCCCAGATGCTGCACAGGGAGATGGAGACTCCAAGGACTGTTTGCCCCAAAGAGATTGAGTTTACCTGGCAGAGACTATTTAAAACCGCAGCAACCGTGCTAAATCTTTTTCCATGTCTACGTGGAAATTGCAGCTCTTGGGACATCCGAGATCAACTACAGGAAATAGTTATGTTTCTGTATGTCTGCGGCATTGTGTGTAAATTTCAACGCCAGCACCCAGAGCTTCAGAAGGGTTCATTTCAGTGGGTGCAGAGGAGACAGAGAGTCAGAAATGGAACTAGATACTCTTACTGAGCTGGGGCAGGTGCGAGAGACACCTCTGGCCATTGTCATGCAGGCGCAAGACAATGGCCAGAGACAGGCAACAGGTGGTAGGTGGGCCCGAAGGTGTCCTAGGGCGCCGTAACAGGTGGGCAGGTGCAGCACAGCCCAAGGAGGCTGAGCAGAGAGCCCCAGAGACGTGAGCAGATGGCGGGGACAGGGAGGCTGGCCCCACCCTCAGTGCTGGGGTGTCACCGGGCAGGCAGTGGTTCTGGGGCCTCGCAGAGGAAAACAGCAAAAGAAAGCAGAGTTCCGGTCCAAAGGGGAAAGGCCTAGGACGAGTTTCCACGTCACTGGTTCCGTGGCACTGGAACCACACGTAGCTCCCCGGGAGGGGGTACAGCCCGATGCTGGACCAGACAGACAGCGTGCTGACGGGGTATTTCACTGGAGCATCTTACTTTTCCCGATCCGGGAGGTGGCTGGCTCTGGAAGCCGGTGGATGACCGCTTCCCGCATCTCCAAGGGCATGTGGGGTTCATGGTCGCTGGCAGGAGGTGGGGGGTTGGTAGGGTGTGGCATCACATGGTCCAAATGAGGGGGAAGAGAGGATGGCGCCTGGGTGGGATGCTGCCAGGTGAAATAAGCAAGGAGAACTTCCAAAGCTGTGTGATGGACTGTGGTCCCCTGAGTTCCCCTCCCCGACGTAAGGGCATCTTTTGGCTTCTGTCCGAGGAGTGGTGGAGACAGTACGCGATGCCGTTGTCACGCTTGTCTCACAGTTCTTTCCAAGCCGCGAAAACCCAAGGGCCCCACTGCTTTCCCAGCGAATAGTTCTGTGCTGGGATTCCAGGGAATCCCGTGTCAGGCTCGGGGCTGACTTCTCCCCCAGGGACTGTCCCATTGGCAGATGGGGCAGCGCCTGCTGCATAGCGGTTGACCCGACACCCAGAACGACCTGTCTCTCTTTGGCCATCAGGCCAGGCCTGGGTCAGCAAAGGCGTCCGTCCGTCCACCGGGAAACGCCTCATCGGGATGGAGGAGACGAGGTCGTTTTCGGTGGGGAGAGAGACCAGGGAACAGCAGTAGCGATGTCATTCTGATAGTGCCGTTGTTTAACGACCACTGACCACCAAGAGAAGCTGACGAGCAGCTGCAGAGCGCTCCCAGGAGAGCGAGCACACTCACTCGTGTGCCTGAGTCTCTGGGGCCTCGGGGACGCTCGCGAGGGCTCTCCCCTCTCCGGGAGCCTTGTTCTCCATCAAGGCTCACACTTCCCTGCACACAGGAGCAGGAAAGTTGCTCAGATCTGCACCCAAGGCTGATGAGAAGCTAGCCGTGACGTTAGATTCTGAGGCGGACGTCACCTTCGCAGTCCGTAGGGAACTCTGGCCGTCGAGTCGGAGAAGCAGACCCTGGAGGTGTGGAGTCGGACGTTGGGAGTTGGCTTGTTCACGCTAAGATCTCGTGTCCTCATTTGTCTTCTCTAGGTCTTAATTCCTTGGCCAATTTTTTCACCCGTTGGAAAGAGGGGGGTTAGGCTTGCGTTTACTCGGTCTCTGTAAGGTTTCATCGAGATGATGCAGGTAAAAGTCAAACTCTTGGTAAAAGGTAACGTTTGGTGTGAAATGTAAATTATGTCATCCAGGTCACCTGTTAGGTGACCAGGTCACCTAATACGAGGACATGATTCGGTGTCTCCGAGCTCAGCAGTCTCTCCTTCCACCCCAGCGTGTTCCTTGGAGAGCCAGAGGACACTCGCTGTATTTCCTGGTCGTAACCCACTGTCCCAGCCACGAGTAGTGACCGTATTGCTTCCTGGGCCTATGAAATACAAGGCCTCAGTATCTCAAAACGTGGCCTTATTTGGAAGTGAAGTGGGGTCATTGCAGATGTAATTACTTAAAATACATCATTAGCGTGGACCCTCGTCGAATATGACAGGTGTCCTTGTAGAAGAAGGACATTTGGACACAGAGCCGGACACTCATAGATGGAAGATGATGTGGATGGAGGACACAGGGAGAAGGTGGCCGTGCTCGGGCCAAGGAGGGAGGCCTGGGACAGACGCTTCCCTCACCATCCTCATAAGAACCGACCCTGCTGACACCTTGACCTTGGACTTCCAGCCTCCAGAACTGAGAGAAAACACATTTCTTTTGTTTTAGCCACTCAGTTTGTGGTACTTTGTTATGGCAGCTTTAGAAAACTCATATACTCACTATCTAAAAAATTGAAAAATTTTTTAAAAAGCTACTTTCCCTTTTCCCCAATTTTTTCCTCGGATTTGCAATGATTGGGTAAAAGAGAGCACATCCATTCTAAACAAATATGTCTTTTCAGGGGCAGTCTAAAGGTTATGTGTCATGCAAAATCATATTTGTTCAAAAGGAAAATAATCTAAATTCAATTCCTTATACAAAAAAAAAAACACCCATCACTCAAGATTGAAAATTATGTGCTTCACTTTCACACTTTAATAATAATTTTAGACAGAATCCATTTTCCTCAACCAGGACGAGCCTTTTGCTCATCCTCAGAATTACTGCCGGAGAAAGAGAACATAATGAAATGTTCACGGTATTTGCTGAGTGTGAACACACTGGCGTACGAAGCCCTCTGGACTGACTCATCGGCCGGGCGGAGGCGAGGGTGCCGGTCGCACAGAAGTGTTCAAAGCGAGCACAATCTGAAAGAAAATGTGGGATAGGAATACTTACTTCTCTTTAGAGAAGTCTTCGGATCTCCTGAGAAGAGTGTTCTCACTTTTCTGAGCTGCATTAAGAAGTAAGTCCTCGGCTGCCCTTTAAACAGCAGTGGGCCCCCGAGGCTGTGCCGAGAGCATTAAGCTCCTCTGGGCTGCTGTGTGGGAGAGAAGTTTTCCTAAGCAGATTATTAACAAGACGTTATTTGTCTGAGGTTCTGAATGGTCTTTCACTGCCAGGCTACAAAAATTCCTCATTTTTTAAAATAAACAATCGTGGGCAGAAATAACTAGGAAACTCAGAAAATTCATTAGCTGAATTCTGATTCTGACCCTCTCAGAGCTAAATTGACAGGCTCAGTTTGGAGACTGCCATGTCCACCCATGTCGCCGACGTGTGGGCCTGCTGTGGGCTCGGTCAGACAGCCCCTAGCCCACGCTGGCACACAGTAGGCTCACAAGAAAATGTGGTTAGGGAATGCTGATGGATTCAGGTGCAACAAATCTGTGTAGTTGATGGGAACGAGGTTTACCTATGAGAGTTGGGGTCATGTGGCCCAGAGACAAGTCTGCAGGCCTCGTCACAGCCGCGTGAACATGGCCAAGTCCACCCACCTTCGGCTTTCGTGTCCTCATCCGTTGTCACTTGATTTCTGAGCCTTCTCCAACTTTGAAAAGGTCAGTGCAATGACCTTCGTAGTGTCGTTGTGGACTGAAGACCTCTGAACCGAAACCCGGATTGACCTCCGATGAGTCCACAGGCCCCATTCAAGCTGCCTACTGGTTCTGAGCCTCAGTTTCCTCTTCTGTAAAATTGGAGTGATAGAACTTAACCCAGGATTTCTTTGAGAATATCACCAGATCCAAGAGGGTCAGAGGCAGCTAACTGAACTGCTGTATTTTATAAAATCTGATGCTCAGTGTTGTGTCTGATGGCCTGCTGTTACCATGTGCTCTTGAAATTTTACTCTATTCTTTTTGAAGCTGATCAGCTGCCCAGTGGTGATTATAAAAGTATTACTGAATACGTATGGACAAATTGTTTCTCAGTGGGGTGGTACCACTTCTAGATGCCCCTCAGTGGTCTAGTGTGTCCGTTTCCCAACAACATCACCTACACTGACTGTTGATGTTATGTTGAATATTTTCTACTTTACTCAGAGAACTACCACATTGGTGTTTTAATGTGTATTTCTTTAATAAATAGCAAGGCTGAGTACATTTTTTCTATGGTCGTTTAATAATGATTGTATTCTTTGGTCATCAGGTATCTTTCAATAAACTTTATCTATTGAGATAGTAATGGATTTTAGTATCTTATGTAATAACACAGTCGTGTTAATTTCCTGGGGGTACCATAACACGTTGTCATAAACCGGGTGGCTTAAAGCAACATGAATTTCTTTTCTCACAGGTGCAGAGGCTAGAAGTCTCGATTGAAGTATCAGCAGGGCTGTGCTCTCTCTGAAGGCTCTGGGGGGTGGGGACCGCTCCTGGCCCCTTCCAGCTGCTGCTGGCTGTCAGGCATCCTTGGTGTTCCGTGATGCACACACCCATCATGCCCAGGACCTGCCTCCATCCTGATACAGCATTCTCCGTGTGGGTCTCTGTGTCGAAATGTTCTTCTTATAAGCACATCATCCCTCAACTCATCCTTACTGATTACGTCTGTAAAGTCCCTCTTTGAAAACAGTCACAATTACAGGGCTTAAGAAGTCGACCTGTTTGGGAGGGTGTGTTACGATTTGACCCACAACAATATCTATCTATCTATCTATCTATCTATCTATCTATCTATCTATCATCTATCTATCTATCCATTCATCCATCCATCCATCCATCCATCCATCCATCCATCCATCCATCCAGGATGCTCTTCTGATAAAGTAGGAACAAAAATTGGCAGGCGAGTGATACAATCTCAGAGGATAATCCGTGTAGTTTTATTACTGTAAGTTACATCCAGGTACTGCAGAAACCCGTGTTCTCCAAATTTTAAGCTATTTGAATTTTAAAAACATAAATTAGCTGTTAGGATTTCAGAATACTGGTTACTAACCAACGGAACTACAAAAATCATTTCTGGCAATCCGGTAAGGTAGGAAGCACATTCTACAAAGAGTCAAGCGCTCTGGGTTTTTTACTGGTCCTGGTACCGCTTAGCTATTTGACCCAGAACAGTTTGCTTAATTGACATATCTGTTCTTGTTCCAAGATCTGTGACACCTTTAAGGCCTTTTCCAATTCTAATAACTTATGCTCACAAATACCGTAATACATTAAACCCATTTGCTGCAGTTTTCACATGTATATTTGTAGGGGTAAACGGCTCTCCAATTTCATATCTAGTAACGAGAAGCCTAACAGTTTAGGTTGAAGGTAGTTTATATTCAAACCGTTATTATTCTCGAACGTCATGTTGGATTCACGGAAGGTAAAGCATGCTGACAGATGCTGAGATGCTCATATAAGCAACCCACAGTTTATTCTCCCTGCAGAAGGGGAGGGTATTTTCACATTATAAAAGGCTCATTGATGTTGGAAGTAAAACTCATGATTAATCTGTAGAGTCTTCATCTTCAAAGCCCTTTATAATGAAGAGCTTTTGTGGGACTCGGGGTAAGAGAATCCAGAAGTTCAAACTGGGTCTGATGTAGGCACAGAACTCTTTGGATCAAGAGCCATCCTCCCTGCCGAGGTCAAATGTCCTCCTTCAAAAGTTTGGTTTTACGTGTATTTCTGTAGCTCCTTCTGAAACGGCAATCGGACTGAAATGAAGCTGGGTATTGTTTGTGAGTCTCTGCGGTTCGCTTGAGCAAAAAGGCCAGGAAGGGTAATAATATAATGAGGTGGGTGGGCTCACCAAATCCAGGTCAGCTTTCCAGGTTTTTCATGAGCGAGCACCAAGACTGACTTCTCAGATGAATCTCTGCCACATTTTTTTAACGTCATGACCACTGAAGCTTATCTGTCTCGTGAAATCTTGAAGGGGAGTGGTGAGAACTAATATTTTAAAAAGTGAACTTACGAAGTGTCCCGAGGAACCACAGTGAAGGCCACTGTTGAATGCTGGGTCGTGGGAGCACGTGACTCTTCTGTACATTAGCCACGTGCGACTCTCGAACACACTGTGAGATTTCACAAGTCCACACTCCCTTCTGTTATGTCTTTAGTACGAACTCAGAGCCTTTCTTGACTTCCATCCGAGCTAATCCCTCTCTCTCCCACGTTCCTCAGATGCTTTGTGTGTGTCGTATAATATGATCAGTCAGGGTGGGCTCTGTTGGCATATGCATACCTCACGGTCTGAGTCCCATCAACTCTTGCAGCCCTAGCGTCTGGTATACAGGAGGTAGTTAATGGATGTTCATTAAGCAAGTAAAAATTAGGCCGACTCATAAAAGCTGTTGCCTTTTATATCACTAGTTATGAAGCCTCCGACGGTTACAAAAGAGGTCCAGGTATGTTATTAACTGAACATTCTCAGTTTTCTTTTCTAATTCGTCCATCACTTCAAGGGCAATAATGTGCTGTTTCGGAGCAGACTAAGTACCACGTCGGGCAAGTCTGGTGTTTTCCTTTTCATCAAAACTGCCGTTGGGCTCAGGCCGGCAAATGGGGTGGGAGGTCCTCACGTAGTTATTTATTCACCGGGCTCGGGCGTCTCGGGTGAACCTTGTAGAAATAACACCTTAACACAGTGTTTCCAAGAATAGGCGAAACACGACTTAGAAATACGACTCTAGAGGTTCCAGCTTGTGTGATTGTAAAAACGCAGACCAGGCAGTGTCTTTTCCCCATTTTTTTTTTCTTTCCCAGAAACAATCCAGCAAGCTTTCCGCAATTATGATTTACTGACGTCCAAGCAATCCTGAGCCAGGTTAATCATTTGTAGGGAACATGATTTTAGCCTTTACACTAAAGTCCTTTTAGACTTACAAAAACATTATAAAAATAAGACCGAGTTCCTGTGTGTCCTTCGCCCAGCTTCCCCTGGTGTCAACATCTGAAATAACCACAGAGCAATGATCCAAACCAGGATGTCCACATTGGCGCCGTGCTGTGTAATGATTACTCTACAGGCCTTATTGCGAATTCGCCATTTTCCTCACTAAGTGACCTCTGTCTGGTTCAGGATCCGGGCCGGAGCCCCACATTACACTGAGTTGTCCAACTAAACTGTTTTCTCCCAACGGTGATGGTTCTTCAGCCTTTCTTTGTCTTTCACGATCTTTGTACTTTCAAAGAACAGCAGCCAATTATTCCCTGAATGTGGAGATTCGTCTGGTGTTTTCTCATGGAAGATTGAGGTTATGCATTTGGGGCAGAAATACCACATAAGAGATGTTGTGTTTTTCTCGGCGCGTGTAGCAAAATTTCACAGTGACCTTTTGCAGGAGCATTCTTAAGGAATTACTCCTTAACAGATAATTGCTTTTATTTATTTACTCTTTTCTGGCATTCGCTGTTCTCTGCATTTCTCAACAGTGTGGTGGAGCACGCACATGACTTAGAGTTTGGGATCATGATTCACGGCCCAGGACTCCCTTAGAAGGCCGTGCGTCTCCCCGCCTCAGGGGATTAGAGAGAAAGCTGGAGCAGGCGGTCCTGCTCCTCCTCTCGTGAACGGGGATGCTTCATCATCGTCCACCGGGCCCTTCCCTCTCCCCCAGCCCAAGCAGCTCTCGGTCTCAGCCGCTTCTAGGTTGGGTTCGTCCAGAAGCCAGTCCCGAGGCCGTGACTCGAGTCTCGGTCATTCGTTTGGGAGGCACAGGTGGGCGAGCAGCAGGAGGGGCGGGAGGAGAGTGGGACAGGCGTTTCCTCTCCGGTCCCAGCTGTCGGGGACGAGGGCTGCTCGCAGGGCACTTGCTTTCTGCCATCCTGGTCCCTTCTGCACCTCCGGGCGCCTGCAGAAGAATGTCCGGAAAGCCCTCGGTGTGTAAGACAGCTGCGAGTGCTCGGAGGTCTGGCGGGGACGCCGTGGCGCCCTTCCTGTCGTCCCCTCCTCCTTTCTCTATTGTCTCCAATCGGAAAACAGTCCTGAGTGCCAGCCGGACTGGGGTTGGGCGCGGAGGGCGTTGGGACAGAGGTTCCGTGCGGATAAACAGCCTCGGACACAGGCAGCACGCCGGTGAAGTGGACCAGGTGGGGATCCAGTGATGCTCAGGCTTGTTTTTTAAAGATGAAGGACCGAAGACAGAACAGAAAATCGTGTTTTCTAAACTTAAAGAGGTACCGTTTTCCAAGCTGTGGTCTTTCTTCCCAAGATGTCAGACTCCGAGGTCAGTTGTATAAAGGGACGCATTACCTGAGCATGGGGGTGTCACAGCACTACTCAGACACCTTACAAATGGAAGCGTAGAACCCTGAGCTGAGGGTTTCAGTCTTTTCAGAAACTTCCTGGCGGCTTTCTGCCACATCTTGCAGTGGGACAGTTCTAGAGGTTCGGAGATGGCCCCCAAGATGGGGGAAGGGCCTGAGATGGTGACAGAAACATGGGACTTCCACGCTTTGCTCTCTAGCAAGATGCCCGTATCCAACGTCCTCGTCTGTAAGACGGGAGTGATCGAACCCCATGTGGTTGTGCTGAAATCAGATAAGGCCACGTCGGCGCGAAGCTCCAGGTCCAGGGTTGGCCGTGAGGGCTTTGGTGCGGGGTGGGGGCGGCTTCTCACTGACTCACAGACCTTGCGGTACCCATGTCCTGAACGATCCCAACACTAACCTTGTAGGGTCATTTTTTATGATGCCCACTTTGCACAGGAGGGATACAGTTCTAGAGAACATGTGCCCCCTGCCTCTGGTCACACAACTGTCAGGCTCTGAACCCAGATCCACTTTGCCACACGCCTTACCTATATTGGGGACATTGCACCGGAATGAAGAGCAGGCACTTGCCTCCCTCCTGCCTCGCCTTCCCCCATCCAGTGGACAGACAGAGGATGCCCGGACGCGCTACAACCTATGCCAAATGACAAAAGGAGAAACCAAGGGGACTGATAGCACTCAGCACTGCGTCCCAGGCAGCATGGTGCTGGCTGCTACACGAAATGCGCCTCGTCTAAGGAGAGTCAGGGTGTGGCAAGACGGAGCTCTCCATTCTGGAGGTGACACTGTGCCGATGTGCCACGCTGGCCGGCCGGGCTCGGAGGTCCTTCGGTCCTGCCCCTCAACACCTGCCCGGTGGCAGCACGCCAGCCAGCTTCCATGCCATGTCCCCAGGCTTGGGCTGCGGCTCCCCAGACCAGGGCAAGGAGCCACAGAGACTGCGCTTCTAGGTCCTGGTGGCAGCAGCATTTAGAAGGTGGATGACGAGCCACCTTCTGCACCCTCCTGGCTCTTGACCTCCTTGCCTTCGTCTTCCATTTCCTGCCCGGAGCCCGCCCTTAGACTCACGGTGCTGACCCCTCGCCTGAAGTCCTTCGTTCCTTCCCAAATCTGGATTAAGATGTTCATAGACCTATGACTTCATGAAGGATGAGGACGTGAGGTCCGTTGGGCAGGGATAGGGTGGCAGAGAGGGGAGAGGAAAGGAACCTTTTGAATACAGGCGGGATGGAGGGCTACAACAGTTCACCACAATGAGCCACGATTCTGAACCAGGCAAGCCAAAGAAAACCCGTTCCCACCGCCTTCTCAGCCCCCTGGCAACGCCGACATCGCTTGGTGATTTGGGTGTTGGTTAAGTGTCAGGAGAGAGTGTGAAAAGGCATGGATAGGCCACTTGATTAAAATGTATAAGTATGTATTAAAATGTTAACATATGTAAATGTGTAAATAGATTCTTCTACCGCCTTGGAAGAATGTGATTTGATACGATGGCCATAAAATACCAGCTAACTGGACAACAGGTAACGATCTAAGTTATTTTCCATTAAAGGTGTTGATGAGGGCTGTTTCTACAACAGTCGTGGCATCCGAAGTAGCAAGAGGATTCCAGCCCAACACCGACTTAGCAGGGTGTTTGAGCTGGTTTCAGGTGTGTCCGCCTTCAGAGGGAGAGCTTACGAGTGCAGAAGCTGACTGTAGCACCACTCCTCGTGTGTTGCTCTGAGGGATCTCGGTTAATCTGAGGACACAGAAGACAGAAAACTGAGCGAAAAGTTAACAGATGTAACAAAAATAATCACAGGCCTTGGTGAGGAGAGACGGGGGTTGGAGGTGGGCACGTGACCGGCAGCATTTGTGGAGCTCAATCTCTGCCAGGAGCAGAGGAGGACTAGAAAATACTTCCTCTTACGATTCTCAGTTTGCAGATCGGGCAATGAAGGATTAGCTGCTAGGATGAGATTTGTTAGACTTGGGGGAGGGGCCGTCTGGTGAAAACAGAAACCAGTACATGCCAAGGAGAACAGTATTGGAGCACTGTGGGCTTCTAAACACGAACAGAATATGGCCTTGCCTGTGACATGACACACGCAAGAGCAGATCTAGATGACCTAATCCATAGTTCTGGAAGTTCAGTGCAGGAAGGCCCCACTCAGGATCCAGGTAAAGAAACGTGCATGAACAAATAGCAAGGGATGACTAAATACCACATTGGTGGTGCTGGCTGGGAGGCTGTGAAGAAGACTCAGAAGAGAAAGTGCTGGCAGATGGTACTGGCCAGGACCTTGTGGAAGAGAGAGAATGCCAGCCGAGTCTTAGAGGAGAGAAGGCTCGATGTTGGTGGGGTGGTAGGAGGCAGCTGTTCAGATGGGAGGTAGGAGGTGGACAAGCACCCCAGGCCTGGGGGACACTTCAACTGACTAGGTAGTGTGAGGTCACTTTCTGGACAGCCTTGGACACTAGGAGGAAGAAAATGGGTTTGGGAGACTTGGCTGACTGGACAACAGGGAGACACGTGGGGAGATGGTATTTTAGGCAGCACCTATCTGCATTCTGTGTAGGGTAGAGGGAGCCTCAAGCAACTGACTTGGGTTGAACATCCTGATTCCATTGACAAAGCCTGTTCTCATTCAAAAATGATTGCCAGGGATTACAGCCAATGAACTGTGCGTATTCTGGCCCCGCCCACAAGGGATTCCTCTTGTAGAATGAGCCACCAGACTCTTTAAATCTGACACAATTAACCATCAGATTTGGCCAGCCTTGTCTTTGCAGTCAGCACATATATCTGGGATTATTAGTGGCTTCTATTCGGGCAGGTCTACAGAAAATCTGATGGTTTTAATTTAAAGATAGGCATTGATAACTAAAACTGATACTGAAGAGATACATGATTAAATAGTCTAGAGTCTTATCTTCATAGTGTAGAAACTGCTGTGATAGTTAACACAGAGGAATATAGGCTGTAAATGCCCCCAAGAATGTTCTTGTAGATATTATAGGAGGTGTATGGAATAATTTTTTAAATCACCAGTGACTTTCTTACCCGCCTGTAGGTCTGATCATGATCATGTTAGCATATCCCCTTGGATCAAAAGCATCTTCTACGGTGCTTGGCTCTGTGTGGTACAGTTATATACCTCTACCCTGTGGGACATTTGTTCAACCTGTCCCCTCGTTTTGAACACTCATGCAAAGATCTTCATTCGTGAGTCCTTATTAAGACATAAAACGTTTTCTTCCGAGAAAAATTTTGTTCCACCTGGAAATAAAGGGAAAGGATTATTTTGGTGATTCTGGGTTAATGTCAATAGATTCTTTTCCCCAAAAGGCCTCTAGGTGAGTTTATTATTTTCTGCAGTCTATAACTCTAAGCATTCATTGATGTGTTGATGAAAAAAATTTTAAACCTAAAGAAAGTTTTAAAGAGTTTATCTGAACCAAGGTTTTGGGGCCAGTTCCGGAAGCAAAATCTCAACAGATTGAGAAAATGCACCTGGGAATAGCCATTTTGCAGTGTGTTTTATATATTAGATTCAAAAGAGAATTACATAAAACCCAGTCGGTGGTAGATGAAGGCGGTGGGAGGAAGTAAAGCAGGGGAATCTCTAAGGTTGGATAAAATAAAATGGAGAGCGAGATCTACTTCTTTTACACTGCTGGGTGCAGGACAGGACGGTTAACGTGCACCCAACGTGGTGTGCAGAGGTGTGCGGGCAAGAGTTAGCAATGAGGAATGTTGGGTTTGTCTCACCCCACACCGGAGTGTTTATGCTTGGAGGTCTGGAGAAGAGAGCCTTCCGACACTACATGTTATTCTAGATGCATAAAAACAATGGATACGTTTTGCCCAAAGAAAGATTAATCTATTGCATAGGCCTCAGGATGTGACTGGCCAGTACAACCTGCTCAGTTAGGAACGGTTTTGTGACCCAAACATCCCGCGTGGTTCCTTTTTGTTTCTGAGCTCGTCAGGCTTACCAAGGCAGCCTCCAACTTCTGTTCACAGGTGGAAGATGACACCTGCTAGGTAGGATGCTATTCTTACCACTGGCAGTGGAATGTGTTTCCATATATGGCAAAAACCGAGTTTCAAGAAGAGTCGTCTGAGTAATTGGCGTGGGGGCGATGCCTTGCTGTGGAGCATTGCTAGTCTTTTAGGCAGAGCACGAGGCAGTGAAGGCAGAGGAGGTGGCATGATGACACGACCGAGCGACTGGGTCACAACAGCGTCGTACAGTGAGTGTGTCTTGCTGAAGGTTGGTTTCCGTGAGGCGGTTTAGCTCAACGCTGCTGGCAAACGGGGGAAGGATGCCACTATAATGTGACAGTTAAGAGATTCCTGCACGTTAGCGTTCCGTGCCTCCAATAATGTGGCAGGGAGCTGGGTGACAGCATGGCCAGAGCCACGAGCCTGGTGACCAGCCCCTGTCATTCACTTTCCTTTCCTGTGCTCCGTTTGCTCAGCCTGTGTGCATGTTGCCCTCGTCCCCATCATTCACCGGCGTTAACCCTTAAGCCCCTTCCGTGAAGCTACCCACACCCTGTTTTTAAAATTGTGGTAAAACACATAGAGAACATAAAATGTCCCATCTTAACCACTTGCCAGTGCTCATTTCAATGGCGTGGAGTAAATTCTCATTGCTGTGCAGCCATCACCACCATCCATCTCCAGCAACTCTTTTCATCTCGCAAAACTGAAACTGTACCCATGAACCAAGAACCCCCATTCTCCTCTCCCCACTGTTCCTGGCAATCACCATTCTACTTTGCGTCTCTGTAATTTTGGCTACTGTGCCTCACATAAGTGGAATCATACAGTATCTGTCCTCCTGCGTCCGGCTTATTTCACTGAGCATAATGTCCTCGAGGTTCATCCATGTCGTAGCCTGTGTTAGAATTTCCTTCCTTTTGAAGGCGGAATCATATCCTATTGTACAGATAGACCACCTTTTGCTTGTTCATTCGTCTGTCAGTGGACTCTTGGTTGCCTCCACCTCTTGGCTGTTGTGAACAGGGCTGCTGTGAATTTGCATATCTGGTCGAATTCCTGCTTTTCATTCTTTCCTTTTTTAATAGATGAAGTCTTATATTTGCTGGTGTGTGTGTGTGTGTGTGTGTGTGTGTGTGTGTGTGTGTTTTACTAGTTTTACTAGGAGCCTAACAGGCCTTTTTCACTGTCAGTCTTTTCCTTATTATCATTTCATTAGGATCCGGTGATAGTTATGAGGCTCCGAGTGGTTTATCTCAGCCCTGCCCACCACGAACCTCATCTTTCATGCACAATGTTCCAGAGCAAGAGGGGTGTGTGTTTGTTTAGAAATGCGTGCGTGCCTCACGTCATGCTGGAAGTGCCCACAGAATTGAAAGAAAATAAACTGGGGTACAGCTCAGCGGCCTTAGGAATGTAATCAAGCCCAGTGTTCTCCTCAGTAGCTCTACCTGCCAGGGCTCCTGGAGGAACACCTGACCTGAGCTACCTGCTTTAAATCCACACACTAATCTGGTCCACTCACCGCAGGGGCTCGAAATGTTACCATTTGTGATAAGACTGAGCAGAGGCTGAGAACAGAGGGAACTTGGTTAGAGAGTTGAACTGTGCAAGCAATTGGCTCAACCTTCTCCGGCACCAGCAACTGTTTACATCATACACAAGGCTGGACTGAGCAAACACATTAGATAAGCAAAAATCGCAGGCGCGAGCATTCTGTTCTAGCGTGAGTGTGTGTGCAGAGAGGCTCGGAAAGCTGGCGGTGGCCGGGGAGGGGTGGGCAGGGGAAAGGAAGGTCACAGAAGCTGCTGTCAACTTCTGAGAGCCACGTGTTTATCATTCGTGGTTTCCACAAGCATTCCTACCAGTAAAGAAAGGACCTTCCCTGTCTATGGCCATGCCACCCTGAACAAGCCTGCTCCTGTCTGATCTCAGAAGCTAAGCAGGGTCGGGCCTGGTTAGTACTTGGATGGGAGACCACCTGGGAAGACCAGGTGCTATAGGAGTGAAAAATAAAAAAAAAAAAAATGAGGGATTGTAAGCTGACAAAGTCTTTGCAATCTGTGAGGTCAACCAAGGGTTGCCTCGCCAAAAAAAAAAAAAAAAAAAA
>PVKZ01001870.1:0-25127 GCA_004027375.1 Macroglossus sobrinus
GAGAACTTAGGTGAGAAATGATGGTAACTTTGGTAATGATGAATGTGATAAGTAATCAGGGGCAGGATATATTCTAAAAGTTGAGCCAATGGACTATCAGATATGTGATAAGTGTTAAAGATGTGAAGGATGACTTGCAGGTTTTTATGGTGATTAATTTTATGTGTTGGCTTGGCTAGGCCATGGTACCCAGATGGAATTAGTTTTCTAATCCGACTAGCTTTAAAGGCACTAATAACTATTTCCATTGGTGAAGATAGCATGGATATTCCATGGTGTGATGTGGCAATAGAAATTCACAAAACACCACCATCAGTTACTCTTAATGAAATACTTCTAAGAGGCAAGCTTCTGAGGAACCATATATTTGATACCTTAAAATATTTTTGTCAAAATGAGCATGAGATTGGATAGTTGCTCATAATTGTATTGGACAAAGTGAAGAAATAAGAGGATGAGCACAGGGATTCAAATTCCCAGCTTATGCACTGCATAAATAACTGAAAGTTTCTGTGTCTGTTCTGAAAGAAACCCTTATCACTTGCAGCCAAGTTGAGATTGCTGAAAATGAAACCCAGAATCTCATTCTGCAACAGATTGAATTACAATGCAAATTACATTTCCAACCTCAGAGATTGTCCATCTTCTGTTAAAGTGAGGGCATTGTTTGAGAAGGAATGGGATCCTGAAAATTGAAATGGGGACTTATGGGAAGATCCCGATGAAGCTGGGCACAATGAACCCTTAAATTCTGATGACTCTTTTCTTTCCTGTAGAAGCAGTTCATCCACCCCTACCTAAAGAAATTAATCCTGCTTTGTATGAGTAAACTGTAATGGCCTCCCTCTAGGTAGCTGTCTTATAAGATGCTTCTAATTCTCCTCAGAAGCCCACCTCCACCATTCCTCTTTGCTTCTAGAACTATCATTAGACTCAGGTTCCTATAGGCCCCTCAAGGTGAGGTACAAAGTGTGACTCATGAAGAAGTACAGTACACACAAGAACTACATGATTTTTTCAATGTGTAGAGACATAAATCCAGGGCATATGTGTAGAAGTAAATATTAAAAGTGTGGCTTGGTGGTGAAAGGACCTTAAAATTAATTGTATCAGGCAGAATTTATTGGTATGGGCTTACCAAGAATAGATCTGGATTTAATGTTGCAGCTTAGGGAGGGCAAAAAGAACTCTACTGGTTTGGTTGGCTGTCTGAAACATGAAGTGTAGGTGGCCTACACAAAATAAATTGAAATGCCAGAACTGTGTTGATATACCATAGAGGGAGAGATTCAAAGGCTTAGGGAGACTGGAATGATAGAGTGGATTTATTATATAAGATCTTCTCACCCACCTAGGAGGGTCCAGAAGACACCTTTAACCAGGACTGTGAGAAGTAAATTTATGAGGGGATCTCCAACATTCTTGAAGAGCTCTGTGATCACCCTTTTTATAGGTATTTCTGGTAGGTTAGAAATTATATTGGGAATTGGTGTTACTAAATTGCTGTTACTCCCAGAGTGCTGGGAGTCAAGTGGTACCATTTAAAATTCAAAGGCAAGGTGGGCATGGTTACTCTGATGGACAGCAGAATCTAAGCCACAATCAGAATAGTACAACTTACAGACTTACAGTATTGGCTAGTTGGTTATGGTATTTCTAGGAGTAATAGAAGTCTACTAAATTTTTACTTGATTTGTAAAAGCAGAGAGTTCTGGGTCAAAGCAACAAAAGCCAAACTCAAATGATAAAAGCAGAGAGTTATAAATCTATAAGTATGACCTTGTTATGGCCTTTATTTGGAGATTAAATATGGTTTAAGAAGATGCATCTGGGTGCTGAGTTAACAAGGGGTGGACTATGATGGTTAATTTTATATAGGCTCAGTTAGTTGTTGCCATGAAGACATTTTAAAAAATGTGATTAATATTTAAATCCATAGACATTGAGCAAAGCAGATCACACTTCATAGTGTGGATGGGCCTCATCCAATCCATTAAAGACCTTAAAAGACTAAGGTTCCCTAAAGAATATGGAATTTTGCCTCCAGACTGTGTTTGGACTCAAGCAGCAACATCAACTCTTCCCTGAGTCTCTAGCCTGTTGGCCTTCCCAGCAGATTTCAAATTTGCCAGTCTTCATAATTGCATGAGTTAATTATTTAAGACATCTCTTTCTATATGTTTACACACTCTATTAGTTCTCCATTGTCAAGAACCCTGACTAATATAGTTTTGATCTGAGCAACTAAGTGAATGGTTATAACATTGACCAAGATAGACAGACAGATTACAGTAGGGAGAGGGGAGAGAGGGAATAAAGGGCAGAATGAGTTTTATTTTAGACATGCTGTTTTGAAAACTTATTAGACAACCAAGTGGAGATGTTGAGTAAGCAATCAGTAAATGAGTTTAATGCTCAGGGGATAAGTCAGAATTAGAAATCTATATTTTGGAGTTATTGGCATATAGAAGATGTATAAAACATTGGTACTAATTAGCTCAACTATAGAGAGAATGTTGATAGAAAAGAGAAGGCTGAGGACTGAGCCTTGAGGAAGTTTAATATTTAGAGGTCAGGAGGAAGGAGAATCAAGCAAAAGAAACTGAAAAAGAACAGACACAAGAGAATATCATGACCCAGAAGATAGAGAAGATGTCTTAAGAGCAGGGGATTCATCAATGGTGTTTGATGCTCCTGAGAACTGAGAATTGTTCATTGGATTTGACATATTGGATGTCCATGATGACTTTGAGAAGAGTAATGCCAGTAAATGACAGAGACAAAGCCTGACTTGTATAAATTGAAGAGAAAATAGTTGTCAAGGAAGTAAAGATAGCAAGTATAGACAATATTCTAGGGAGTTTTGCTATAAAGATGAATAGAGAAATGGGCCAGTACTGCTGGATTCCATGGGATTTAAAAGTAGAGACAGATTGGTGGGGATGCAGATGACTTCTAGTTGATGTGGAAACCCAAAAGAACCCACTTATAAAACTTTAATTTCACCTTGTCACTGTTAATATTTTCATATTATTGAACATTGAATGTATGGATACTTCCTTGGGTGTTTATGCATTACCAGGCAAGTTCTAGCATAGTGTAGGGTCAGAGACCCATAACACATTACACTGTACCTGGGAGCCATATATTCTTACCACAACAAAGTCCAGGGAGGGCTTTCTTTTTTAACATAGGAGATGTTTCTGCAATTTTGTATGGTGATGTTAGCAATGCAGTATAGGGAGAAAAAGCATGCAGGGGAGAAAGTATAATTGCAATAGAAAAGTCATAGAACAGGCAAGAGAGGAAGGGATTGAGTGCATTCATGGGAGGTTGATATTAAATTAGAGTAGGGAGAGTTAAATAGGAGCAGGGAGGCTGAATATATGAATAAAAATGCAGACAGATGACTACATGTGATAATGGAAAAATATTTTAGCTTTTTTTCTGATTGCTTTTGAATTATCCCTTTGAAGAAATGAAAGGCAGTATAGTCTTATGGCATTTGCTTCAAATGACATTGAATTTGGGAATGGTGAGAGAAGAAATGTTTTAGACATAAAAACAAAGACAAGGACAATTATCCTGCCACAAAGCCCTAAGCTACATGGGGTGGTGGTGGTAAAGAAACAGTTATCACAGCAGAATACTTTAGGAAACCATTCCTTTTTCCTTAGAGAAAGAGCTGACAGGATCACTTAGAAAATATTTTCTTCTGATGGTAGGCCATGAATGCCAATGGGAAAAGGGGAAGAGTTTGATGCTTTTGGGAAGAATGAGGGCTTGAGTTAGATTCAAGGTTATACAGAACTGTAGGGGACTAGGAGTCCTTATAAAGAAAGATATCCCGTGGGTCTTGGACTGCTTGTGGAGATATAAGGCATAGTAGTCTTTTTATATAAGATGGGCCATTAATTCTATTTTTACCTTGCTTCCGGGAAGTGATTTGTTAAGAAAATGGGACTGAGGTGGTAATATTATAGGAGTAAGGATTAGTGATCTTGTTAGGTATATGAGAAGTTCTCTGGACCTTTCTTAAATTCTGATGTTTCACATTTAATAAAATTGAGGCACAGTGAAATTGAGTAAATCTCCTACTTTTTGTTAACAAGCAAGTGGGAGGGCTAGGGTGCAAATTCAAGCAATTGTACTCCAGAGAAGGGAATTCTCACTATTGTGCTAGAGGCACTTATATATCATGTTTTTCTGTCTTGTGCTCTCTCTTAACAATACTTGTCCTAGAAACCCAGACACCATGGTGTTAGGAAGGCCAGTCTGCATGGAGGGAATTGGAGGCCGACAGGCCCTCAGACCCAGTGGATCTATCATTGGATAAATAGCACCAACTTGCTAGCCATGGGATTGAGTCATCTTAGACTTAAATCCCCTAGCCCTAAATTGTACTCTTCAATTGATGCCACATGGAGCAATACAGCCTTCCCTTCTGAGTCTTGTCCAAATTGCATATTCATGAGTGAAATAAATAATTGATGTTATTTTAAGCCACAACATTTTAGGAGTTTATAATGCAAAATAAATAACTGGAACATTTGATCACTAAACTACCTGAAGTCCCTTAGCTTTTACTTTCCCAGCTGTAAAATGAGGATGAGATCATCAGATCAGAGGGTTGTCATATAGATTTATAAAAAATGTAGAAATATACGTATTCTAGCACAAATACTTAAAGTTGGCTTTCCCCCTCATCTCTTCTGTAGCATCCCAGATTCAACAAGTGTTTGTTTGTTTGTTTTGTTTTTCTAAGAAAATCATTTCCTCTCTCTGTGTATACAAGTAGGCAAAAAGATGAAAGAAGAAAGGCTATTCTATCTGCTGATTCTCATTCCCAAAATATCTCATATTCTCACTTAATTCATGTCTCTGCTCAAATGCCGATTTCCTAAAGAGACTCATCTGGGCTCCCCCATATAAAAAGCAACCTATGTATACTCTTCACTTTGTCCTCTATTTTTCTTCACAGCATTGATCATCACCTGAATATTATACACTTGTGTTTATTCTATCATCTCCATTAAAAGGGAGTTCCACCATAGTAGGAACTTTTCACTATTTTATACTCTAGTGTCTCTGTAGCACCTAGAACAGTACCTGACATACATCAGGAATTTCATAAATATTTGTCGAATGGCTAAATGAATGAATTCTTTCTGTTGTATGTAGTTCCTCCCCTTGTTTTAATTTACTTCTTTCAGATGGTATGCAGAACATGTTGAATGGAACATTGACTCCAAGATTAGAAAGTCAGACAGACTCTAAGAAAGAAAAAGGCAGTCAAATATGCCAATTACTTTCGAAGGGTAATGACATATTTTGAAATTTGGAGGCTGCCTCATTAAAATTCATTTTGCGCTACATAAAATAAAGAACTGGGAACCTGACAGAAATGAAACTCAAATAGGCATTCATTTCCTTTATCTTTTTACAAGACAGATCAATTAGTAATTTTATGGTTGAAAAAACTCATTTTTAAACGTTATGTGAGACTTAGTGTAATATCAAATCTGGCCTAATGTCACCTTTATTAAGGGATTGAAAGCACTTTTACATCTGTTCATTCCACTAAAAAATATACTGAGAAGCACTTTTTTTGCCATCTAAAGTTTATAATGGAGGAGAAAAATAGGCATGGAAATGATCTTGTTGCATAATTAATGCCCCCAAAAGGAAAGGTGAATGATTGGTACTGGACAGGAACATTTTGAGCTGCACTTATATTTGTAAACCAAGCCATGGAAACCCTCCCAAACAGGTGTGTTAGAGAGCCCAGATGGCCTCAATGAGGGGACAGGAAGCCAACACCTTCTGCTGCATTTCTGGACACTCTCACAGGCACACTGTGTTTGGCTGCATCAGTGCCTTGCTGTGGGGCAGCCAAGGGAACACGCAGGTGGTGCCGGATGAGAAACGGGGTTTCCAAGCAGGAGACTGCTGTGCTGCTGGAGAATTGCCTCCCTCTGCACTAACAGGTTATAAAACTAAGATCCAAGTCATTAACGCTGGTAAAGATCCTGGATACCTTTTAGATAAAAGAGCATAGGTGTTATTTAACTTCAGTATCCTAACTCAGGTAATTATATTCCACCACCTGAAAATTCCCCTGCAAGTTCAATCAGATCTAGTATGTGCCTCTGCTTTTCGGTCCTGTGTAGGATTGCGGTGCAGCTATTAAACAGCCACTGAGCCCCTACTCTACACAGTTCAAAAGAGTGTGTATTCTTTATGAGTTGGATGTTGGGGTAAGGATGTGTGGTGCTGGAAAGCCTCCATGTGGATCTAGTTCTAGCAGGACGTTTCATTGGTATAATCATAAACAAGGCCCCTTCAACTGTAAGCAGAGCCTTGGGAAAGTGATGGTGATTGATGCATTTGGTCCCATCTAGTCAGTGAGGCAGCAAGGGAGCTTTGCAGTCACAAACCTGATGACGGAATCTCGGACTGGGGGAAAGTACCCTAAGGGATCATTACTGTGCAAATAGACCTACTGAGAAAAGCTGAAGGAGCCATATTCAAAGTACTGGAGAAGAGGCCACACCTTTCTTTTCTCTTCCACCAAAGTATACTCCATGTAGCATTCATGTTCTAGAAGAAGAGGTTCACCCGTGAAGGTAGAACCAATTTTGAAGAATGTTAAAAGGCTCCAATTCTAAGATACCCACCTTCTCATTCTCTTACAGCACTTTGTTGGGTTAAGACTTTGCATTTTCAGAAACAATTGTCGAAATAGAAGTGCGCTAATTCAGAAAACTAATAGCTACATTTATTATTCCAAAAATTTTAAAATAGTTCCCTGTGACAAATCTACCAAAGGAAATTTTCATAGAGGACAGACTCTGGGGTGTGTCAGGGCTGTGTCCAATTCCAAGAGCTCTACGTAAGAGTTCTACCCTCTATTGCAACTAGAGAGCATCAATGGACAAATGAGGAAGAGAGGCATTGTTGTAGGACTGTTATTCATTGCATTTTAACTTAAAGAGAGATAATTTACTAATGCCAACTCCTTGACAATTAAAGAAATTGAGTCAGAGAAAGGTCTATTTGTAAGTTTTTTTATTCTTCTCTTTTTGTAAATCTATAGTTACAAAGAGAAATTGAACTTGTTCATCCAGTATACTTTCTGCTATAGAAGTGCAAGGTAGTCTTTACAATTTTTTAAATAAAATTTTTTGAGGATTTTACTCACCCCAAATAGATTACTTTCATCACTATTAAAATCTGCTGAAGCCATTTGTGTCACTTAGAATAGTGATGGCATCACACAACAGAAACCTCAACTATGGCTCAAACAGATAGAGGTTTTCCTCACATTATAAACACTGCAGAGGTGGGCAGTCCAAAATTGGTGCTGTTGCTCTAGGAAGTCATCAAAGAGCTATGCTCCTTCTACCTCTGAGTCCACAATTCTCAGCTTACATCTTTAACTTCATGAGTATAAGATGGCTGCTATACTGAAGACATTGAATCTTCATTCCAGCAAGAAGAAAATGAAAGAATAAACAGCAAAAGTTTATACAAGCTTAATTTATCCCCCTTCAACAGGAAAAAGTAGTGTTCTCAAAACCTCTCTTTATTATCCACAACTGGGCCACATAATCCTCTAGTTGCAAGGGGATCTGAAGTGCTAAGTTCTTTTAATTGTCCTAAACTGTTCACCATTGCTGCCCTGAATGAAATCAGAGCTAATAAGGAATTAAGGGTTATGAATAAGAAAGATATAAATAAGGAAGGAGAAAATGGATATTGTAGGTTAACAGCAGTGGATGCCACATACATTATTAATGAATGCCACAATTTCTGTTGAGTATCTCCATTTTTCTTCTACCATTGACCCTGATGATGTGCAGATGCAAATTGCCTTGAGAATGAACTATGGGGATATAGAGGGAGATAAGAGTTATTTTGATAAGGTTTGTTTATACAAACTCATGTTGGAGTTGACTTTCATCTCCCTTCAGGTGATAGTCACTCTTCTCTTTCTGATACAATGAGGTTACCTTCACTAATGAAAATCTATGTTCTGCTCTTAGGTACATTGGGAGAGGGGGGGACAAAGAACTCCTCCTGTATCTGTTGATTTTAAATTATTATCAGCTCAAAATAATCCCTATGTCAAAATGACATCTTTTGGGGTGCATATCCTTGTCCCCTTTAACACCTATCTGCAAGACTTTCTATATTACCATTTGTTGAGGACAGAAAAGTTGACACTTTTATAGTGAAGTTTTATTTATGTCTCTAAAAGTTCTGAAGTTGAAAGTCCTTAAGTAAGGGAGATTCTCTGTATAGGTGTAAAATTAATCACAGTTGACTATGGCCCAGCAATATATTGTGACACTGCCATAGGAGGCAATAAGATTAGTCAACAGTTCTTTACATTTAATCCAATTGAAAGAATGAGACTTTGGACACTTAAACGTTCCTGGTTGAATAAGAGAGGCAGAGAGAAAAGAAAATGAAATGGTACCATTGGGGATGTTGCTATGGTAAATGGCCACTGTATGGGAAGACATAGCCAGCTGGAAAGTAGAAGGTAACTTTGAAATCCAACTTAACCTTTTCCCTGAACTGGGAGACCAACTTTGCTTCTTCAGGCTAGAGCCAGAATGCCCTTAATGATTACTCAATTTGCTTTGCTTTAAACTGTATCCTTTAAGGTAAGTTTTTGTTTGTTTGTTTGTTTAACATTTAACTGAGAAGTTTTAGCAAACGTATGAATTAGCTTATAGTGGGTTCTTCATCTATAAAACATAGTCTCTCTTTTTTTTCTTGGCTTTGATTTCAAGAGTCAGGAGGTGAAATTATCGACCAAGATAGGGTCACCTTTATGAAATACAAACTACAATTATTGAGCTGAATTGAGGTGAGGGATCTGATGCACTTGGAAAAATCACTTATTTTCACTTTCCTATGGTCACTAATGACCTTGAAGAAGATCTCTTCCAGAAAATACTATGATTAGTGTTATGTAAACAGAGCCTTAATCTAGGCTCTCAAAGGCCCCTCTGAGGTATCCTCAGGCCTGACCCATCCACAGATCTAATTGGAAAAAATTTTGTTCTCTGCTCTTAGGTGTGTGTTTAATAGCCAATTCTTTCTCTACCACTGCTGAGGAATAGACAAGCTTCTGGAAAGTCTGTTAAAAAGCCATTTAAGCATCTTAAGACAAAAATGCAAGATAACTGTTTCCAGCAAAATGGCAGAAAGAATCCAAGAAAGAAGGGTGAATTTTCTAACATGGAATTAGGCCAAAACAAAGGTTAACTCACTTTCATTAGGTCTTTAATGGCCACAATTTTAGGGCTACTGCCTCTTTCATTACAGTGTCTCTACTATGGTTTTAAACTGTCCTTCTTCCATGTTGCTGAATCCTGTTATTAAATTGGCCATTTTGCCTCCCATGTTTCATCAGGCTATTTTTTTTTAACCTCAAAGCCTGCCTTTTAATATTCATTACTCCAGCTGACAAAAGACACCCCTATCTCCATTTAGTCATTTCTGTTTGCCATAATTTTTCTCCTTAGCCTAAAGTGCATTTTAATTGAACGAAACATCATCTTCTGTTCAAGTTGAGTAAAGAGTTCAGAGGTTTACCTCAGAGTGGTTCATCTTTTTGAATGGCCTGTATAAGACATCTTGATCTTGAGTTTGAAAGTCCAAGTCCAAGTTCAGAGATTTTTGAATCTCGGGATGCTGAGAATAGGGTTGCAGGGTAGAAGGTATCAAAAAACATTTTAATTTTAATAATATAAAGGTCCTACCTCCGTTGGGCCATGTTTAACCTGGAAATGGAATGGAATGGAAAGCCAGATTGTTTTATAATTGACAGTTTTGTTTCCTGGCAGATGGCTGTAATCTTCTGAATGTGCCAAACACAGACTCCAGAATTTTCGAGTTTGTAGCAAAAACAGAAAGGACAAATATTTATTGTAATTACAACATTTGTGCATTGGATATAGTTTCACAGCCTTTTAATCTTCCTTGATTAGAAATTTGTTTTACTTGCCAGTTGAGGAAGTTTATTTACCAACACTTTAAGAAACACTTCAACTTTTAATAAATATAAAGGAAGACATACAGAAACAATTCTCTTTTTAGTTTCCCTGCTAGTAAATCTATAGTTCTGTCTATTCAGGAAGCTTGCATCCACATGGTATAGCCCCCAATCAATGGTTCCAGCACTCAAATTCAAGTAACATTTTAGTCAACTCTGGATTTGTCTGAGGAAATGATTCAATCATCGTTGCTGGTTAGTTCTTGTCAGGAAGGTCAGCTGGGGATCTCTGAAGTGATTTTCCTAGTTAGGTTCTTTGTGTAGTCTATGAAAATTACTTGCAGGGCAACATGACCTACAACTGATTAATCCCATTGGATTAAGTCCACCTCCATCGTTAGCAAATTATTAGTCAGCATCTGTATTATGATTATCTTGAAAAGTACAAGTTATTTCCAGAGAATTGCAAGTTGTAATTCAAATGTAAATTCTGTGGACAAAAATCAAGTTTTTCTTTCAGCTTTGGAGTAATGGGTGAAAATATAAGATAGGATACAACACCAGCAAAAGTGAGTTTAAGACACCTCTTCCACTTTATGTTTTGCTACTTTGGGCAAATCAATTAACATTTCTTAGAAATTTTATAAGTTGTCAAATAGTAAACATTTAAGATTCTTACTTTGACAAAAATGTCTCCTTGGTAATATTTTGAAATTCTCTATTGCCAGATAGTGCCATGGACTATCATTGTTTTCTGTACTACTCAAAATAGAGTTGTTAATGTCTTTAAATCTAATCAGATTAAATAGCACATTTCAGAAACATCAGAACTAATTTATATAATCATCCTTAAAATTTTGTTCCTTTAGAGCCACTCTCAGTACCAAAATCTCTATATTAGAGAAACAGAACCAATTTATATATATATATATACACACACACACATATATATATATCGGTTTTATCTATCATCTATCTATCTATCATCTATCTATCATCTATCTAATTTATCTATCTAGAGAGAGAGAGACAAAGTAGGTAGATAGGAAGGAAGGAAAGAGGGAAGGAGGGAAGCAAGCAAAGAAAGAAAGAAGGAAAGAAAGAAGGAAGGAAGGAAGGAAGGAAGGAAGGAAGGAAGGAAGGAAGGAAGGAAAGAAAGAAAGAAAGAAAGAAAGAAAGAAAGAAAGAAAGAAAGAAAGAAAGAAAGAAAGAAAGAAAGAAAGAAAGAAAGAAGGAAGGAAGGAAGGAAGGAAGGAAGGAAGGAAGGAAGGAAGGAAGGAAGGAAGGAAGGAAAGAGAAAGGAAAGGAAGGAAAGAAAAGGAAAGGAAAGAAAAAAGGAAAGAAAAGGAAAGGAAAAAGAAAAGAAAAGAAAAGAAAAGAGAAAGAAAGAAGAAAGAAAGAAAGAAAGAAAGAAAGAAAGAAAGAAAGAAAGAAAGAAAGAAAGAAAGAAAGAAAGAAAGAAAGAAAGAAGGAAGGAAGGAAGGAAGGAAGGAAGGAAGGAAGGAAGGAAGGAAGGAAGGAAGGAAGGAAGAAAGAAAGAAGAAATTGATTTGTCATAAAGAATTAGTTCACGCTATTGTAAACTGGTAAGGTCAAAATCTGCAAGGTGAGCTGGCAGGCTGGAGACTCAGGTAAGCCGATATCACTGAGTTCAAAGGCAGTCTGCTATAGAAGCAGGATGAGTTGTTGTTTTAAATGAAGTCTGAAGGTAGTCCACTGGAGCAATCTCTTTTGGTAGGGGGAGGCCAGTCTTTGCTCCATTCAGGCCCTCAGTGATTGGAATCAACTCACATCAGGGAGGACAATCTGCTTCACTTAAGTACCTACTTAAATGTTAACCTCGTCTAAAATACCCTTAAAGAAACAACCAGACCAGCGTTTGACTAAAAACCTAGACACCCTATGGTCCAAGTGAGTTGACACATAAAATTAACCATCACACACCATAAAAGTTTCACAAAAATAGATTTCCCTGATCTTCCAGTTCAGCATTTACACTACCACTAGAGTAAACCTTCTTAAGTGCAAAGCAGATCACATCATTTTCTGGTTAAAACCATTACATCATTCCACATTTCTAAAAGGCCAAAGCCCAAACTCCTTGATATCAATCTTTAAAACTGCTCTATTTCTCACCGGGCCTCAATCTCTCTTTTTAAGTGTACCTCAGAATTACTCTCATCCCATCACTATGAGCATCTTCTCTTCCATCCTGGAAAAGCAATTATATTTTTTACATCGCACCAAATGCTCATCTTTATCCATGCTATTCCCTCTTCAAGGAAGGGCCCTCCCCGCTCCGCCATGTTTCCATTCCTAACTATATTTGCTTGGAAAACATGAATTAAAAATCCCCAAGAGGTCCTGATTGACCTCTTGTAAAAGTTATTTTCTCTTCATGTTACTACTGAACTATGTCACTATATATATATATATATATATATATATATATATATATATATATATATATAGGCATCACACTCATCACTCTGAAATGCCCTCATTTTCTTTTTGTGTCTGACTCAATTATTGAACTATAAGTTCTTTTAAGTCTAGGAACTATTTTTCTTTGCCCCCTCAGTGTCTCATGGGATATTTAACTCCCATTAAGTACTCAAAATTTGTTTGTGGAATGAATAAAAGAGGAGAGATTGGGTAAAGAAATTGGGGTCCAATTGGTAGTCGATAGGGGATCACTAAAGGTTTTTAATTAAAAAACCTCTTTTTTAAAGAAGAAAGAACAAATGGTACTTTAGGGAGATTAATCTGTCAGTGATAGGGAAAAGGACTGAGAGCAAATGAGGGAAGAATAAAAAGGCACGAAAGCTAAATAAGCTATTGTGATAGTACAAGGATGAGGTAGAAAGGAGTTAAACTAGTTAAATGGAGTAGAAATAAAAGATGCTCCTATTTATAAACCCGTCTCTTTTCTTTAGAGCACATGGTAGAATTGCATTTCCTTTAACCCCTCTGACGTTATGTATGGCCACGTGATTTTCTTTGGCTACTGGGATGACTAGAAGTGATATGTGTCACATATATACAGAAGCTCAATGAGCCTGTACATGATCTGCCACATTTTTATTTTAATGCCTCAGTGATCATGAATACATAGATCAAGATGGGACCTCTGTCAGTCTGGTTCTCTGAAAAACAATGTTGAGCAGAGTTCCCCTTCCAACCTGTATTTGACATGTAATATGATTGAGAAATTAATTTTTGTTGTGTCATACTAATGAGATTTTGGAATTATTTGTTACTGCATCAAAACCTAGCTCATTCTGATTTATTGGGATTTGGCAACTGATAGAAGAGAGTATGAATAGCAGAAAATATTAAAATTTAGCATGAGGGAGTATAAAGATTTAGCTTGAGTGACTGATAGCCTGCCATATTTGGTTGTTCATGTGTGTACTCCACAACTGCAGGGCTCCCATTTGCATTACAGTGTATATGAATTGTGATCCCTAGAGAGATGGCAGTGTGTCACCTGTACAGGTGTACACAGCATCCCTGAGAATAATGTATTTAGAACAAAAATGATTATTTATTGTCTACTGACTCCCACATGACATTCTGAATGCTGGATACACAAAAGCAGAGTCGATCGCTTTCTGTGATATAGTCAGAGGTCAGCACAATGTGTCAAACTCTCTGATAGAGCCACTGTGCACAGAGAGAGGAAGAGGCAATCACTCGGAGTTGTAGTTGAGATAGAGTTTGCCGGCTAATTTGGAATTGCTCATTCAGAGAAGGGAAGTGAGTAGTTTTAAGCAGAAGAAACAGAGAAGTAAAGTCCATGACCCATTGGAGAAACTGCAGCAGACCCATATGGCTATGATTTATGTATAAATTTAGGAAGTGAGTAGAAATTGTAGGAGAAAAGACTGGAAAGTTAAGTTGGGGGGGGGTCATTTAGAAAGATTTTCTAATCTGCCAATAATTTAGGCTTTCTTTCTGGAACAAGTCATAGTTTTCTAATCAGTTGAGTGCTTTATTTAAGTTTTATGTTTTAATGACATGTTAATAGGAGAGTTCTATCACATCCTTGATAGAAATAAAGATATTAGATCTAAAAAGGGAAGCTGGCATATTCAGCTTGACATCTTTTAATCACTTTTTTTATTTGAAAGATTATTTAAAAAAATAAACTTGAGATTTAAATTTATCTAACTCTATCAATGGTGCTTCTTTGAAAATTTATAGACCTGAATGTAGCTTGAAATACATGGGCCATCATTTAGTACTTGGAGACCTCTTTGTCATGCAAAGATTGACTCTGTGTAAAGGGATTTGATATGTAATCAGGAAGGTCATAAACACTACCACCCAGAGCTAGAGAACTTTTTGAGAACTTGTAAAGAGCAGAGGCCACCCACTTATAATCTGAATTTACAATTCCTCTGGAGTACAAAATCCAGTTGGACGAGCTTTGTGTCTGATCTTTTTGTTTTTTTTTAGCTTTGATGAACTTCCCTGTAGTGAGTGACATTTACTATGATAGACTGCCACATCTATCATTGGCAATGACTTCTGGTTAATGTTTGGCAGTTCAGGCATTACTATCAAATGTTGGCATCTAGATCTGCTGCATCATCAGAATTTGAAATAAGACCTTTAGGCATTCTTTCCATGAAATTATTGCCTCCAGCCCTGTGTAGCCCATGGATACTCTGTTTATAAGCTTTCCAGATTCATTATTTAATGTTAACAGTTTTAACTGTCCAGTATTTCCTCTGCTTTTTTTTTTTTTATTGCATAAATAAAAACTGGAGAATAAGAAATATCCTACTGATGTTGCAAACAACCATCACAATAGCATAGCTAGTTCCTGGAAATCTGCCTCTGACTATGAAAATTCTAAACCTTAAAGCCTTTATACATGGGTGAGGAATTCACGAAAAGCAGCCGTCAGAGGGAGTAGAAAATCAGGAAGTTATAAATGGCATGGTGAGACATAGATGACAAAGTAGCTGCCAAATGTTGGCATATACAAAGTCAAAAGAGAACTTGATTTGAATTTTGATTTCTTTAAGGAGAAAGCATAGTACTTAATTCCTAGCCAAGGATTATGATCCCAGAGACTCTACAGAGTGTTCCTGCAAATTGAGAAATATTTGTGTTAGGGAATCTAGTGCCTGGTACAGAGTAATCTCTCTATTAATATTAGCTATCAATATTACTATTCTGCTGAACAGAGAAATAAATTGAAAATTCTAAGTTGAACTTAAAATGAAGTACTCCTTTGACTTTTATACTAATTAACACATAGTCTATATTCAAGATGTACATTTAAAAAAAAATGTTCTGCCAAATTCATAAGTTGATGAGATGACACCCCTGACCCTTAACAATGCGCAGGTGGCAAGATAGGACTGCTGATGTCTAATAATATGTGCTACCCTACCATGTAAAATAGAAATATTTTGGAAGATGTGATTTAACTACAAGAATCTCTGGAACTGAAATGACAAATCTTCTTACAATGAGACTGACCATTTTGCAGTTTTTAAGCATAACTTTTGTTACAGTCTTAGGAGAATTCAAAATATTCCAGACACAAAACTAGGTTTCGTATTTTATAACCATTATCTCATTTGACTTTCTTAGCAGTTCTATAAGGTAGATATTTTTACTTCTATTTATATGCAAGGAAACTGAGATTCAGGAACTGGACCCCATCACACAGTCTGTAATTTTTGGGCTGTGATTTGAACCCTGATAAAGTCTGTGTTTTTAATCACTACAATTCATGGACTTGCCACTAGTGCAAATTCAAGGGTGAGCTTTATGCCTCTCTTTGCATTATTTTATGCATCAAGAGTCTTCACAAATGTGATTCCTTAGACTGTCTGAATGATTAAGTATACTTCAATGCAAGGATTGTTAGGTTTCTCTGAAACACCCTTTCTTTGATAAATTTCTCAAAGGGTATAGTCCAGGAATAATAAATCGAGGCATCTTAGGGACTCTTGGGAATTGGCCTCTGTGATTGATGGAATGAACTGGCTGTCACCTGCATTCATGGTAAATAAAGCTATGGAAATGCATGAGCTTGCCACCTGAAAATTGACATTGGTTTGTTTATTTTCTTATGGAAAGAATACAATTGAAATGAGGGGAACCATAAGCATGATTGATAGAAAGATAGAGAGTTTAGAGTTTAGATTAGAAAACTAAAAAAGAGAATGAAAGATTTTATTATTATTCTATTACCATAGTCTTAGTCTTTAAACTAAGCCAGCATCCTTTCCTTGGTGTAATCAGAAAGCATACAGCACTCTACTACTAGGCACCATGGAAGAGAGGAAGAGAGAGAGAGAGAGAGAGAGAGAGACAGAGAGAGAGAGAGAGAGAGAGAGAGAGAGAGAGAGAGAGAGAGAGAGAGAGAGAGAGAGAGAGAGAGAGAGATGCTCTCTGCCTTTAAGGAGCTAATGATTATTTAATGGATTAAAAATTAATTTGTGTTGGGTTGAAGGATGTGCCCCTGAACAGCACAGGTACATGTTAATCACCCAAGGCTACTTTTGCTGATCATATCACATTATTTGTCTCTAAGTAAATAAATGTACACTTAAAGAAAGAAAACTCAAGCTCTCTTGACCAGGAAAGGCTAAGCAGGATATGAAATGCAATGTGTCAAAGGTATACAGACAAATATTCTTTAAATAGACAAATGAAAGAAAACCAAAGCAAAAGCCTGTCTTTTATTATATGGCAAAATAAAGCAGAGAGTTAATGATCTAAGTGGCAGAAGATCTTGGTGTCTTCAAATTTTAATAGGGGAACAATTTAGGGAATTGATTATAAAAGAAAGAGACTAACCCAGGGTAATTTAAATATGGCTTTCTCAGCCGTATATTTTATCTAAAAAAAGTGCTTACTCTTAATTTGTATGTGATAAATCATTGACATTCCAATGGATCTGAGATAATCATTAAAGCACATTTCAAGGGAGGGAAGCTACTTGGCCAATTCTTCAGAAATTGTTTAGGTATCAACTTCCAAACAACAGTTACATAGAATGTCAAGAGAATAAAATAAGCATTACATTAGAAGGAAATGATGGGAGGTGAATAGTTTTTGAAAAGGGAAAGAAAAATATTCTCTTTAAGATCCAAGGAAACAGGAGGATAGCAACTTACAATAGACTGTGGATTTGTACCTCCACAGGAAATTGTAACATTTCCCTTTGAGACATCTCAAACTAGGGTAAACCTATTTCTAGTGAAGTCTCTTCTAATTAAGTCTTCTATATCTGTCTATAGGGTGTGGAATTAGCTGTGTTCTTGATTCCCAAGGCTTTTCCAGCATTTAATTCCAATTGGAAAACTCCAGTGTGAAACCACACTTCTATCCTTTAAAGTCATAGCTGTCAAGAACTTGCTCATGTGTGTGGGTTGTCTCCTCTGAAGGAATAGTTCCCAGAGAGTGACGTGGCTCAGGGACAACATTGCACAAGGTAGTCAATAACAAATGCATGTTATGTGTTTTTGACTAACAGATCCTGACTACTATTAGAGAACATCTCTCTGTTACTAAACCTTCCTAGTACAAAATGTATCCCCATGTCATTGTCCTCATGACAAGGGATATGTTCAGAGGCCGGATTTAGAACTTTGTCTGTGGTCAAGCCCTTTGCCATTTAGACAGTAACCTGCACACTTGGTTTTTGGAGGCAAATAATGACTGCCACTTAGGTTTAATGATTGTTTCACTCGGAAGTGTTCAGAAGAAAAAGATAACCTGAGTACAGAATAAAGTTCTCTCTGGATTACTATCATCTGAGAATAGAAGATGAAAAGGAAAGACTCATTGGTAGTATAAACTGTTTACTGTATATCAATACATAGCTCATCATTTCTGGACACAGGATGTTACAGAGATCTTACCAAATTAGAAGGTTAGGAAGTTCTTATGGGAAAACAGAGATGATATTTTTATTGAATGCACTTCTTCCCAGAGGAAGCTTCAATGATTTCTCATACCCTGGGCCACTTGAAGGCTTTAAATCTTACCAAGTAGCCTTGTACATCTGGACTGATGACTATCAGACTATGCATTAATCCTGGAAGACTGAATACACATATTGTCTTTTCATAGCAGAGATTTAAAAATTCTCTTGCATACTCCATAGTGTTTATTTTTTTAATGTTTGGATTAGTGTATCAGAGAAAAAGCTAACAAATTCATTTGAAAAGGAAAGTTGCCAAAAGACACAATGACTCAAAATCAAGCTCAATCCAATTAATACTTAGGTGTTCTTCAATAAAAGAATGATTTAAAGTGAAATGAGCAAAACTCTTGATTAGCCACAGATTGTCATCATTTTTAGAAAGCTTAAAATGAGGATAAAAATCACATTTCTAGGCAATTTAGAATTTAAATATACTTACAAAAGCACACACATAAAACTCATTTCTTGGTTAGTTAAAAGCTTCAGCATATCAGTGAGAATGACCAATCTATTAAAACTCAAACAAATAAGAAGTTAAAGTTCACCTGGTTGTTATAACTATTATTCATTTTTAAACAGTTTAGGCATCTGGAGGAGAGAAAAAAAAGTCTAAAGTTTGGTTGCTTGATTTATTTTTCTTGTTTTGTTTTTGATTTTTGTTTTTGTTCTCATTTGTTTTTTTTGCTACCTGGTTGCCTCAAGCAAATGTGTTTATCTGTTATTACATTGAGATTCAAAAAAATTCAATGACTTAAAAATCATAATAAGAGCTAAGCACGGTTACGCCTGGTTAGTACTTGGATGGGAGACCACCTAGGAAAACCAGATGCTGTAGGCGTAAAAAATAAAAATTAAGGGATTGTAAACTGACAAGGTTCTTGCAATCTGTGAGGTCAACCAAGGGTTGCCTCGGCTAAAAAAAAAAAAAATCATAATATGCTATGAGGTGGCGGTGACTCCAGATCTGTCTGAGACCAATAACTTTGCTATTTCCATTATTCATCAGACTATACTTTCCTCATCTGTAAAGTGGGGCTCTTATCTACTTCAGAAGGTTTATGACAATAACATAGACCTAGAGCAGTGTCTGACATCTCGTAGGTGTACACAGGAAACATGATGATAGTAGTATTGCTATTGGTTATTGCTATTGAAGGAAAAAGTGCCAGAAAGACTTGCTACCTAAATGGTCTGAGAATAATGCCCTAAGTTCTTCCAAAGAAAAATAACTGTGACTGTGAAGTACAAACTAATTATCTCCAAATCTGCACACACTTATTTCTTGCAAGAAAAAGAGCTACCCCGATCAACTCGGTCACATATCACAGGTCACAGTTAAGTGCTGACTGGGTGGAGGATACTTTGTAGTGCTGCATAAAGAGGAAGAAATAAATTATGGCCACTTCAAAAATTCAAAGTTATCACAATAACTAAAAGGCACTGGATTAATAGCCTAATAAATATACCTTGAAAATTTTTTCCATGGGCTCAAATATAAAGCTCAGCCAGAATCAAGAAATCCAGTTTAAACCAAAAATGCATTTCATCTGAGCACATGTATGTGTTTCTTGCCACTTATACTTTAGCTCACAGTGAATGAAGATGTTCCAGCAATGTCCACTATGTACCTAGTTGTGTCATGACAGCAGGAGAAAGGTTAGAAACTACCCCTCATCCCCACCGCCAAAAAAACACAACCAGTTGAGAGGAGAAGTGAAGGGGTTCAGAACAGACCTCCTCAAGATGTGTCACTTTGACACAAGGATTATTTTGAGCTAAAGGCACTTGAGACCCTGTGGACTCAAGAAAAACTTTTACTGCTCCTTTAAAGAATTTAAATTGGGGACCTTGTGATAGATGATTGGATAAAGAAGATGCAGTACATACATACAATAGAATATTACTCAGCCATAAAAAGGTGAAATACTTTCATTTGAGACAACATAATGGATCTTGAGATAATTGTGCTAAGTGAAATAAGTCAGACAGAAAAAGTTGAAATCCACATGATATCACTCATATGTGGGATATAAAACTGCAAGCAACAGACAGATATGACACACTAATAGAGACTCATGGACACAGACAGTGGATTAGTGGTCACCAGAGGGAATTGGAGCAGGGAGAAGTTAGATAGGGGTAAAAAGAATCAAATATTTGGTGATAAAAGGAAATCAATTCTGAGTGTTGAACACACAAAGCAATATATATATGAATTACTGTTGAATGATACATTTGAAACTTATTTGATTTTGCTAATCAGTGTCACTTCATAATTTTTAATAAAAAATAAAAATAAATTGGGGGCCTTGTTCATAATAAGAGTTATTACCAAAAGTAAATTTTAAGACCTATCTGTATATTAGGGCAAACATCTAATTAGAATATCCGCTCTTCTTATCATCCTATGAATTACCCCCACTGAAGTCTCAGCCCCCTATTTAAGTCCTTGGCTCAAGATACCATATATTCCTTACTTTACCTTTCCAACTTCTCATGTATGTGGGGTTCTTGTACATACAAAATTAAATTTGTTTTTCTCCTGTTAATCTATCTCGTGTCTATTTGATTATTAGACCAACCAAAAAAACCTTTGTAGGGAAGAGGAAAATTCTTTGTCCCCAACAGAAGTTTATCATCTACTTCTAAAGGGGCAGAAGTAGGTATATGGGCTCTTCCTACCCTCTCAGCATTACAATTATCTGTAGGAAACATCCTGATGTGGACTAGAGAGAAGATTATGTTAGTTCAAAACCTCAGGAGCTTCCTGTGTGAAATTTGAAACTGGTCACCATACACGGAGGCCAAGGAGAGACTGAAGAGGCAGACCACAGCAGGTTGGAAGGTGGCAGGTCTAATAAGCAAGGGAACTTACACACGAGGCTTGTCTTGGGCCACTGCAAGACAAGTAGATCTCTACACCTGCCTGCCAGAATCTTAAAATTTTATATAGTGGCCTTAATTGGGTTTAGTCGCATGTTCAATACAGATGGTCTCAACAATACATCTTTGCTTTCTTAAGGCTGCGTTCTTGAAAATGCTCCCACTGTGGGAAAGGAGGGCCAAGCATACATTTCAAGGAAAGGGGAAGGGGTGAGGAAGCTTCAGTTGCCTGTGTCCAGTTTGTAGATCAACCCGTTATCACTTCCTCTTGATGATCTCTACCAATAGGATATCAATAATCCCAAGGATTAAAGTTTTTCCTACTTTTATGAAAATTCTTTCAGGTAATTGACTATTCTGGTCTTTGTTTCATTTTATAAATATACACGTGTGTGTGTGTGTGTGTGTATGTATGTGTACACACACACACACTCAAACCATAACAAAGTAGCTGGTTGTTGTAAGCATGTCTGGCTTTCAAGACACAATGAGTAGATTATCCTTGCTACATATTTCCCATTTTTAATCACTCTTGGCAATCTTTATCTATGTGATAATGACTTAAAGTAATACTAGACTATTTAACTCAACAAATTGAAAATTATTATTTGATCCCAACACCTCTGTAGCATATTCATTTTCAAAATGAGCAGCAGCATCCGTTACCTGTGTCTCCTTGAGCAAATCAAGAACCAGCATCAGTAGAAAGTTTTCCATCTGAGAAACCTGAGAAAAGAAAGTCTCTTAGCTGCTTTAATCCAACTCTAGGAATGGGATAGAATCTAGTTCCTCACCCCCACTCCTTCACACAGTCATATTGGGTAATTAAAGAAAAAAAAACGGATATAGAAAATTCCTCTGTGAACATTAAATTAATCTTCTGTGAAATTTCATTATTTTTATCCATAAATGCTATGGTGGGTTATAAATGTAGTCAGATAGCAATTGTATTAGAATTAGCTGCAGTGTAAATTTTTTAAAGTACTAAATTTCATCATCAGAACAGATTTTAAGACACTGTAAATGAATGTGGGTTTTAATCTTTGACTAAATATAAGCCTTGCACTCAACTATGTGCCTATTTTGCACATTATCAGAAAGAGAAAATTTTCTATTAGCTCTTTCATCAAGCTTTTAGTTCAAGAAAAAAAGTCTTAGTAAAACTAAAAACAAAACCAGCTCTTAACCAATTTGATTTTTTCTTCTTTGCAAGGTTGACCTAATAAGTGACTTGGTAAAGCCCTTACTGTTTTTTGTTTGTTTGTTTTGGGACTATTTTCCCCCCACAAGCTATAGGAGAAGAAATCATTAATAGATGAGCCTAAGGTTCTCTGAAATACACTTGCTAAATAATAAACATCAATTTCTTCCAAATAAATAAATTATTAATTATCATCCAACTCTACTAGACCTAACAGTGAGGAAATTGCAGGCACCAAGAAAGAGAAATGAATCTCAGCAAAGAGGGTATAGTATGCAATGGGAGGGTCAAGGCTGACAAGTCATTAGATAGGAACCTTAAAGACAATGCCTTAAAATGAACAAGGGCAATGTTTAAGTAAACATTTGGAAACTCTACTGCAATTTTAAGCATTTCCAACTACAAACTAGAGAAAATGGTCAAGGATGGGAAAATATGCCAACCCGAAACTTTTAGGATCCAGTGATACTGATTCTCATCTCTAGTAGGAGAATTAATTCTACACTAGAACGAGCATCAGTAATGAAAGAGTGTGAGTGTGTGCAGCCCCGCTCACACCTAATGTTTTAAATATATATCCTCCAATATTGATTTCAATTGAACACAAGTTTTTCATTTTTCTAAGGATACGGGTGGTTTTCCCACTATTACTGCATAAAAGAATTCACCCAAATTTTGTGACATAAGCAGCATTTTATGGCAGATTTTCAGAGTGAGAAATTTGAACAGGGTACAGGAGGGATGGCTTGTCTTTGACCATTTTGTCGGAAGCTTCATATGGATGATACTCTGGAAGGCTGTTCTTTTACGTGCCTGGTGATTGATAATGGTTATCAGCTGGAACATAAGCTGAGATTCTCAGCCAGATCACCTCCTATAAGTGGCCTCTCCTGTGACCTGGCATTCCTCAAAACATGGTGGCTGGAATCCAAAAGTGAGTGTCCCTAGAGAGGAAGAGCCAGATGGGAACTGTATCACCTTTTGTGTCCTGGCCTCAGAAGTCACACAGTGTCTCTTCCTTTTCATCTCATATATTGGGCAGTCACAGAGGCTAACCTACATCAAACTTCATCGTTTCATGGGAGAAATGTAAAGGTTCTGAGATTGTAGGACTGGAATCATAGTTGTGAACATTTTTGGAAAGGACAGTCTATCACAGATTTTTTTTCCTATTTCTTTTCTTTCCTTCTTTTTTCCCTTCTTTTCTTTTCTTTCTTTTTTCTTTCTCTTTCTTTCGTCTTTGTTTTCTTAGAGTTTCTAAGGAAAATAGCAAGTCACATATGGAGAGCACATTTCTAGTAAATTCTAGTGATATTTTTGTCATCTGCTCTGAATCAGCTCATTGCAGATTAATAACTTTTGTCCCTAGGGTTATTCTGGTAGGTCTACCAGATGTTTATTCTAACACAGGCATTTTGGAGTTTATGCTTGAAGATAAAATATGAGAACAGAATTTGGAAGTGTTAATTGTTGGACAGAAGTCCAAAACAGGGTTCAGAAAGTGTTTAAAAGTGGAATGAAGACAGATGTTGGGACTTGAGTCTATTGAGAGGAAGAATTTAGGATATGAAAGACCTCTTTGCTGAAAATAATTGAATGGTTCTTGGTATATGTAAAGCATCTGAAAATTTTTAGAAATTATTAGACTTCAGGATGTTATTTTTCTACGTATTTCCAAGTAAACCTTTTAATCACACAATTTCATTTATTTATCAATGGATGTTGGAGCTTCATTCTTAATGTCCTGGGAATACATAAGTGATGCTTTTTTTTTTTTGCCACATGCTTCTTCATGTCTTTGAGTACCCTCCTCTGTCTTGGCACTATTTCCCCACTCCACAAAAACAGTAATGGACAATGGGCCTGCATGCTCCACTCTCTGGACTGCAAGAGCCAGAATGATGAGAATCTTTAGCTAATTTTGTTGAGTGTTAACAAAAACATGGAGAAGAAAGAATGATCTTTTTTTTGAAAGCCATTTCCCATGAATATTTCCTTTGACAATACAAATCTACACTGAAAAATCAATTCTTTAGAAATAATTTTAAAAGTGCATGAGGAAGCTCCTTGCAGTATTATTTATAATAGTAAAAATTAAAAACAAATTAAAATGGCCAACAATAGGGAAATGTTCATGTGATATATTCATAACTAGACTACTACTGTAGCCTTAAAATAACATATATCTACATTGATGTAAATGTGCCTGTGTCTTATTGATACATTACAAAAAAGCAATTTGTGAAACTTTATGAGTAGCAGAATCCTATTTTGTTTCTGAAAAGACACAAAATTTTTATTTTAGATGACAGATTTAGCTCTAATACAGATTTTTCATTCTATATAAATTGTCTAGAAATAATGTATTTTCCACTTAAAATTCACTTCTAGAGAACCCAGATGGACCAGAACCTATGAGAAATTCTTGAGAATTTCAAAAAAATTGAAATGAATAAAAATGAAATTAGAAAACATAAATTTCTAAAATTTATAGTTTTCCAAACACATTTTTCTGCTACAGAAGAACAATACCAACAGAGCTTTATAGCCAAGTGTAGTAGATAGTGGGATCAAAAGGTCATACGAGTAACCGACTGAGTAATTAGAATTGGAGACCAAGCAGATCAGGCTCTGAATATCCCCACTTCCCTTCTTAGGGCAGAGAGCAGTTACAGGGGTGAGACTCAGGATGGGGGATGAGTTATACAGTGAGAACTTGGAGAGTCAAAAGATTGAGATAATAGTGATCATATAATATTGCACAAGTGGCATATTCCAAGCTTCCTTACTCTGAATGAAAGCTGCTCAGCATACAAGGCATAGAACCTCAACTCACCTCTCCTCATAAATAGACATAGTAGTTAATCCAGCAGGGTATCTCAGCTACAAAGGTGAGAGCACATCAAAAGTCACCAATCATCTGAGATCCAATGCTTTGTATCCCTCAATCATGAGGACAGAGATATAGAGAGTAAGTATAACAGGAAGTTTAGGGTAAGTATAATTTATATCCTTAGAAATGTAAAAAGATATTTGATCCCTAATAAAATTAATCTGCTATAGAATGGAAATTAAAG
>PVKZ01001870.1:25227-37942 GCA_004027375.1 Macroglossus sobrinus
GGGAAGTTTAAGCATGGTTCTGGGCTCCCACATTAAAGCTGTCACCATTGTTGGCAAGGACGTGAAAAAACTAGAACCCCTACACACCATTGATGCGAGTGTAAAATGGTGCAGCTGCTATGGAAAATGGTATGGAGATTTCTCAAAATTTAAAAATAGAACTACCATATGATCCAGCAATCCCACTTCTGGGTGTTTATCTAAAAGAGTTGATATCAGGATCTCAAAGAGATATTAGCACTTTTGCATTTATTGCAGCACTATTCACAAACAGCCAAGATGTGGAAACAAACCAAATGCCTATTAAGGGATGAATGAGTAAAGAAAAAGTGCTATATACATAAAATAGAATTTTATTCAGTTTTAAAAAAAGAGTAAAATCCTGTCGTATGCCACAACATAGATGAACCTTGAAGGCATTATGTTAAGTGAAATAAGCCAGTAACAGAAGGACAAATACTTCATGATCCCACTTATATGAGGTATCTAAAATAGTCATACTCAGAGAAGCAGAGAGTTGAAATGCTGATTGACAGAAGCTAGGCAGTGAAGGACATGGAAAGTTGCTATTTAATGGGTATAAAGTTTCAGTTGTGTGAGATGATTAAGTTCTGGTGTACATCATTGCACCTAAAGTTGACAATAGAGTCATGTGTCACTTAACAGCGTGGATATTTTCTGAGAAATGTGTCATTAGGCAATTTCACCATTATGTGAACATCATAGAGTATTCTCACATAAATCTAGATGGTAGAGCCTACCACATGTCTAGGTTATTTGGCATACCACTGTCATATACATGGTCTGCCATTGACTGAAATGCCATCATGGGGTGCATGACCATATTGTACTGTATACTTGAAAATTTAAGAGGGTAGCTCTCATGTTAAGTATTCTTACTGCAATAAAAAAACAAAAACAAAAAACTTTTGTCATTATTGAAATAAAACTTAGTAGTTGGGCTAAACAGAAGAAAGGCTATAATTCAAGAGAAACTAATGAGCTGAGGTAGAGAACCAAGGAAGTTTCTAGAACTGAAAGAGCTGGAGAGAGAGCATGAGAAACAAACTTTCCAGGTTAGAATACTAGGCCTGAATGTAACCAGCTGTATGCCATTGGGAAAATTGTTTAAATTTTTTTGGTGCTCTTTAAAAACTTTTTAAAAAATTTCTAAATACCAAAAATATCCTATAACACTCTTATTTGGGAAGCTGGGGCTAGGACTTGGAAAACTACTTCTCTTTTGTCAATGTGTTCCCTGTAAAGTTGTGCCCATAGAGGGCACAAAAGCACAACTAAGAGGCAGTAGGCAGGGGTAGGAAACTTTTTTCCTCGCAGTTTCTGTCATCATGTACTAACAGCAGGAAGTAATTCCAGCATCAGCATTCAGTGGTCCTAATCTTCACATACCAAACAGGCTTTTTCACTCTCTCTCAGTATCCTACAGTGGGCACTGCCTTATCTTTAAGACCCCTCCTAACCTTTGACCTAGAGTGGCATCACTTGCTCATAGTTCTGTGCTCCAATTCTATGGAGTTTATAGATTTTGATAATTATTTATAAGTTTCCCTACACATAGGGGTGGTACCCATTACTGCCACCATCACTTCCATGTACATCGATGTTAACTCATTGTTCTCATTTTGCTTTTTCAGTGTTCCAATACCTGCTTAACCAATTGTCTAAAGTTCTCTCTGTTGAAATATCTATGGTGTTTTTGTTTTTCTAAATCAATTGAGACAGATGTAGTTTAACATATTCAACTAGTAGTGGTGCTCATAAAGATTAATTGAGTTAATACATATAGAGCATAGAGAATATTACCTATATATAAAGAGCTGTATAAGTATTTGCTATTTTTTATCTAATGTTACCTTCAAAAGCTGAGAAAAATGTAAGAAAAAAAATAAAAGAAGATAGAGGTAGCAATTTCAGTAGGTGTTCTAGAAGATGAGAATAGAAATTACTCAAAGGAGATAATAGTAATAGTTGATAGATGATAGATGATAGATCATAGATAGATGATAGATAGATATAGATAGACAGATGAAAAGAGATAAAGATGAGAAAAATTTTCCTGAATTTAATATAGATATGTTACCGGCAGAACCACACACACACACACACACACACACACACACATATATAATAGATACGTACAAACATAATAGCTTATATCTAGAAATATCATATTCAAACTTAGACTGTCAAGGATAAAGGACTTAGTATTAATCTGTTATTAAATATAGATAAGGAGAGAATAAGAATATAAAACTACTAAACAATTTCATTTGTGAACAAAGGTGCAATATTTAAAATAAAACACTATTAATAGAGCATAACAATGTATTAGAAAATAATACAACATAAGTATAGTTTATCACAGGAATGCAAGAATAGTTTAATATTATAACTTATTAAGATAATTTAGTATATACATAAGAAAAAAACTATAGGCTGTTCTCAATAGATAATGAAAACACACTTAATGGTACCCAACATGCATTCTTTATTTAAAAAAAAAATTAAATATATGAGAACAACAACAACAAAAAACTCTACTTTGACAGGAGATTTATACCTCTACCAAACCCTTATCAAACATCATGGTCAAAGTGAATCAGCAAAAACATTCTTATCAAAGTCAGGAACTAGATAAAGATGGATGTTAATGCTTTTAATACTCAACAGTACATTGAATTTCCAGATTAATAGAAAAAAATATGAAATATACATACTGAAAGAGGCCAAATTTTTATAGGTGATAAGATTATCTATACAGTTTGTCAGTTGATTGTCTTAGTTTTCCTATTAGAATGAATAAGAGAGTTCAGCACTGTGGCCTGATGAAAGATAAATGATAAAAAGAAATTTAAAGCTTTCCTACCTGTGAAACATAATAGATTTAAAGATCCTTTTTCTGATGGCAATACAATATATGAAGCAATATGAAAGAAATCCAGAAATAAATGTATAATAATGTATAGAAAACTATAAAAGTTTGCTGAAAGTGATTTAAAAACCTAAGTAAAAAAGAAATATAACATTTATAAATGAGAAGTCGCAATACAATAAAGTCAATCATTTCAAACTTAATAAATTCAGGGTAATCCCCCCAAGTTCCCCACAATGTTTTTCATCTCTCTTGACCTCTGAGTCTAAAATTAAGTGAAAGAATAAGTGTGAAAAAAGTAAAGCCAATTTTGAAAAGAATAAATTGAATACCAAATTCCAAATCAGAAAGATTTAGAAACTAAAGCAAGCGTGGTGTCCATGTGTAGGAATAGATTTACACTCACTGGCATGGCGATATTTTCAAGACATACTGCTGAGTGAAGAGGGTAAAAGTAAAGAAAGTAAAATTTTCTAGTTTCTAATTCATAAAATAGGAATCGATCCAGAAGAATGTGTACCCACTGATGACAGACAGAACCAGTGAGACTGGGGTGGTGGCTACTAATTAAAGGATTCTTTCAGCTTATGAGTACTTTTGGGATTTTTAAAGAATGTAGTCATATATTATTCAGGTGATTATAAATTAAAATATCTTTAAAACCTATATTGTCTATGTACATAAGTACAAATCTATTTATGTCCCTATATTTATATCTTTTCATCCTAGTCTATCTGTCCTATTGAGCTAACTTTTACTAACAGACTACTCCAAAACTGAGTTTCTTAAAAAAACATCTATTAGCTCTCATGATTCAGTGGATTGTTTTGAAAGTTATTCTGACTCAGTTGAAGAGGGATGGTCTAGAATGACCTCACTCACACGTCCAGGCCTCTGCTCGGATGGCAGGGACAGTTAGGGTGGCCGAGGTCTCTCTTTATGTGGTCTTTTGTCCTCCAGGAAGACAGACTGCATTTGTAATTACACGATAGCAGAAAAGTTAATGATAGCAAGGAAGAGCAAATGCTAACACACAAGTGTTTTTCAATCTCCCACTTGTGTCATATTTGCTACCATCTCATTGACTAAAGCACGTCATGTGGCCAATCACAGAGTCAGTGTGGGAGGGGACTACCCATAGAAAAAAAGCCTAAAAGAATACACATCAAGCAATAAAGAGTAGATATATCTGGACGATGAATATAATGGAGGATGAAGGTGTTTTTGTTTCCTTATGTGCTAAGATGCTCTTTGGTTTTATTGTGTTGTTATTGTTGTTGTTTTACAGTGAGCATATATTACTTTTGCAAATTGTATTACTTTAAAAAGTGAACAGAGGAAAACATTCTTCTGCAGGTATGGGATCTCTGAGAGTTTCCTACCTTGACTTTATCCCTGGTATCTACATTCATCTCCCCTCCCCAGCCACTGAATCTTTATGCTCTCACCGTTGTTAAACATGCATTTACCCACGGTGAGACACTGGAAAATACTCACCTCCTTGTAGGAATACCACCTTTCCAATCACACTAGCATCTGCCAGCACTTATGCATAGAAACATACATAACGAAGTAAACAAGGACGAAATGTCTTTTAGAAATCTCAGTCATCAGCAGCTGCTCCTGTCCCCTAAGGAAGTGGCATAATGTCCCCCTACAGCCCACAGCTTTTTGTAAAGCAAAATACTTGCATTGGCTGATTTGGGAGTAGAAACATTGAGCCATCCCAGAGCATAGCTGAGATGGATACAATGTGAGATTGGAAGAAATAAAGATGATCCAGGAAGGGGTGAGGAGAAAACAAGAGAAGACAAAGCAAAAATAATGGCTTTTAGTAGTATGGGTGGCGAAAATTCCTTTAAGGACAGAAGTGTGTTAATCATTAACTGATTGTCTTTGTCCTTTGTCGCCCTTCTATACTTGCTTTGCTATGCTGATGCTTGGATGTTGCAAAGTACATTTTCCTTTGCCAGCTGCCTCTCTTAGGTTTTGTCAGAATGAGCCTGGGGACTTGCTCCTTTCTCTTTATTTGCTATTCTAAATGTCACTAGAGCCTATTTGTTATTCCTATGACCATCACCCTGACAAAGATCTTCACTCAAGTGCCAGCAGTTGGCTTTAGTCTCTTATCTTTTGGCACTTCCAGAACCAGCCTCATTGCACCCTCTCAGATGCACCAGCATGAGAGGGCAGTGGCTTTTCCTCAGAGGTTCAGTCCCAGCTGTAAGCTCTGTTCTCCTCACAACCCTGATTTGCTAGCATCAGCTGGATGCCCACCAACCCCTCCTCAAGCATCTCTTCCAACTCTGTAGGGTCTGAGCTTTTTGGTTTTGCTATCCTCCCTTTTTTCCCCTCCAACTCTAGGGGTGGTGGCTGCTCCCAGTATTTATTAACTTAGTATTACTTCAGTGTATTCCTCCCTTTTTAATTCCACTGCGGAAATAAACAAAGAACAGCCAAATTGGAACAAACGAACACACACAAAACCAGGCTATTAATTTAGAGCTTGCTAGAGCAAGGGAGTCAGCCACCATCGCTTGCATTTGACAGAGACTCAAATGCAGAGTGGAGAGTGGGAAATCGTCACAGTGATAAAAAGGAAAAGTTTCGGGTACAATTGAATCGGAGGTTTTTGAAGTGAGGAAGCGAGAGGCAGGCTAGTTAGAAGCAGGGTGTCATAAGTGATTGCTTTGGGGAGCATATTTGGCTTGGATCACACTCCTTAACGCAAGGGGAAGAGGTAAAAAGGCAGGAAGCTGACGGTTGCTGGACAAGTTCTGGCCATAATGTGCTGGTTGCTGGGGAGGCTCAAGGCCACCGGTCCATTGTCATGTAGATAGGCCATTGTTCATTTGTACATTTAATTGCTCACCTCTAATATCTGTTCAGTTAATTCTCTATAGTAAGTTCTCTCTATTAAAATGGCTAGGGTGTTTTCTGTTTTCTTGACTAGACTTGGACTGATACAGGAGTATCTAATCTTCAATTGACAAGTCTCCATTGTGTGTGTATGTGTGTGTATGTGTATCTATTTTGCCAAACCTTTAGTATGGTATACACACAAATAGTTCATATAAATGGTGTTTTGGGAAAACTGAGGAAATGAATAGGGCAGAAAGAACAGCTGCAGGAGGCAATGCATTAGTGATACAAGGTTTCAACAGAGAACCAAGTCTCAAAGCATCTTCTATCCATATTCTGTATTAGGAACTGTATGAAGGTGCCTAATAAATATGTTGGTTTAGTTAACAGTTTTCACATTGATGACATCAATTTATCTAAGTATATCAGTAATACTTTTGTGATTCATTTATATGTGTTGCCTTTCAACTTTAATGACTTTCTGGTCTGGACTAGGTATACTGAGGTATTTTTAAATTGGAAATTACCCAACCTTTGTCTTCAAAGGGTTTAGAGGATTTTTGGGAAGAGAGTAACTAACGTGCAGGAAGTAAGTGAAGTGGTAAGAACAATACCATGTAAGGTCCAGAATAAGTACTACAACTATATGACATTGTATTATTTTTAGAAAGGGAAGAAAATGCATATAATTTTAGTACATTGGAAAGCCTTTGCAGAGTCAGACTTTAGTGTTCACTTTTCAAATAAAGAAAAGCAAAAATAAAAATATTTCCAAAAGCTGTAATTGCAAAATTGCTTTTAATTTTTTCTCACTGAAAGCTCATATTTTTGGCTTTATCTTTCACATATACAGTTTTGTCATAATCACAATACACAATTTATTATATTATTTGTATTTACATTGTCATAAATGTTTTTCATTTTAACATTTTATATGTTACTACCACTTTTAATAGTTGTGTAACATTTTTTTGGTTGTGCTATAAATTATACAACCTTTCATTTTTTTTTTAATTTTGCTATTTTAGATTTATCCATGAAGATGTTAACTGCATAACTAAATTTTTGCTTCCAGCAGATTTTGTCTTTTGGAGAAGGGATGCTGGCTATGAGCATGTTTATGGCTCTTATTTTTGAAATATTGTTTTACAAAAAAAAAAAAACCTACAGTATTGTTAGGAAGGAACTGATTTATCTTAGCCACATCAGCACATGTTTTTATTTTCTTTTTTTTCTAATCTTCATTTCCAGGGTGCTATAATTTGCATTTTTAACTACTAATGAGAAGAAGAATCTTTCCATCTGTTTTCTTTTTGTACTTGTTGATGAGGATTATAAAATGTGCAGAGGAAAGGAAAATACCTTGAAAAAACAATAAGTATGAGCAGGGCTGGGTGGTAAAATTGAAGATACCTGAATGATAGGAGGATAAATAGAAATATTATTTATAATGTGTATATATTTTTATATATACATGTATGCACAAGTAAACATGTAGCATATCTCTATATTTCTCCCTGATCAAGTATTTACTATACACCCCACATTATTAAATGATGCTTTAAATAAATCTCACATTATCTTCACAACAATTCGATGTTTGTTTCTCCTATTTTTTGGGTCAGAAACTATAAGCTCATGGAAGTTAAGTCTCATGGCCACAGTCACCAAGTTTAGTAGCAGTGTGGGATTTTTTTAATGTCTGTTTTATTCTAACACATTTTTAAACACCAGGGGCTACTCAAAATATTCTCCTTAATGTGGAAAATCTGCACTAAGAAATAAAAGCACACATAACAGGATATCATACATCAGTTGGTAATAGTGGAATCTTCCCAGGCTCCAGTAGTATTTACCAAAACAAAATCCATATTGGCTGTAAGGACTATATTCATTTTCAGCTGCCAAATGGACTTGGTCTTAGTTTAATTCTCTTTATAGAACTGATGTTTGTTCTTGGCTAACCATCTATAATATCATTATACTACACACAATGACATAGTCACCCGAATGTGCCTTACAATTAGCCTCAGCAGAGTATTTGCTTCTTTCATCCAAACATTTTACTTTATCTACAAAGATTAAATTAATCATCTCTGCCCCAATGAATAACTGAGAGAATTAGTTTTTAATATCTGGAGTAGAGAAGGGGAAATTGCAGGCAGAGCAATACATTTTGCTTGACCAGTGTTCCATGTTTCCTTTTATAATCTGTATTCTATATCGTGTGCAGCATCTTTGGCTGGGGATAAGAAGAGATAGGATACATTATTTGATCATGGCTGCCAACCTTTTGGGAGGAAGACAGCTAGACAAAGATGATTAATTAAAATGCACTTTAATTTTACTCATACTATTTCAAAATCCTATTATTTAATTTTTAAAACAATGCTATGTGTTAGATACTATTAGTTCCCTATTTTGCAGAAGAGAAAGTAGCCAGAGTAAAGTTAAATAATTAGGCCAGAGTACGTGCTTGTGCATTGCAGGATCTGTATTCTGGTATCGTCCACTGTTCTGGTGCTTTCCGGTGGGTATGTAGCTTTGGGTCCCCTTCTCTTTCTGTTCCAGTCCACTGCTTACTTATGGTATCACAGTGCAATGGAGAAAAACATTGGGAGGGGAAGCCAGAGGGCTATATATCTCCAAAGACACATACTGTTGGGTAGATCATCAATAGTTACATTTAACATGGAATAATCAATATGGAAACACAATATCTTATTAAAAGTTTTTCTAGTTGTTTCCATATCTGTGTGATTGGACTTAATAGGAGTGCTAAATTCTCTACCTTGACCCCAAATAAGTCAGAGTTCAGAATTAGTCAAAATATAGTCAGTTAACCACTTAACATCAGAAACATCTGAGCCTCTCCCCTCTCATACTAAATTAAAATCTTTGAGAGGAGGGCCCAAGAATCTTTTTTAAAAACTACTCTCCAGTGTTTGAGAATAATTCATTAAGAAAATTTCCACCATAGGTTTGATGATGGTGATGATGATTATGATGATGATGATAAATGGAACAGTACCTGGCATCCACTTAGTGATATGAAAAATTTGTTAAATGTTGTAGATATATTATCTGTGAGGCAGTTACTATTGTTATCTTCATGTTTGATGAAAGAACTATAGCCTTATAAAGAGAAAGAGTCAAATCTAAGTATCTGGTTCCAGACTTTAGTACATGTACCTAACCTTAACATTATATTGGTATGTTTTAATTACAGAACATTTCAGCCAGTGACATCCAAGCAAAGATAGGTTGTAATTTACAAGAGCCAAAAATTAAATAAGATAAAAATGAGGCTGCATCTTTCATTTCGAATAAACAAATATTCTGCCACTTTTCTAGGACTTATTGAACAACTAGACAAAAAGTGATTATACTGTGATTAATTTTAAAAAATCCGACAGTTAAAAGATTTAACTAAGGACATGGCTAAAATTTTATAAAGTACTTAAACATTAGCATGGAAGAACCAGACAAATAAAACTGAAGTAAGAACAATTTTCAAAAATGAGAAAAGTTCATACAGAAATTACTTTGCATAACCCACAGAGACTAGAAGTGGTCTTCAAAGGCTGGTAATTGCAAAGTGGTCTCAGTCAGAGCTGTCATGATTTTCTTTACCTTGACTACATAAACTAGTGGAGATTATATTTCCTGGGGATCTCAACAAATCTTCCTAATCAGAGAAAACATTGGGCAATTTCCAAACACACTTGTTACTAGGCTTAGAAGCAGCAGTATATGACTTAATCCTTTTTTTTTTCAATTCCTTCACATATTTTCTATAGTAATCATAAAACATGATGGCATCTTAAAACCACATTTGGAAAAAAAAGAAGCTCAAATACTGATGGATATTTTTCGGCATTCTTTCTTTTTAAATATTGCAATGGGGGCATTCTTATTTACTGCTGGTGGGACTGCACATTTGTACAAACTTTTCTAGATGGCAGGTGGCACTAGATAAGACGTTTTGAAAATGTTTTTGATCTAACAGTTATTTATAGGAATCTGTTGTAAGGCAATAATAATATGAACAAAGACTTCTCACAAGGAGACTTATGGTAGTCATTGTAATTTCTATAAAAAGATGTCAGTAATACAAAAAAGTACTACCTGCTATTCAACACAGAGACATAGAAATAATGAAACAATGCATTTGTTGTCTATTGCTTTTTTGACTAGTCATGTTTGTACCTAATTGAGCCTTTATTTAAAACATTAAGTGAAATATATGTATTACTTAAATAACCATTCCCTTTAAAAAGCCTATTTAGAACTTACGTTTTTCCTTTTTGTCTAAAACTTTACTTAAAGGCAAACTGCTTGTATTTAGCTTTAATAATTTGAATTAATGATGTCAGGCCTCTATCAGTGAGGATGACTAATTGTATCTCTCAAAACTATGTTCATCACTAACAAAATATTTGTCTGTAGTTATAGTGTCATAATTTTTCCTCTATTTCTATTTCTGCAATATTTCCTCTATTTTCCAAATTGAAAAACTAACATTAGATTGCTTTAATGCTTCAAAACATGTAAAGAAGAAAATTCCCTTCATTAAAAGTACTAACTTACTGTTTGAGAATGTGCTTCATGTTGTTGGACCCACCAATGATGCTTCAAAATGAAAAAAAAATTTTTTTAACTCAGGCAATTTATTATAAATGATCTCTGTTCTTGGGTTTTTTTCCTTTTGTTGATACTCTTCACAGTATACCAACTTTCTTTGATAGCATGAAAATTTCCTTCTACCCTGCATGTCCAGGAGGAAGTCAAGTAGATAATACATAATATTTGTATTTCATAAATAAATGGGAATTATTGTTTTGCCTCAAGATAAATGACTAGGAAGTAGCAAATCATGCAAATTGATCTATTTCAGACTTTTTGAAAACTTTGGGTTATATTAATTTATTAATATTCAAATTTGTTCATGAAAACTCTATAATTCTGCTTGAGTAAAAGTCCTTGACAGTGTAAATTAAACATCCTAGCATTAATAATGTTTTATTCTCAATAATATAAAGAACACCCACAACCTAGTCTACTGTCCAAGAATAAGAACCTTACCAATAATTCACATCTATTTATATGCTCCTCCTCTATCTCATCCTCTTACCTTCTGCCTCTAAGGAAACTCTCTCCTAAATTTTGTGTTTATTGCTCTCTTATAATATGACTCTTAAACACATGAGCAAGAGCTTCTCTTTGTTAAGTAGGAAAGGACTTGCTGAGACATAGCAACTTTATTAGATATCCAATCATAACAGATAACGCTAAGTGTCAGAAGTATGGTTGTATCAGTTTATTATTCGGTGAGCTGTATATGAGAAATTATGTTGATCTGTGCTCTGGAATTGCCTGAGTTCTTTGTTTATACTAATTAAATGGAATCAAATTATTTCTGGTGTGGTCTTGATTTCCTTCTTCAAAGCACTAATGTGGTTGAGCACATTGATTAGCCATATGTGTTTTCTTTCTTGTATGTGGCTGTTTCTAAATTTTCTTCCATTTTTTTTCTGTTGGTATGTATACTTTTTCATATTGAATAGTAAGAGCTCTATCATCTATATTTTAATCTTTTGTGGCAAATGCATTTTGTGGTTATATGTAGCAAATACGTTCTCTTGGTTTATTGCTTATTTTTTAACCTTTTTTTAGTTATCCTTTGACTTCTTTAAAACTTCTTTAAAACTAAAACACAGGATTGATTTGGCTATATATTTGGCTATTTTTCCATATGAAACTGTGGAATGATTTTTTCTATTTATGTAAAAAATGCCATTGGGGGAGGCTGATGTTAACAAAGATGTTAAAATAAAAGAACCCCAGCTTGCATCCCTGAAACAAACAACAACTTGGCAGCAATCCATGAACAAAAGCAAATCTGTGGGAGTTTGGGGATGCAGGTAGGAGGTTGTGAAATCCAATAAAGTTCAAGATTAACAAAAACTACTTGGAGAAGACAGGCCCACATCCTGGTGGCAGGCTTGCTGAACATAGTCCCAGCCACCGAGCAAAAGCGTGCCTGCTCCCTTATGGGCTCAGCTCCAGCCCAACCTGGCCACAGCCCTGCAATCAGCCCCATCTGCCACAGGACCGGGAGGAGCCTTTTCTCAAAAGAAGACACAGGAATGGTCAACAGGTATCTAAAACTGTTCAACATCACTGATGAGGGAAATGCAAATCAAAACCACTAGAGGGTGGAAGAAATGGAGAGCTACTAACCAACGTGCATAACATTTCAGTTAAGCGAGATGACTACAATCTGGGGATCTGCTGCACGGCACCACCCCTGTAGTCACCAATAACGTACTGGACACATAAAATTTTGTTAAAAATGTAGACCTCAGGTTACGCGTTCTCACCACAATAACGTAACAGCAACAACGAGAATAGAAAGGTCCCAAGACAAGTTCGTTACAACATACTACATATGCAGGGAAAAAATGATTTTACCTGTGGAAGACTCAGTAGAAATCATGGAGAAATTGGAAAGATTATTGGAATAAAGCACATTCAGAAGTGTATCTAAGCTTTTTAAACTGTGAAATCTGAAAAAATTCCAGAGAATAAATGACTTTCTTATGAGAAAGTTGAGGAAATCATGGATGTTTTAGATGAAAAAAATGAGAATATAAAAAACTTAAAAAACAACTAAGACCCAAATTTTATACCATAAAGAATAGATTTAACAAAATGCATGAAAACACCATATTTAAGAGCTAGTTTTCCTAACCCCAAAACAGGCTAGAGAAAGGAGTTTTATTGATATAGTTTGAAGCCATATATTTAGGAATGTTGTTTGTCCCTAAGATATGTCCTGCTCCTGACACTCCATTAGGCTGAACGTGGCCAGAGGAGGAGAATAAAACTTGGAGTACAGAACACCTGTACCTAACACCTCAGGGAAAGCCCTGGGAAGTTAAAAAGCTTAAAGGGTTT
>PVKZ01001870.1:38042-305104 GCA_004027375.1 Macroglossus sobrinus
TTGGAAAGGATACGTAGGTGAATAAATGATAACTCAGGGCCAGATGGACTCAATCTTATATCTTGGCAATGTATAGGCATACCTTGGAAATGTAGGTTCAGTTCCAAACTGCTAGAATAATATTACAGTGCAGCAGTTGTAATCTTTTTGCTGGTGGAGGGTCTTGCCTTCAATTTGTGAAAAATGCAGCATCCGTGAAGCACAATAAAGCAAAGCGCAGTAAAGCGAAGCACAGTAAAATGAAGTAGGCTTGTCTGTAGGTCGAGTTGACTAAGGAAAGGCTGAATTGGTTGTGACGTCCCTGAATGAACTGGACTTCTGTCCTCAGGTGGAATGGATTACGGTAATGTGAAATGATGGAAAGGGTGTTCTTGAACATAACTCATATTAGAGTCACCTGGAAGGTTTATAAACCACAGACAGCTGGCCCCACCTCCAGAGTTTTGGATTCAATAGGCAAGTCTGGGATGGGGCTCAGGAATTTGCATTTCTTACAAATTCCCCTGTGAAGCAACTGCTGCTGCTCTCAGAACCAAATTTTGAGTCAGTGGTATAATAAACATTAAAATTTCAAAGACTTAGTATAATAGAAACATATTCCTTTTAACATCCACTCAATATGGAAGTATGTAAGTGTGTGTGTGTGGCAAAGGCCAGTAGGGTTAAAGTTGGTGCTCTTTTCATATAGCTGATGTATTACCTTGGGCATCAATATCCAGCTACCTAATAGTGGAAGAGAGTGAATAGAAGACTGCATTAGAGGTTTTCATTGGCCAGGCCTGGAAGAAGAGTATGTTACCTTCTATTGGTCAAAACATATGGCCACAGCTAATTGCAAAGGAGACTATAAAGCACTATCTAGCCACACGTCTAGGAGAAATGGGAAATAGATTTGGTAAGCAGCCAGTCAATCTTTAGTCTATTACTCAAAATAACAAGTAGTTTGGGTTAAAGTAAAATAGAATTAGGTACCTTTCATTAGGTACCTGAATTTTATGGCCCAAGATTTTGTACCATCAACATACAGCTTACGAGAATATTCATGACCCATTTTCCTGCCAACGTCTATATTCTCAACACTCCCTTTGCACTCTGTGCTCCAGTTTGACCAACCTTATTTCTGTTCCCCAAAGGGGTCATGCTTTCTGAGAATTCCTCTCTATATTCTTTTTTCTCTACCTGAAATTCTTTTATCTCTGCCTTCTCACCTCCTTCCTGCTGTGCCATTTGTCTGGTTAACTCTGATCCATCCTTCAGGCCTTACTCTGAAAGTCACTTCCTTAGAAAAGTCTTCCTTGACTACCACCCAGACCCTAAATTAAATTAGTTACTATCAACTTCTGGATGTACCAATTTTAACTTATTTTTCTTGTTTTGACTTTTGTAACTGTGTGACTGTCCTATTGGACTGTAAGCTCCAGGTCAAGGCCTGAGTCTATTTTATCTATTTTATCAGAACTTCTTATAGTATTTAGAATAGTGTTTAAGAACTAATTGTGGAATGAAGAAGGGAAGGAAGTAAATAATAAAGGAAAGAAGGTAGAAAGAAAGGAAGGGAAGAAAGAAAGCAGTAAATATTTTTTGCAAGATTTAGGAGTGAATCAACAATGAGATTTTTGTATTTGTTGCATATTGACTGCCCAGATTATCTCGGTAGTTGGGTCTGTAACTCTTCCTCTCTCATTATTCCATATGTGCTGTCTATATCTACCTCTCCTCTAAGCTGCATGTTTGGCAGAAGAGAATTCCTCTGAGAGAGGAAAGCCCTCCTGGGTCAATTGTCTATGAGTCATTGTGCTCTTCTGGCATCCCCAAGCATGATCTCATTTGTCCATTATGGGAAATGTATTTGTAACATCCTCATGAAAATTCTGCCAAGTTCATGCACAAACATAGATTTTGACAGATTGCTGAAAAAGAGAGAATGATGAAGCTTGCTTAGAGTTGTCTAGATTCTTGCTGAATAGAGAACATAAAGATAGGGCATGGCAACCATTTATCTAGATTTTGTATAATAAAGTTTCAAAGATAAAAGTAATGATTAATCAAGAGAATCGGTAAATCTGAAGTTAGGGATGAATCTGAAGTTAGAAAAATTGTCTATAATGACTAAGAGCTCAGCCCAGTTTGTGACTGATAAGGCAGCAGGTATGCAGGTTAAAAAATAACGATGAGGAGAAAGGTGAAGTAAAGAAGTATTAAAATTTTTCCTAACTTTAGTATAACAAAGAGTCTTGTATGCTGGTATTATTGAGACTAATAGAAAAGCACACAGAAAATAAGGGAAAAAATATTTAAAATATAGTCCCTCTACATGGCTACCAAACTAGAAATTATTTATATTCTAGTTTGAGGCATTGCCACCTGGCTATGCTCACACCTTCTCTCATAGGTTAACTGTTCATTATTGTTTTAAACGGAATGATGCAAGTTCTACTTTCAAACAGTTTCTAGGACAGGCTCATCTCTGATAGTCCTGCGCTTTATAGAGTCTGTTGGGAGTTTCATGGCTTCTCTTTGAGTCTCTGTCCCTTTTCTCATTTTTTACTGACTCTGGGCTTTTTCACTGCTTTGAATGGTCTTCCCTAGAGATCTCAGTGGGATAATCAAAGTAGAGGAGACATAAGCCAGACAGTTTTGTAATGATTTGTAGCTCTTATAAAACCATTTTTCTAAGGGAGGAGACTTTAATGAATTATTACCATAAAGGTTTAAGATTATCTGTGACTTTTAATTATTTCAACTACCCAGATCATTTTTGCCTTCAGAATTAAAACTACATTGGTTTGGATAATTGAGATCAGATTCCTGATGTGCTGAGTAATTAAAAGCATAATTGATCCTTGAATCTCTAACTGCATATGTACTGATCTCCTGTATTAGCTATCTTACAGCTAATGCATATTGCTAATTTTTAAGTAGAAATCTTGTTACTTTTACTTTTCTCTATACATCGGTGAAAATCTCTAGGTAATACTGTGCTTGGGTCAAATCCAATTTGCATTAACCAAACTGAAGCCAACTTTTTATCAATGTCAGTAGAAGAGTGCATATATTTTGACTAGCTTTTATTTTCAACTGATTGTATGTTTTTAAAAAGAGAGACTTTGTTTTCAAATGGCAATTATCTTTGCATTTACATATCACCACTTTGTAAAGGAGTCAGCACAGATAGGTTACTCTTTCATTGTTATTCAGGAGATACTATCATTGAGTAATAAAATTACAGAACGAGTTGCTCTAAATAGGGATTAGAGCGTAGTGAACAAGTGTAAGAATCAGTCATTACTTCCCAAATGCAGTGAAGCCCCAGTGGTACAAAACTTTAGTTTCTGAAAACTTATTATTTTTTATAAGAAAGTTTTATAAGGATTGAAGAGGAAAAATTAAAGGTAAAAGAAAAAGTTCACCAAGGTAAAACATGGTAACCCACCAAGGCTATTTCAGAGGATAAAGGCTGAAAACAATAGAAAGAAACGCAAATGGATCCTTAGTCCTCAGGAATATTTAAAGGACTGAAACCATCAACTTTCAGTGCAAAAGTAGGTTGCATAAAGAAGCACTGAAATTCCTACTGGAGCATTCTACCTTTGCTGCCTTAAAAATAAGCAGCATTCCCCTAATAATGAAACAATGAATGTGAGTCCATGCTTGGCATCCTGCCTTATCAGAGGTACAGCATCTTTTGATCACTTTGAAAGACAGGCAGAGCTCATGACTCTTCACTCTCAAAAATCAAAGTTTGCTATTGACACTTCTCCTTCCTTATTTCCTCCTCCCTTGCAGAAATCTGCATGCTGACCAGCTTTAGCTCCTGGAAAAAAGAATTTAAATTAGGTGTAAAAATAGGAACAGGTAAAAAAAATTGTGGGATAATAATTTATTTTCATGAAACTATATTCTGAGTAATAAAAAAGAAACATAAAAGAGATTATTGTTTACATAAAGAAAAAATAAAATAAATTATGTATTATTACTTTCAAGTTGGCTTTGTTTTTAAAATCCCCAGGAAATGCCTAAGTGGTAAATAGAATGTGCTCTATATACAGACGTGTGTATTTATGTTTTACATTTACATTAAAAGTATCCTACATATTCTTATTTTTTTTTTCTATTTTTTTTTTTCTCTCAGGACTTTAAAATAAAGTGAATCAATGTTCCCCTTGGAATTCTTTGGCCATTTCTCTGGAAGACCCTCTGTTAATAATCAGTCATTGTGCCCTTGTCAAGCTGCTGCTGAAATAACTAACCTTGTTTCAGTTATTTCCCAGAATTTCTGTCTCTATTGGTATAGTCATAACTGGATATTACAATCAGACAGGAAACATTTCAGGTAATGATAATAGCTATCTTGCCTCTTCCGGGAATGTGGTCTATTATAGATATAAATAAATAAACTTATTTCTAAATTTGCACATTTTTTTGCCAAGGTAGTGTAAGGTAGAAGATGATCAGTAAAAGGGGCTCCACAAACTTTGATATGTGTTACCAGTGAGTGTAGACCCATGCTTTAGCTGAGCAAAGTTGGGCCTGTTACCAATTAAGAATAATTAATTCCAATCGAGAATGTATTTCTTGACCTTTAGAATATATCTATCTAAAATTTTTATGGTGTTTTAGAACATAAAATTAATATTCACATGCAGAAAAAAATGCTTTTCTACTCTGCAAATGCTTTTGATTCTTTATAGGGGGGTTAGCTGTTGCTTGTGTTTGAACCCATGGTGGAGTGTTGGCTTCCACAATAAAGTATGAGGGACAGTGTGGAAGAATTTCTATCACTAAGTTCATATGGCAAGTCTTGTCATTTTTTTTTTTTAATAGAATGAATCCCCTTCTCTTGGTACTAATTTCAGTGCATTCCCTTCTGAAAATAAAGCAAAACTGGCTAAGTAACTGTAGGGGGAGAAGTGCTGCCATTTTTTTTTTAAGAGAAGGAGCTGAGAAGAGTGAGTGATAATGCCCTGTTCTGTAAGCTGGCAAACACGAGGCCTAGAATTATTCACTCTTACACACACAAAAGGTAAAATGACATGATGTAACCCACGGTGTCAATCACTTTAACAACCTACAAAGTAAATTACATGATGTAAGCACTGCTTTCCACTCAAGTTAAGGAATCATAGCAATCTGTTCCCGCCTCCACATAGCAATTACTGCAGTTGTTGATCACGTCTGCCAAAAGGTAGCGAGGGGTGGCACTGTGTTCCCTATTCTCTTCTGAATAATAAATACATAGAGGAAGTAGAAAGGTGGCGCTCTTTGGCAATTAATTTTCTTTGGGTAAGGGAATGTGAAGTAGGAAAAGTAATCTGCTTCTTCTACTTCTGGGTGAATTTATGCATTTTATCTTCAACGATGGCTTAGGGTCAGTTCTGCTAAATTCACCCCAAACCAACAGGAAAATTGTTGTAGGCCATGTGTTGATATATACCCACAGAGTAAACAAACACACCAACAACCAGTAATGTCCTTTTACCACTAAAATAACACAATAATTCAGAAAATTGTACATATGTTGAGTTGAACATTTTCTTTTCTATATAATGTTTCATTCATTTATTTATTCATTCAATCATTTATCATGTTTTCTTCAACATGTATTCATCTCTGACTGTTACTACTTTACTCTTCTCCCTCTGATTATACTCTAAAATATGAAGAATTTGCCAACACATCTTTTATGTGTTCTATATACATATTTATTTATTCAACAAATATTTGCTGAGGTAAGACATGAAGGAAATACAATTAGAAACAAAACCTGATGACCTTTCAGATTACTGAGTACTAGCAAACTGATTACTTGTTTTTATGACCTTTGGGGGTAAGAGGAATATGGAAAATCTATAAACAACAATGAGCATACTTTCACATATATTCATTTAAAAAAATATCAAGTACTGGGCACAACAATAAGTAACATAGACATTGCCTTCATAAAGCTAACAGGCTAGAAGAAACACCACATTCTCTACTGAAAGAGCAGTAATTCCCATTAGTATGGCTAGTGCTGTGGTTAGCACATAGTAGGCATCCAATAAAAATTCTTTGAATGAATGAATGAATGAATGAGCCATGTTCTTTGTTATCTTTAAGCCTTTCAATGTATAGTTTTCTTTGTCTAAATTTTTCTTCCAGTACTTTTGGTAACCTTTTATACCTCATTTTATTTTTCTTGGTGTCATCATCTATTTGGGGCCTTTTATGAATACCCCAGGTGATTTTGATGTTTTTTTCTCTGTGCTCACAATGATCCTTATGATTACCAAAACATGAATAAGGGGGTAGGTAATGCTGCCATATTTATTCAGATTGAATTTGTGCATGTGCTTCTCATTGAATTCAAGTAAGTAGCTACTCTTGTCTTTCAGACGTGTGCATTATGGGAATGCAAGTCTAAAAAAGCGGGAAAGGAATTCTTTTGATAAATTCTGGCGAATACAACCTTTATTCTGTTCTCCGATCAAATTATCGAGTTATCAGGTTTGTAGAGTAACTGATTCAGCAGCAAGAACCAACGCATGTCATCACGGCATTTCAAATACCAGGGATAAAGAGGAGATTCAGAGAAACCAGAGAAAAAAAATGGCCTGGGTCCACTCAATAGGAGCATTACAACTAGAAGACCATATAGGGATAAATACTTAGGGAAAAGTATTTTCTACCTAGATGTCTGTACTCTCAAAAAACTATCAAGTTTCAAAAGAGACATTTCAGGGTATGCTAAAATCTCAAAAGTTTCATACCCTGCATGTAGAAGGCTACTAGAGAAGGTGTTTTACCTAACAAGTGAATGAAATAAGTAGGAAACAGATGTGGAACCCAGAAAAAAAGGAAATGCACCACAAAAGAGAGCAAGAAAAATAGCAAGTCTATGAGGATGAGAACTGATCAGGTGGCTGAGAGAGCAACCACTTCAGATTGGAACAAGAAAATAGAGACCTCTGGGAGGGATGTCTCCAAGATTTACTAGATTATTTGACAGATTTGGCAATGTAAAATTTTACCTTGAAAATCATTTTTCAAAGCCATTAATGGAACCAAGACTATGAATCCAAGTAAATAGAAAAAATTAAAGGTTATTACAAATTCCAGAAAAAAAGCTAAACATTAAACAAAAAATTTATAAAGAAAAACAAAAGTAACCATAATATACCACTTTACTTAACAGAGAACAATATTTGCATAGTGATAATCATCAAAGCATGAAATCATATTTAATCAAATTTATAAAATGATTACATTGAAAGAGCAGAGAAGAGAAAAAGGGAGTATAAGAGAAAGAGAAAAATGCTAATATTCCACACTAAGAAGTCAGTGACTAATGTTTTAAACCAGTGAATCAAAAGTTAGCTGCACCCCATATTGGGAGATATGGAGGTAAATAGCAGATGAAGTAGCTAAGAGTAGAAGTGGCTGCTTCTGGCAGCAGAACGAGGGTGGAAGAGAGAAAAAGTGGGGACAGGGAGCTGCTGGTATTTATGATAAAGCTATTATTTGTCTTATTAAGCTATGTGTATATATCGCTTTATTACTAATAAAAATCAACTATAAAAATAAACATACTCTTGGATCTAGTTAACCTATGGTATTGACATAAAAGTTTGACAATATGTATAAGGTGGTTCATCATAACGTTTTTCTATCACTAATGGAGAACAAATGAATTTTATTTTGTTAAACCTTATAAAGGCAATAATGAAATAGTTCATATTAAATATGTGGATTGCCACTAATGGGTCTAAGAAGCATTCTGCTTGATGTTAGGGTTTGGTAGAGTGTATAAACAATGTGGGCTTTAGAATCCATAATCATTAGGTCATATGTTGCAAGCTATATAGCTTCAAGAAAATTGCTTAACTTCTCTGTGTTTTTTAAAACATGAAATGAGGATAATAATACCTGTATTACAGGGCTCTTTAGGAGTAACATTCTGATTGCTGTGACAATGATTGGCACCGTTAATATTGCTCTTAATACTAATTTTTCTACCATGGCCTGTTTGGAATTCGACTTACCATATTTTAAATTCTTGGGTATTAGGAAAGGATCCAGGTCTGATTCCACGGCTTACTGAAAATAGGACCTTGGGCAAATCACTTAAACTCTCTAGACCTGATTCTTAGCTGCAACATGGGGAGAGAAATAGTGCTGATCTGAAAGCATTGTTATGAGTGAATGAGGTACCGAATATAACTGAGTTTGGTAGAGCTCAACAAACAGTAAGTGCTCAGTTCACAGTCCTTTCTATCTTATCTGAGTCCAGTAAAGCAACTTCCTTCTTATCATAACCATATCAATGGGAATCCAAATAATTTGTCAGAGACTGAAAGAATTTTCAAGTTGGAAGGTACCTGAGCTATAAGGCAACTAAAGACTAAAACATGCTTTTTTCCCCCCTTTAATTCAATTAGTGTTAACATTTAAGCTTTACAATGTGGAATTCACTAGAAGGTGAAGACATAGGGGAGTAATTTTTCTGTTTCTCGTTTAAACTCAAATTGTAGAATCTTTTTTTTTTTTTAGTAAAACAGGTATTTTCTGTTTACAAAGTTATTTCTGAGTTGCAAAATTTCTTTGCATCTTTTTCCTGTTATACTATGTTTTCTCCTGTGTTCTATTCAATGTTGGCAGCCACAATTAGACAGACATATAGAAAGTTGTGAGGACACTTTTTTTTTTTACTGCGTCCATGGTGGAAACATAAGCAGCTGACAGTAACTGCTCCAAGTCAGTTGTATGAATACAAATCATTCCTTTTTTTTTTTTTTTAATTAGCAGAGATGAGACCTTCTTTGCCCTCAAGTGTAGAATTGTTCTTTCATCACTTTATAGGCTGTATGGTTTGCAAAATGTGGTCCATGCACCAGTAGCACAGCATCACCTTTGTATGTTAGAAATGCATCTTCTTAGACCTCACCCCAGACCTCTTGAGTCAGAGACCCTGCAGGTGGGGCCCAGCAATCTGTGTTGTAAAGAACTCTCTAGGTGATTCTTATATATGCTCAAGTTTGACAACAGCTGATCTAGATCATTCCAAGGATAGTACCAGGGGAAAAAAAAAGGGAGTGTGTGTGTGTGGGGGGGAAATGATAGCAATGTATTTTCACACCTCATGAGTAGCAGGCCAGTTATATTCAATTATTCCTTCCACGCAAGGTCACTGCCAGGCACTGTAACAGTCACTATTAGAGATGAATTTATAACAAACATTTGCTTGGCCCACCACAGTTTTCATAAAATCATTCAGTACAGCCTAATAGACTTAATGATTGTTTTTCTTATCAATTTGGAGGCATTATCAAGCCCTCTAGAATTATTTCCTGGGCTGTAGCTTTCTTATTTAAGTGATCATATTTTTTGATGTCTCATGTCTATTTTCATGAGAGCTGATTTATCGTATGTAAACTCATTGCTTTGTTGAATTATATATATATATATATATATATATATATATATATATATATTCACACATAGGCTATTAATTAGATAACCTCATTCTTTAATCCAAAAAAAGCATATATCTGGCAGCATATTATCATTGCTCCTACATGACTGTAAATTGCGGATGGTTTTAGCTAGTGTTTGTAATCCTTCATGACAAATTAATCCAAATTAATACCCTTCTCTCCAGTCATTAGAGACAGCACCTGAAAATAGTGGTATGTTGTTGTTGTTGTTTTGTTGTTGTTTGTTTTTATTGCTCTGAGACTCAGTGTTCCCAAGACCTTAATGAGCTACATATACGCCATTGCCACTCCTTGGCCCACATAAACCTGGAGAGTTTCCAAGGACTTAATTTTAATAAAGGATAAAAATCAAAGTGGATTCATCTTAAAGCAGGAAAATAAAATAATAAAATATGGATTGTGGAGGAGGGAAGAAAGAAGAGAGAGAGGCAAGGAAATAAGCATAATAGGCATTTTAATGGGAATGAGTACAGTCTGCACTATAATAAATCTCCTAGGCATTTGATCCCAATAAACCATCTTAATCCTTAGGGCTATTCTGGCAGCAAGAGATAACTGCTCTGAAACCAAAATATATTTAGCATAAAACTCACATTCCGATGTTTACTGTGTATCTGCTCTTAAAAAATAAATTGAAAACCCAAACTTCTTTGAGGTGGTATAATGGGAAGCAGTCTCTTAGGGCTCCTTCTGAGTGTCATCCAGCACCTGCCTGCCAAAGCCAACATTTGAATGCCCACTGGCCAGAGAGCTGCAGACCTTGTTAACTGAAGCCCTTAAAATCCACTCTTTTATCCCAGCATTGTTTGACCGGCTTGGGCTGTGGAAACTTTCCCTTGCTCATGTACATGTAGATGGCTTTTTGGTGAATGTTTGGCTTTCTGGAATCTCTTTTCCAGAGCTTAACAAAGTTGACTTAAATAAATCAACAGTCCCATACCAACAGATGTATGTGATGGAACTATCAAAGTCACATATCAATGTATGGCTGATCTGTAAAATCCTTGGTTGAAAAAGAGAACTATTTTCAGTGTTAACTGTGATTGAAGAGTGATCCAACTTCCTTTTTCTTTTCTTTTTTTCCTTTTTCACAGCCCATTAACTTATTTGTACCTAGTGTTTTTAATAACGCACATATGCTAACTATTGCTACATAACATCAATCTGTCTAGTTAGAAAAGCTATCACTCAGAGTGATGTCAGCAAGATGGGGAAATAAGTGGTTCTCAACTACAGCTCCCCTCAAAGAAAGAGCACCTGGCAACTATGCATAGGCAAAACACCTTGTGAACATCTCAGAACCCAGGGATGTTGCTGCAGCAGCCCCTGGGACCACAAAAATTGAGAAAAACCACATTAGAAAAGTGAGAGAAGCGGTTTCATTTTGACTCCATTACTCCTAAACACAACCCTGAGGAGCTTCTATAGTTTCTCCAGTGGAAAAAAGAAAACCCAAGGTGGACATTTGGCTTCTCCAGCATGCTGGGGTGCTTTCAGAAAGGCCCACTTAGATACTGCCTCATCCAGATAACTGGGGGAATAAGCTAGAAAAAGAGAAGGGGCAGGGGGCTCACAGCAGTGAGCTCATGGATCTTGGTCTATGTTCCTGCTGGCTATGGTGCCTGAATGGCCCCATCTGGCCAGAGAACTTAGTCACTGGATCTTCTCAGTTTGGGTCCACAGCCAGCAGTTTATCCCAGCCACAGAGTACAACCTAGAGACCTGCATGGATGGGGAAGCAAGTCAGTGGCCCTGTCAACTACTGAGTGTAGCCTCCAGCCCCATCAAGCCAGGAAGTCTGATCAGAGATACCAGGCAGCTGTGCAGCACATCTAAAGCCTGAGCCTGGGCAGCGAAGCAAAACATCAGCCCCACTCATATGCTGAGAAAGGTTGGAAGAGGAGATCGCTTCTTCAAATGTGCAGACACCAATGCAAAGATACAAACACCATGAAGAATCAGATAAATATGATATTACCAAGGGAACTAATAAAGCTCCAACAACTGTCCCTAAAGAAATAAAAATCTATGCACTGTCTGACAAAAAATTCAAAATAATCCTCTTAAAGAAATTCAGTAAATTACAAAAAACAACAACACATAGATACACAACTAAATAACATTAGGAAAACAATGCATGAACAAAATGAGAAGCTCAACAATTTAAAAATTAGTAATCTTAGAACTGAAGATATAATGATTGAAGAATTAAATGAAAAGCTTTAACCAAGAGAGAAATGTGTGAACTGGAGATCATGCAAAATTATTTCATCAGAAAAGTAGAATGATAAAAATATGTGTAAAGTTGTCCTTCAGAAAACAAGGAAAGTAACAGACTTTTCCAGACAAACAGAAGTTGAACAAGTTCATCACCACTGATAGAACTACCTTATAAGAAATGCTAAAAGTTCTTCAAGCTGAAATATAAGATGCTAGTTAGTAATACAAAAAACATATGGAAATATTAAAGCACTGGTAAAGGTAAATATATAGTCTAATTTGAAATAGTCCATACTGTAACATGGTGATATATTAATAATTTAATTCCAGTATAAAGGTTAAAGGACAAAATATTAAAAATAACTCTAGCTATAGAAATTTCTTAATGTATACATAATATTAAAAGTTGCAAATTGTGACATCAGAAACATGTAATGGGGAGATTAAAACAGTAGAGGTTTTTTATTTGATTAAGTTGTTATCAGCTTAAAATACACTATTCTACCTAAAAGATATTGTATGTAAGCCTCACAGTAACCGCAAAGCAAAAAGGTCCAATACACAAAAGATAATCAGAATTAAATCAAAGCATACGCTGTGGAGAATCATTAACTCACAAAGGAAGACAGAAACAGGATAATAAAAGAATAAAAAAACTATAAAACAGCCAGAAAAAAAATTAATAAAATGACATTAGTAAGTCCTTACTGATCAGTAATTACTTTAAATGTAAATAGATTAAATTCTCCAATCAAAATGCACATAGAGGCAGAATGGGTTAATAAACATGACCTAACTATGTGCCGCCTTCAAGAGATTAACTTTCACCTTAAGGACATGTGTAAGCTCAACGTGAAGGGATGAAAAAAAAATATGCCATGCAAATGGAAACCAAAAAAATCAGGGGTGGCTCTACTTGCATCAGAAAATAAAACAGACTTCTAGTAAAAAACTATAACAAAAAAAATGTAGACATTTACAACATAATGTTAGAGATTAATTCATCAAGAGGATATAATAATTGTAGTTTATTTCATACACAATGATAAAAGGTTGAAAGCTTTTCTTTTAATATCTGGAGCAAAACAAAGGCACTAATCCTTGACACTCTTATTCAACATAGCAATGGAAGTCCTAGCCAGAGCAATTAGGCAAGAAAAATAAATAAAAGTCATCTAAAACAGAAAGGAAGAAGTAGAATTGTCTCTCTTTGAAGATGACATGATCACATATACAGAAAACCCTAGACTATAACAAAAAATTGTTAGAACTAATAACAGATTGACTGTTTTAAGATCCAAAATCAATATGCAAAAATTGGTTCTGTTTTTATACATTAATGATAAATTGTAAAAGAAATACTTATACTTAGAAATAAATTTACTAAAAATCAGACAACATTGATAAAAGAAACTGAAGACACAGATGAATAAAAAAATATCCCATGTTCATGTATCAGAACAGTTTAATATTGTTAAACTGTCCATAATACTCAAAGCTATCTATGGAGTTAATGCAATTTTTTTTCTAAATGCCAAAGACATTTTTCCCAGGCATGGAAAAAAATATCCTAATATTTATATGGAACCATAGAAAACCTGAAAACCAAGCAATCTTGAGAAAAAAAAAGCTAGAGGCTTCATGTGTCCTTATTTCAAACTATATTACAAAGTTATAGTAATCAAAACAGCACGGTACTAATGTAAAAGCAGTCACATAGACCAATGGAACAGAATGGATAGCTCAGTAGTAAGTCCATACATGTATGTTTAACTAGTATTTAACAAGGGAGCCAAGAATGCTCAGTGGGGAAAGAATAGTCCCTTCAACAAACAGTGTTGGGAAAATTGTGTATTCACATGCAAAAGAATGAAATCGAACCCTTATCTATACCACTCGCAAAAATTAACTTGGAATGAATTAAAGGCTTAAATATAAGACCTGAAGCTGTAAAATGTCTAGAATAAAGCCAGGAGAAAGCTCCCAGACATTCGTGTCAGCAATGTTTTTTTGTTTTTTTGTTTGTTTGTTCGTTTGTTTTGGTTTTTTTTTTAATGTTACCAAGAGCACATACAACAAAAACAAATACCAACAAGTGGGACTATAGCATACTAAAAACTTCTACAAGCAAAAGAAACAATCAACAAAATGGAAAGTCAACCTACAGAATGAGAAAAAATGTTTGCAAACTATATATGTGGCAAGGGGTTAAGATCCAAAATCTCTCAGGAATTCTTGCCAGCCAATAGCAAGAAAACAAATAATCTGATTACACAGTGGTCATAGGACCTGAAGAGACATTTTCCCAAAGACATAAAAATGGCCAGTGAGTACATGACAAGGTGTTCAACATCATTAATCATTAGAGAAATGAAAATATAAATCTTGGTGGGGGAGGTGTGAGTAAAGAGATGGAGAATGAGGAGAGAGAAACCTCATTATTTTTGATCCTCTGGACCTATCTTCTGATATTACCTGCTGGAATGACTATTATCAAAAAGGCAACAAGTACTGGTGAGGATGTGGAGGAAAGGGAATCCTTATACATTGTTGGAAGAAATCAAATTGGTACAGCCACCATGGAAAACAGTTCGGTGGTTTCCCTCAAAATTAAAAATAGAATTATCAGTTTACTCTCTGTTTTAATAGGTTAGGAGTTTTTAGCTTCCATGTGTAGTGAAATCAGACAATATTTGTTTTCTTTGTCTGATTTATTTTTAGCATAAAGCCCTGACAGTTCATCCATGGTGTCACAGATATGTTGATTAATGAGTTCTGGTAATCATTTCACATTACATATATCAGTACCTTATATGTCTTAAACTTATACAATGTTATATGTTAATTGTATCTTGGTAGAGTTAAAAAATATTAGGATTCATCAAAAAAATAAAGCTATTACTCTAGTGCATGTATGTTATCAAATTGCAGCTTGTTACCTGAGGAAGTCACGAAAAAGCTTTTCCAACTACACAGACATGTGACTTATGCTTACAATATATTTTAGGGGAACAATGTTTATAATATCAACATTTAAGAATGTTTTAAATTTAAAAGAGAAAATGATACAGAAAAAGCAGCACAACAGTTAAAGCATTTTACAATTTATTACTAGGCGAGTACGAGCACTTATTTTTTTTTTTTTACAAAAGAAGTGAAAGGTATATGTGTGTGTAAACTCAGCTTGTTAACATCAGACACTATTTTTGGAATTGGCGGGGGGAGAAAGAGAAGGAGGAAAAAGGAAGAGGAAGGGGAGGAGAAGCAGGGGAAGAAAAAGGGATGGATAGGAAGACAACAGAGGGAAAGATGTAAGAGAGAGAGCAAGAGGGAGGAGGATGGGAGGTGGAGGGAAAAGAAGGGGGAGAAAGAGCCTTATTATTTTAGATGCTCTAATTCGGGACCTATCTTCTGAACAATTACAAACCTCTTCGTTGTTTAGGGGCAGCTCCTCTGCTTCTGCTTGCCTCCTCTTGCCCACATTTCCCTCCCTGTTTGGTTTATGAGCAATAACTATCCTAGTTTGCCCATTTCGAATTTGGTATTAAAACAGATCTGGTCACTCACACCCATGCATTCAAATAAGCGCATTTTCCTGGGTGAAGTATGAATGTGAATAACTACATTGTCATGCCAAATTTTAGCTTTTCAGTTTTATGACACCGTTAATTTAAGCTACCTTCCCCATCCCGTAACCCTCACTGCCTTGCTGTACTTTCTTGCAAACCTGGATGACCTTTTTTTTGGTTTGCTTTAAAAAGAGTGTTTATATGTGCTGTGCTAGGTTCCCTACACTCTCAAAAAGATAAATCAAATGGGGCAAACTGCTCAGCACAGAGCAGAAGGAGGAACATTTTTTACTTGTTGAAACCTACAATTCTACTTTTCTTTCTGGCCCACAAAACCAAGGAGCAAAAGTCTTTGGTGGTTCTATACATTTTCCTTTCGCTTAGTTTGACTTTGAGATAGAGAACAATGTACTATCAAATAGTCTCAATATAACTTTCTTTCTCTTTCTCATGATACCTTTATAATGAAAATTGCAGGTGAGTGAGAGCAAAAAAAGAGAAAATCATCATTGTCAACAGAGCAGAAATAAAATAACTTGAAAATGCACTTAATGAATGATCTCATCTACAGAGACTCGGGCAAATACAGTGTAGTTATAGTTGTTACAAATACATGAATACATGAAAATACATGAACCCTAGGAAAATATGCTAGTAGACTTGTGATTACATTTCTAGAGGTAAAAGTGAATATTTCTTGGCTTCCACAAAAGATATGGCACCTGTATATTATCTATAGACTTTTTAAATTTATTTCAAAAAGTGACTGAGCACAGTTGAATTGAAATACATATGAGTTGAAAAATCCTTTCAGTTTTCAGGCATTCTCATTAACTGATGAAGAATCTACTTAGCAGTTAATCTCCTTTTTCATGATGTCATTGAACAAAGAACTAGAATCATGTCATTAATTGACCATCAGAAACAGCATTAGGTTTAGCTACTCTGAAATGCAAGGAACAAGACTTAGGTCAACTTACCCAACAATAACTACTTTTTTAGTGCTTTTTTTTTTTTAACAATGTGTGACATTAAAAGATATTCTTTCAGGCTACATCCATGACACCCTGAATGTGTCCAATCTCATCTGATCTCAGAAGCTAAGCAGGGTTGGGCTTGGTTAATACTTGGATGGGAGACCACCTAGGAAGACCAGGTGCTGTAGGCTTTAAAAAAAATAAGGATATTCTTTCATGGAGAGGTGAGCATTGATAAAACAAGAACAACAAAAGACTAATAATTCTTAAAACTAGATAATAAATAGATGGGGTTTGTTATACTATTCTCTATTTTTGAGAACATTTGAAAATACTCATAATTAAAATTCAAATAAAAACTAACCAAAATAATGCATATTGGTAGAAGAGTTCTAGGCCTCCTGAGGGCCTCTTGGCTTGCTCGTGTGTGTTTGACCAGTTGCTGTAGAAAAGCTGAGAACTAAAAACTCAGGTGAAGAATGAAAGTCTCAGATGTGAGGCTTCCCTGGGCATAATACAAGTTGGAGCCTGGAAGCAGAGAACTAGTTGCAGTGAAGGGAGAACTTTGCCAATGAGCAGGCAGCTAAATTTTATATTTTCTTGGCAACCAAAAGAATTAGGAAAATACTCAGAATGATTGCCTAACTTTTATATTTTTATGCACGTTTTGGTGCTGGCTAGCCACACAATTCACAGCTCATTTTGATCTTGCCTGACTCAGGTAACAAGATCAAATTAAAATAATGATCAAAATATATTAAGGTTTATTATGTGCCAGGCATATATGCAAAGCATTCATGTGGATTATTTTATTTAATCTTTCCTGACAAACCAACAAGTTAGGTATGATATAATTTCCTTTTACAGGTATAAAAGCTGAGCCTTAGGTAGGTAGACTTAGGTAAGTCATTTATCTAAAATTATAGCTCTAGAATCTGAGTCATGACATTCTGACTCTAGAACCCATGTATCTAATCACAGGAAAAGCTGAAGCCCTCTTGAAGCTCACACTATTCATTTAATACATCTCCAAATTGGAGACTGGGTTCTCTTAACTGCTCCTTTCTTCTAGGGCATCTCTCTCCCAACAACCCTAATACTGCCTCCAAATCCTGCTCCCTGTTCCTATGATCCTCTCCTGCTTGTGGTTTAGTCTCTTCTACCTAGCCCACGTGGATACTCGACAAGGCTAGAGTTGCTTCTGAATTCCTTGACTCCTTCATGCTTTAAAAATGTTCACTTTACCAATTGCCAACACCACGTACATCTGTGAAGGACAGAATTGTGTCTTTCCCACACCCACACCCAATTCATATGTTGGAAGTCCTGCTGTCCCAATGTGACTTTATTTGGATATAGGATCTTAGCAGGTAATTAAAGTTAAATGAGGTCATAAGGGTGGGACTCTGATCTGATAGTACTATAGCCTTATAAGAAGAGATAGAGATCTTCTTTTCAATGTACAGAAGGAAGGTCATGTGAAGACAGCGAGAGGTGGCCATCTAAAAGGCAGGAAGAGAGCACTCACCAGAAAACACACCCTGCCAGAGACTGATCTAGGGCTTCCAGCTTCTAGGAATATGGTATAAACTTCTGTTGTTTAAGCCACTCAGCCTATAGTATTTTGCTATGGCAGCCTGAGCAGATTAAGACACCATCCTATCATCCTTTTCCTTAGCTTCAACTCAAAATTCTTCTGGGAAAAAAAAAGGTATATATATAAAGTATATACATATATAAAAGTATATATATAAATATATATATATATATATATATATATATTACATATATATGTAAAATGGCTTCTTTCTCTAGAGTCAGCATTATGTAATTGAAAGAGCTCTAAATTTGGAACCACATGATTGGATTTCAAGTCATGAAATAAAAGAGAAATTTAGCAAAAATATATAAAATATTACTATTAATGACAGATAAATACAGCAGACCCCTCTTACTGATGCTTTTATTAGCTGAATTTCTAACAGGGTTATCCACAGACTTCTGCCATGTGCTCACAGCCTTGCTGTTAGGAACACGACTTTGGCTTTGATTTGCCTGGCATACTGGGACTCTCTGACTTTAGCTGTCTCAACTTCTGTCACCTCCTCTACAATATGTCATTTTCTGATTCCATTTTCTCTTTCTTCACTACTATTTCAGAACAACTTATCTCCCATTCTGTTCAGAGTAATGCCTCTATCTGGAAACTTGATATCTCCAATTGCCTTTCACGTTTTCTGAAAAGTATCAGTTATTACCTTTCCTGTGGCCTCTGCACTCAACAATAAACTAGACCTTGACCTTGAGAACTTCTTGAGACAGTCTCCCACTCCTCTCTTCACTTGACAAGATTCTAAAAGCCTTCATAGTCACGTCTTTCACTAAAGTACTTTATATAGTTTGTGATCCATCCAAATTATGGTTTTGGTCCTCCCTGCTCCCACTTCAATGCTTTTCTTAGAATAGCATGCAACCCTGATCTCTGCCCATCAATTTTTCAAGGTTTACCTAACATGTCACATCCTCTATGAAACACTCCCCTAAGTAATTTCTTCTGAACCCCCAATTTAGTTTACACTTTTGACAGTTTATTTGTATTCACTGTAGTATCATTATTTCTGCACCCTTAGTTTAGTAGATTATAAGTTCATTAAGGCTTTCAACTTAAGACATAGTAACCCTATATATCTAATAAATACATTAATAAATAAACTGATTTCGAACAGTATTGTCAAGATTTAAATTCAAATGTGACAAATTCAAATTTTCGAAAGACCAGATTACAACTTGAATGTGAACAATGAGAACCTGGGCTTGTGGAGATCTCTATAAAAGATAAAAAGGCTTAAAATCCCTGTATCCATTTATTGCCTTCATTGCAACAAAGCAACAATAGCCAATAGTAGTTTGCTGGCATGGAACTGTTGAGTAAATGTTGGTTGAATTATCAAAAGAATGAATGTTTACAGTGGTTCTTGGATTATACATTAGTAATATTTAGAAAGTTTATGGTGAGAAAGCAAATATAGAATTTTGAAGGGTTATCTAAGGCAATGATAACTCTGGGATTTGGGAAGAATAGAAGACTGTCCTTTGAGGCACAGAAGGGTTTACCATTTGAACCTTTCTTATGGTCCCCGTTCTGAAGAAGTTGATTGAAGTAAAGAGTTTTATAGAAGTATGCAAATTTCTGGCTGAAAACTCAAAGAAAAAAGAACTCAAAGAAACAATAAATCAATGTGATTTCAACTGCAGGGGAATAAAGACAATTACAAGTTTAGGTTATAGAAGTACAATTGTCTGGGACTCTCCAATATGTATTCTTTCTAGATTTTAGAAGAAATTTTGGCTTATTTTTGTTCTAGGATGACAATAGATAATTAAAATGACAATTTAGCTATCATTGTTTGATGATTATGGGCCAACCATTATGCTTATGTCCAGGCACTTAAATTCACATTAGATCATTTAATTATAGAATAGTAAAAGGAGGGTGATCTCATTCCAACCTCATGGGCGAAGCTAGAGTCATGCACACCTTACTCAAGGATTAACAGCTAGTAAAAGACAGACCCAGGATTCAGAGCCGAGATTTAAAATAAGTTTTCTGAATCCAAAGCCCATGGCCAAAGTTAAACACATTGGAAAGTAATGGTGTGGTCTCACCACTTCCTCATGGAAAGACATGGACAAATTATTTCTGTTGGACTTTAGTCAATGTTTCTGAGCAAATGTCATTTAGATATTGATGACTCTACCACATTAACCATCATCTGGAAATTTAACTGAGAAGCTTAACATTTTCTCAAATCTTTATTCCCTTTACTTACCCGAACTTCTGGCCTCTTGCTTAAAATGTATTTTCAGACACAGTTATGCTACCAAATGTCAATGCCACATATGTCCTAGTTATAATCATGTTTATAATCAAGTTTATGACTAGCAAAAGATTAGTTTTGTTAAATATAACTAGTAAACCCTAGTCATAATTTGGCAACATTGCTCAACTACTAAATAAATCTTTTCTATTGTAGAATGTAGCACAGAATTTCTAATTCTAGAAGGCAGCTGTCATATAGAAAATAGCATAGGACACAAAGTGAAGAAGACTAACCTTTTGAGCCCCTAGTCTGTATTAATCACAGTGAAAATACTTCATATCATTTCATTTTTGTTCCCCAAACTACAATAAAAGGCAAGGTTGTGAGGTGCTACATTTTTCAGGTAAGAAAGCCAAATCTCAGAGAGACTGTTAATTTTGCCAGTACACAGTGAGTAATCCAGCTGGGGTTCCAATCCAACTCTGGTCTCAGTGTCAATACCCTTTCCATGACATCCCACTGACTTCCATATCTGCAAGCCCTGACCTCTAACATGATTAGAACCATATTAGCCAAGTTGTCATTATGCTCTCTGTGTCTTTGTTTTTGTATCTTTAAGGTAAGAAAAATACTATTTACCGTTCAGGGGTTAACACACAACACAGATCCAAAACACTTAACACAGTAACTGTCACATCATGAACATTGAAAAAAAAGACTGTTTTACTTCACATAAATTATATGAAACAAGAACCAAAAGAACTTTCCATAGTTTGACATCATTGATCCTCATTTTTTTTCCATTCCCATGATAGACAATAGCATAACCATTCCATTAATGAAATCTGAAGGAACGGAGTTAATTATATTTGGTTTTTAACCAATGTATGAATATAGTACAGCTGTTCAGTTAACCCACATTTTTGAATCATGGTGAAAAATGTGGAATATCATGATAAATTTTCCAATTGGTAAAGTAAGCACATGGCTTAGGAAACCAGCAAATCAAGGACACATCTGCTATAAAAAAGGTTCCAGTTACAATAAACATTTCCAGAATTTTATCTGAAAATCTAGAAAGAAGCTGTTAAAATTTAAACACTCATTTAAATTTTGCTTTTACATTTAGTGCTTTTAAAAAAATTTTCAGTATGGCAGGAGGCTTGGAAAAAGGCACCTAAAGCTGTTAGCTATTAAGATACTATGTGAACACGGTTCTGGAGAACTGTTTGAAGTTTGTAGACTTATAGAAAACACTTAAAAGTTACAAAACACTTAAAAAATATAATATCCAATAATCTTTTCCAGAATACAATGCTCTGCCACCTTACCTGCTCAGAAAAGTGTTTTCTTTCCTGGTTTCTCTAAATAATAATGCCTCAGGTGACAGATAGTAATTGTTTAGCCCATAAATATGCCAATTTTGATAAGTTTCTATAAGTAATAAGTATCTGATTAGAAAGTGGTCCTTCATTTTATTTCAAATGAAAGTGTTCCTAGCTTACCTGGCTTTTGATAAGATATGAAAAGTTTAGCTTCGGTGTAAGACCTTCCATCAAATGTTTAGAAAATAAAAATGCATCATCATACAATTTTTTGGGAAGAACATTTTATTGCTAAGCATATCCTTGAACAAAAATGCAAATATGAAATAAAAGAGAAAAAGAAAAAAAAGCAGTAACATCACAACATCATAAAATAAATTCCTTAAGAGTCTGCTCATAAAACAACAGGAATATGATAGCTCACATACAGAATGCACATGTTCCCATAAAATTGTCCAAATAGAATTTACACTAAAAGAAATGTAACAAATGTCTTTTTACTCAAATTTTAAAAAATGGAAAGAAAGAAAGAAGAAAGTCAGTTCACAAGACCTTAAGACTCCAAGAACAGCAATCTTTTAAAGACATCGAGATATAATCAACTTCATGTAGGTTGGGCCATTTACGTTATCTAAAATCGTGCTTTGATATCTCTTCATAATCCTGTCTTTTTAATGACAAAAAAAAATTCCAAAACTCTTAACACATTGAAATATCAGATAATGAGGAACACCTCTTTTCATAGATTTTAGTAAAGGCTACCATTGTTTAGGTTGCACTTTTTGCCCCATGTCTTTAAGATATTTTTTCAAAGTCAAATATTCATGCAACTTACAAAGACCAGCAAGAGTAGATTTCTAAATCTAAACAGCTGATTGATTTTCATGTGTACAAAAGAAATTGTATCTATCCGACCCTCCAGAGGACATACTCGTTTTGTGTGAATATTTGTCTTGCTTTGTCTCTTGCTTTTTGGATAGCTATGGCCACACAACCAATTTGTTTTTCTGTACATTGTTTCCTCTTCATAAAAATTAAAATAAAGAAAAGAAATACAACTGGATTATAAACCAAACAAACTGAAACAAATAGAACAGTTCTGAAAGCGGTATGTACATAGGTGGCTAAGGAATTATACCAGCAAAAATGTAGTAAAATATGTAAACAAAATCTGAGAAGATTTTTAAATTCTCTTTGACACAGTTAACTGTGACAAAACTAAAACTCACACTTTCTTCACATTTTAAGGTTACTTTTTTGTTGTTTTGTTATTTTCTTTTAAAACAACATTCTCAATCCAGTTCAAGACTTTAACAGTTTCCCTGTTTCAGTCATCCCCTCAAACATACCATGATAAATATATCTGTATATATATTTATTTATATATATATTATACTATTAAATTCCTTTTGTGTGTGTGTCACAGCAGCTTTACTCGTTTATTATTCATTGTTTAGTTTTAGAAAAGATGGGCAAAGGGAGACATGAGCAAATGGATGGATAGAGTTATCCGTGTCAGGCTACAAAATTAAACCACTATGGAAAACATTGTCATGTTGGGGGTGGGGGAAGAACTATGTATCTTGCACTCTTGTCATACCATGTTTGGCTTGTGTGACCTTTTGTGGTTCCATCACAATTAGAACTCCCCAGTGTCTGTTTTGATTCTCTAACAGACTTTTAGTAATGTCTTTTCATCTATATTTGCATGCATTTCAACCAGTCACATATCCAGCCCACCCCCCATTCCTTTCCCTATGTAGGAAAGGCTCTGTTTTAGTTTGTGGGGCTCTCTCCTTTACCATAATTTGGCTGGGCTAATGGACAGGAGCAATATTGTTAAGTAAAGCCAATAGCTCTGATAAAACCAGCCCTAACCCCATCTGTTTAGGGTTCGGGTGGCAAATTCTGGAACTAGATCTTGAGGGACCAGCTTTTCAAATCAATATTATCATCCATCACTTAATTTTGCTATGTGTTCAGCAAAGCATTATATAGGAAACAAACAACAGATTCTAAAAACACCACAACCTGATATGTAGAGTGAACACCATGGTAGATTTTGAGTTCATATGGCAATAGTCTTTCTGAGTTTTTTTTTCCTCTTCTTCTTAACTTATGTCCAGTCATTCTCAAAAAATAAACAAAAACCCAAAAGCCATTTTTCCCCTCAGATCTTGAAAAGTTACACGCATTGGCCAGAACGAGATAAGGGTGTTTTTTTTTGTTTGTTTGTTTTTGTTTTTAACATTTTTCTTTTCTTTTTTTGTTGTGTTTTTGTTTTTTACATAATTAAACAACAACAAAAAAAACATTGTTACAGTCAAGCTTCACAAACATTGTTACAGACTCACTTGGAGTTATGGAACAAGTAAGCCATCAAGTCTTCTACCTTGGGCGAAAGGTCCTCAAGAGAAGGAAGCTCCCAAGTCTGCAAAAGTGGGGGAGCCATCTGCTTGCTCCAGAGCGCAGAGTGTGTGCTTTATGATACAGCAGGGCAGAAAGAACTTTCTGTCTCCGGGCGATGACTGAATCAAAGCAGCCGTGGCTGAACCGTAAAGGTAGGTACAGCTTTGTGTGCGTCCTTTTAAAAACGGTTTTCCCCACCATAGTCATGGTATACCCCACCTCATAGTTAGCACAGTTCTGACATCTGTTCAATCCCATTTTGCAAGTATTTATATACTGATGTATAAATAATTCTGTTTTAAATTCAGATATTGTTAGTGGTGTCATTTTTACACATAATACTCTTTGTCCTTGTTTTTCTGTTTCTTGTGGCCGCTCTTCGAGCTCTGCTGCTTCTCCTTGAGAAGCGTGCCGTTGCTCTGGGCCGAGTTGCTGATGTAGTTCCGCGTCTCGTCCACTTGATAGGACCCCTCGTCCCTGTTCCTGTACTTGTACATGGCGTACAGGAGGATCAAGATGCAGAGGGCGGCAGCAGCCACAATGCCGACGACCATCCCTGTTGTACTGCTCGACTCCCGGATCACCTCTGAGGCCCCCGGAACCCGTCTGACTCCCGGCTCCGTGGGGTTTGCTGTGGGCACATTACGGAACATGGGGGAAGTAATTAGTGGGCTCTTCAGTTTGGTGCTGTCTAGCTCATAGGCAGTGGGCAACGGAAGCAAGACTATATCAGGCTGGGGTTTGAGATCACGGTTATTCATTTTGCCAGCTGGCAATTTGGGCACCATCCCAGACGAGGAGGAAGCTGTGAAGCGGATGAGCTCAGGGGACAAAGATGTGGTAGTAGTCCTACTAGTTTCGGAGACTTTGTTAGGTCTAAAGTCCTTGGATTCCCACTTGGGCGCATGTGCTTTGTAGCCACCTTCGAAGATTGAAGTGGAAAGACTCTTATCTGTTACCAAGGAGAAGGTGGTGTAAAAATCTTCATCATCAGTAGGGGGCAGGTTAGAGTCAAAGGTTTCCCCTGAGCCATACCCAGATATCACCAAGCCATCATCATCACAACCATCGCTGCCTTGGTCCGACAAGCAAGGTAACCCCGCCTCAGAGGTCATGGACAGGGAATCTTTGGTGGTCTCAATAATGGTGAGGAGGGGGCGGAAGGTAGGGGGGAGTGTAATGGAAGGTGCACGAGTAGCAATAGGAAGGGTAGCTAAAGGGTCTTCTACAAGAAGAGGGATAACTAATTCACCTCCTGGGATTGAAAAGAAAAAGAAACACAGAATTAGCATATTTGCAGATAAACACAATTCATTCACTCTCAATGAACGGAGTTCACAGGTTCCGCCTCAGAAATTACAATAAAATACCCCGGATCCACATATGGATCCTTTCTGCAGAAGCCTAACCTTTCTAGGCTGATGTAGAGCCCATTCATTATATGCCTCTTGCCACCAAAACCTAAAATCCACACATAGGGGGCACAGATTTTGAAGATGCTCTCAAGTAATTATTCAGATAGAATTCAAATAGGCTGTTTCCAGGATCTGCTTCTGGGTTGATGACATTTAATTATATTGTTGCAAATACTGGCCATAAAAATTGTGTGTGTATGTGTATGTGTATATGTGTGTGTGTGTGTGTGTGTGTGTGTGTGTGTGTGTGTGTGTGTGTGTTCAAGTGTTCATACACACATGCAGGTGATTAATTTGTGAACTATAGCATTTCTTTATTGCCTTCTTGGGTTTCAGTTTTTTGCTCCCATGAGGATGAGAATGAAATATTCTCCATGTCACTGAGAGCAAGATCGAGGAACATAAAAGATGGTGTCTTTAATATTTTAAGTTACTATCTTTTATTTCACATTTATCAAGGGTGATCTTCATTTACTATATGCTAAGTGAGGGGAAGTTATATGAGGTTGAAATTGTTCATCGAATAAACCCATTTTGACTATGTTCTTCCAGAAATTCTCCCATTAAATGACAACTTCCCTTGCACTGGTCTAATATGTTAATGCATTGCTTTTATGCTATATGCAATATATCCTGAGGTGGATGCTAGATTTTAAAAATACCCAGCCCAGACAACTATGACTTACTGGAAACTCACTTTTAGATTCAGAAATGTAGTGATAGTAAAGTGAGTTTTGAAAAATAGTGATTCTTAACTAGAGTGGCAAAGAAATATTGGTTTACCCACAGACCCCAGTTATTGCACTTATAAACATGTAGGCTAGGTCAGGAAAGAAAGTTCAGAATAGTTCACTAAATCATGGTGCCTTGCAGATCATGGGTGCCACAAATATTCTATGTTGGATGTTACCTCATTGTAGGGCCATGCTTATTATTTATGTATATAAGCAAGATCATCAAAGTTTCTTCTGTGTCTCTCTACAGTGTTATTTTTCAAATATAGGAAGAATCTTGAGAAGTCACGGTTTATGTCCCTTCCTTGAATTCTGTCCAAAATATTTATTCCAACTATTGTTTTTCAAAACCCACTAGCAAGAATGGCTTCTTATTCCCCTGTTAGCTGAGATGCTAACATGATATTATCCAAGGCCTCTTCCTGAGATGGGTCAGTAAGCTCTCAACCAGGTACAATGTTCTTGTGTATTCCGCCCTTAGTAGTAACTTCATCCTGATGGGATGGTTGGTGCTTGAGCATCTGTTATCAGCTATGACTTGGCTGGGGTGACAGGCCCAGACATGTGGCTCAATACTACAAAGTTCTAGGGACACACCAGGTGTATAAGCCTTTGAGCTTACACTCTTCCCAGGTTCTTCCTATAAAGACTGACTCACAAATTAGAACTCTTTGCTTAGTTTTCCACTTTATATCTTTAAACATTTCCTGTGCTCCAGTTAGAACTGCTGCATCAAAATTGTCTACATTTTAGGTATGCTAAGAGACGGGACTCTTGAGAAGAAAGCATATTTTCACAGCACCTGAGAACAACTGCTTGCACGCACATCAGAAGCCTTTATTTCCTTTCTATTTAGCTAATAACATTGTGCTACACAGAGAGAAATTGAGCTGGGGAGGCGAGCAATAATGTAATGAGTATCATTTGGAACGGAAGGGATATTGGAGCACTGTACAGTCTTCTCTAGCCTACCAAATAATGTTACCATATGTGGGGAAATAAAACAAGAACCTTCCTGAGAATCTCAAGATGATAATTTGGTCCGTGCTCTAAACCCAAGCTTCTTTTCTAGTGCTTGAAGTTTGAAGCTATTGAGCAAAATGATTTTTGAGGATTGTCAAAGCTTCAGATTGGCTTTACTGGACCAGCATGCCTATTTTTCTTCTTCCTTTTTTTTTTTTTTACATGGTGAACATATATAATTCATATGTCTTGTAACTTATTTAATGCATTATTTATACACTTTTGCTAGTTTTTATAAATGGGATCCGGAGCATGTTTCCCTAAAGGTAAGCCAGTCACAAAACTAACCCTGAACTAACTTTTCTCCTCATTCTTCTAGTATAGGGTCTTGAGTGTTATATCTAAGGTGCTACATGGGAAAAGGTGATGTTTGAATAAGATAACAATGAGGAGAGAGAAGCGAAGGCTCCTGAAATCTGTTTAAAGGTTCCCTACAGATTACTTGGAGGTGATTTTACTTTTCTTCAGAGAAAAAGGCAGGAGTTCTTACCCATCTCACCTAGAACACAGGTTTAGCATGAGTGTTCCTTTTTAGGCACAAATACCAACTCATTTGTTCCTTAGAGCAATGATGAAAATCTACCTCACATGCAGGGTAGAGCAGAAAGGAAACTTGATTAAAGGATAAGAAATAACTAATTTATTGGGAAGCAAAGACCTGGTGTTTAAATATAAAGGCACATTGTTTAGGATGCTAGTGTCCCTTTAAGTGAGATTAAGATCGCCATCTTCATGATTACAGAGTGCATTCATTTGCAATTTTAGTGTACCATCTGTGACACCCAACTGGAGTCTTAAATTTGCCTATTTTTTCCCTCTCTATTTCAATCCTAGCTAAAGCTTATGCAGTGTCTTTGTTGTTAATAACCTATAGTATCTACAAACTGCTCACTCTGTGGTAGAATCACCTTCACTTTTCTGTACTCATTCCCTTCTCAGTCAGCACTCTAATCTGAACACCTCTTTTGGATTACCAGAAAAATAAAATAAAATAAATAAAAACCATCCTTTTCATAATGGGATGGAAAGAGGGTCCTTGAAGCTCACTGATATATAAAGAGCTTCTAAAAGGTCACTGAGCCCCTAATGGGCCCCAAAGTGCAAAGATAAGAGCTGAGTTCAAAACAAAATAATGGGTATGTTATTGAAGAGTTTAAATGACAAGAAGCTCTCAAAACTACCAATCTTCAGTTCTCTTTGCTCTTATTAATCATGCTAGCAGTGATAAAAATAATAAATGATGCCCCCTGTCAGGGAAATTGGATCCCAAATTCCAGTGGTATTTGACCAGTGAAATAGTAGAAACTTTCAGAATGCCAGCTTTCTTGGAATCTCAAGGAACTGGAAGAATGTCTTTAAAAGAAAGTCAACTGGGATGTGGGAGTCATTATTACAAATGGGAATTACAGTGACAATAGGGGGAAGATTTTAGGTAACGGTTAACATGGAAGGTGCCTGGATGGTGTGTAAGTTGGATTATATATATATAATCAATATCAAATTCCATGTTTAAGAGTTAAGATAATTATAGTATGCTGGGAGTCCATGGGCACACATCATATGAGATGAATAAGGGAGGGATGTATTCCTCCCATTATTAAATCCTTAATGGAAATGACTTTAAGATTGTGGAAGCCTATTTATGACTTTGCTTGTTTCAGTCCAAAGTGACTATTCTCAGAAATGTCAGAGTAGCTGATATTTTTTTCACTGCCCAAAGTTTGTGGGATCAGTGATCTACCAGATGTCTATGCTTCCAAAAGTATTCACAGAAGTCATAAAGTCATAAGAGATTATAGGCAGAGTGATACAAAACCTATAATCCATCAACACTCTTAATTTCCTATTACATCACCAGAATGTTTTTTTGGTTTAAAATAAGATCTGTATTCCTTAAAGTTATCATCTTAAATTGGGAACATATACCCTTTTCTGACAGGGTTGTGCTTTTCTTTAAACTAGAGAGATCACTAGGGACATAAAAGGTCTATTTTAGCCCTGAAGGCTGCCCTGCTTTTTTGCTTTATGAGTGTATTTATAGATATATAATTCATGTCTCTAGGGCTGATATCCAGCAAAAGGGGTTCTTCTGCCACCGAAAAAGACAGTGTATTAAAAATTTAGTAGAACTCTCTCTGAACTGTGAGAATGTTGTATGCGATGGTGAATGGGTCATCTAAAAAATAAGAGCAGCATGAAGTTTCAGTATAGCTCCAGCCTTCATTTCTCTGTAGATATTTGGGTCTAAGAAGTTACAAAAACACCAAGACAAGGACCTTGAACAGTGAGACTCTGGGAGAGGACACCATGCTCCAATTCTCTGAATTTCTTTTATGTATATTTAAGATCTTATCTCATATTTTATTTGCACTTTTCTAATTCTCTGCTTGAAAGTTCACATATAATGGGGAGAAATTATCCCTTTTCTCATGAAATTGATTGGTGGATGATATTCATTGAATTATTTGGTGCCATAGAAGTGAGTACCTGCAGCACATCAATATTCCAAATCTTGTAACTATGAAATTGTCCTCCATCCACCTTTAGAAAAAATAGCCACAGACAAACATGGCGAGTACATAGGGAGAAGACACAACATAAACGCAAGTGTCCTAAAGGGCTTAACTTACATTTTAATGAGATCAGAATCTCTAGGTAGGGCATTTTTTTCTAGTTTGTTTGAAATGGGTTTGATACAGATTCCATTTTTGAACATATGCCCAGGTAAGATGAACCATAGCTCCTTGACATATTATCTATTATAAAATAAGAAATGTCAAGTGGAGTTTTTCATTTGTTTATTGAATAAGAGCTTTGCCTCTGAAGTCACTCACACTCAAGTTAACATCATGGCTCTGTGGCTTACTAGCCATATGAGTTTGGTTAAATTTCTTAAACTCTCTGTAAAATGAGAATAACAACACAGCCTACCTCAAATCACCAAGACAAATAATAATAATGCATGTTAATGTTATTATAATGCATGTTGAGTATCTAGCACAGAGCCTATTGCTACCCTGAAATGCTAATTACTAATATCATTTCTACTAATATGTTACACCTACCAACACTGAAAACATTGTTTACTTTCTTCTGACCATTTTTTATGCAGTAGCCTCATGCTAAGGTAGATGTATGATAATATAGGATGCAGATTACTAAGGCTATTTTAAATGCAGAGATTGAAGAATGATTTATTATAGTTCAAAGACCTTTTATTTTAAAAAAAGGTTAGCCTTTTATTTCAATGACCTATGGATAGCTTATTCAACAAAAATAAAAGTTTTCAGTTCAGTCAGATAAAGTAAAGCCCCATTTAGGAAGTTCTTAGTTTTAAACAGGAAATCCAAAATGTTAAATAATCTAAAGTTATACAAAACTAGGTAGAGAAAGCCCACTCATTAAAGCTGCTGGGTTGGAAACATACCTATTATCCACTATTCAGTGTAATATTTCTGTAAAAGTTTTAGATAACACAAATATTTAAAATTAAAATGAAACAGGTAATCTCTGTATTTAAAAATTGTATAGCACTTCTTACTGACCATGTTTCATGAAGTGTATAAGTCAACATTAATCCCAATACCTAGGTCAAGAGACAATCTCACCCTAGAGTCACACGAAGTGGCAATGCCTACCTGAAAAGTTCCCTGAATAAAACTTCAGGTGTGAAAATCAACACGTTTCTTCTTGATAGAATCTTAAGATCCCTTTAAGTCTTACCTGATTAAATCCTTGCGAGAAATGGAAACTATTAACAGAAACGTGAAGAGGGTAAGTGGGAGCGGGGGAGAGAGAGAGAGAGAGAGCTGTGTGCCTTCTGTGTATGTGTGTTTTCACCAGTACTTAGTTCTATACATCATTATCATAGGACAACACTCTAAATATCCAAACATCTGGGATTCTAGATATGTTTATTATCAGTAAAACTGATTTTGTAGCCTGTAGTGATGGTATAATTCTAGATGACCAAATTCAACCAGAATTACTTGAGAGTACCTTATTTCCCCATTTGAGGAAAATAGAAAGAAATAAATAATAAAGGACAGATTTTCCTGAGTTCCTTCTAAGGAGTTAAATTAGATTGTAATTACCACTGATAACACTTGGAGCTAACTCAGTTTTTTCCAGGGTGCAGGCCTCCTGTAGGCTGTAACTGATTCAGTATTCCACTGTAGAGCCTACCATTACTTTCCATGCTTTAAAGCTCTCTCCAGGCAAAGAGGCCAGGCTTTCTTTGGATGTCAGAAACAATTTACTCAAGCCCCCATCCCCACCAAGAGTAGAATTCACATTGATTATTAGAAGCAATTCAGCACAAAACATAACAATGAAAATTAAGCAAATAGACATAAGCAAAATAAAATATTTAATATTGTCTTCAAAATCATAGAGTAGAAAATAAAATCAACATCAGGGCTAAATTAAGCTAGAGGGAAGGAGAGCGAATAACTTCAACAAGGCATTCACAATATAAGGACAGAAAGAAAATTAAAAGCAAATTAAAAAAAATAGGCTGTTTTTGGAAAACAAAGAAAGAAATCATTTCTGTACAGACAAAATAATTTAAATTAAAAAAAGCATACCATATTAATTTATAGTCAACTTACATCAACAAATTGCCCGCATGTTTTTTGGCATGAAAGAAAAATTTACAAAAGAAAGTTGTGTAAGAATGCTCTTGGACAACTAGAATTGCCACATTCTTGTAACTTGCTTTTTTGTTGTCATTTAAAAAAACTTTTGAGTAAAATGTCTAATTTTTCAAATATAATAATTTACAACAGAGGATGATACAGGGAGGCAACAACACATACATCCACACCACATAACATAAAAAGAAAAAAAATCTGCACTTTAACAAATTTTTACTTTGAGGGGCTTGGGAGGGCATCGATTTTGAATTTGAAATAATTCCGATTGCAATGATTTAAAAAATTTAAAGAAAAAACCTGTTTACCTTTATAATTTGCCTTAAAAAAATCTATGACTCTAGAGGGTTTTGAATGAATTTCTGCATTGTTATAGGTTCTCAGATATACATTTAATTTTTATTTTTTTTGTCTTTTTTGACAAGTTTTAGACTTTCTTTAAGGGGATGGATGACAGCACAAAATTTGAACAATACTAAAGAAAGGAGGGGGATGGGAAGGAAAGATGCAGAAAGGGTAGGGTCGTATCTATGAGTGTACTACACAAGAGATGAAGATGATGGGAGTAAATGTGTAAGTGAGTCGCCATGTCCATGTAAGGGCGGCACGGAGTGATCTAGCTGCATTAGAGCTTCTGGCTGTAAGGAAGGGATGGGCAATATACAAAAACAAATGAGCCTACACATGCCCATCTACAGAAATAAAGAACAGAACTCTTAACACTGACAATCTCACACACCCTAAGCTGCAACTTCTTCAACATGCAATTACTTCAAAAAATTATTACAGTTTAATTAATGATTTTCAAATGATAAAACAGTTAAACTATTTTCTTGCTAAAATAGCCAAAATACTTAAAATAATACTAATAATAGTGATCGAAAGCAAAAACAAGGAGACTAGATTTATGCATTCAAGTTGAACAACTTCATCGACAGCCACACAGCCCCATCTAGAGTTAGGGGAAAGACTTAGAGATCCGCAGAGGTGATGGACAGGTACAATTGTATTATAGGGAGCCCGCTTGCAGGGTTGATAATTACTTTACTACATAGAAATGGCGCGTCTGAATAACGTCATCCATTTCCCCTTTGCCACCCGTGGTGCATGTGATTCCCAATGAGACGGGCTAATTTGAAAGATGTGGATGTGGAGATTCTGCAGCTGAAGTTGTTCCACATTTAAAGAGGGAGTGGGGAAAAATTGCAGAAAACAATTCATAACTTTTTTTTCTCATAATTTTGGATAAAACCAAATCTAAAGATCTAGCAGTTAAAAAGAAACACACCAATTTTTTATATATATATAGATAGATATATATAATACAAAAAGCACTTAATTCCCAAACAAGAAGGGAGAAAAGAACCAAAAAAAAGTTTTTATAAAAAAAGTATTTCACACACTTTCAGAGATGAACAACCAGATGCACACGCGGAGGAGGCACAGACAGAGCAGTCAGGGGACACGTTTTTTACTTTTCATTTTCTGGCTTGTTGATTCCCCTTTTGGTGATAGCCAAAATTAAAAACAAATTTTGCATTTTTTTAAAAAGAAATTTTGCATTTTCTTAAAAAAATTTTTTTTTAATTTGGTTTTGCTTCTTTAAAAAAAATAAAAAGGGCGTGCAGTCTGGATGTACGTCATAAGTAGACATTTTAAAAAAGGAGTGGCTAAGACTGACAAATGGGTAATCATCTATTGTCCTTTAATTGTAGTAATCTTAATCCAGTTCATACATGCTTAAAGTAAGTTGCATTTAGGGAAAATAGAAAAACAGAACAGCAAGTTAGGGTTGGGGAGAGGTCAGCAAGACAAACTGATTTGGAGGTAGGAGAAAGGTATCGGATTTCGTTTCACACCCTTCCAGTAGGAGCAAAGGACATCCTAAGGCTTCTTGCCAATTTCAAGAAGGAAAGCGTGAACATGTATATGTGTATGTGTGTTGGGGGTTGGAGTAGAGCCCGTAGAGGCAGGAACACAGGTAAAAATAGACACAGGTTCTGTTCTAGGAAATGTATCCCATATTCACTCATAGCCTAAGAAGACATATTTGATAAGGCATAGAGATCATAACTAACATTGTTCCATATGAGTGTTTTTGGGCATTGCCAAATTGAAAGGGCATCAAAAGTGACAATAGGGGCTTAATAAAATGAGACTGATAAATGAAATAGCATATGTATATATATATATCAATTTCTATTCATCCATGACCTATCTATAGCTATCATCTGTTTATATCTATAACTACCATCTATCTATATCATCTATCAATCATTTATCTATCATCTATCATCTATCTTTCTATCTATCTATCTATCTATCTATCTATCTATCTATCTATCTATCTGTCTGTCTATCTATCTATCTATCTACTATCAATCATCTCTACACATACTATATTTTTAGTAATTGAGGCAAAACCCCAAAGAGCATAATAGCATCATGTCCATGTCTGTAACCTACAATTAAGAGATGAGCCTGATTTATTGGAGTCCATTGGGGAAAACCATACCAGTCTTCTAGAGACTATTTGGGAAACAAAATATTCCATTCAGCCTACCTTGAGAAAAGGAGAAGAGAGAGAGGGTGAGTGAGTGTATGTGTGAGTGTCAAGGGAAAGATACTGTGGAAGGGATGTGAGAAAGGAGTTTTTTTACAAATGGCCTTAGCCTCTACTGGAAGATATCACAAGAGTTATAGTCAATATTACATCCCTGTGAGAACATTAATGTTCAACCAAGGACTGGGAAACCTGGGTAGGCGAACCACAAAGGCAAGACCCTTGAGAGCACCTGGTTCTGACAGCCGATTCCAATCACTCACAAGAATGTTTTTTTGGGGGGTGACTTTGGCAAATAGAATATATTGTGAGGATGAGTCAGACTTTTGCCCCTTATAGGACGCCCCTTTTATTATTTTATATTAACATAATGATAGTAATGTGTCCCCATGGGTCAGTCCGTACCAAGATTTTTAGTCTCTGGTTTAATAATGGTAATCATTATTCTAGGAACTTCACAAAGGGCAGCTGGGAGGTTTTAGGAGGTGAAAAAAAATCTGAATAGTATAGGAAAAGAAAACCCCTTGTTGTTATTTAGGTGATTTTTGGGGGGTGATTAATTATATTTTTAACATTTAATTTAATGTATGAGAAGACGTTACTGTGCCCTATGGCCCCACAAGGCATCAAATGACTTCTGTTGCACAAAGATAGTTATGACAATGTTCATATGGGCTGTTTTTGTATCACAGGCAATTTCTTAAAACAGGAAACATAACTGGTCTAAGTATACTTCCAGTGTATACATACTCCTGGATAATAAAGTGTTTTGAGGAAGATATAGCAGCATTTTGGGTCTCCTGAGGTTTCTACTGAGTAATTTACCTACTTCAAAGAAGCCTGTTTTAAGATTCATACAAGTAAGACACCACTTACATTTTGGAAAATACTGGTTTAAATAATTGAACATACCAAAATTTATGGTTGTTACTTTGCAAATAAAATATGTATTTTTTAAACCCATGGAAGCAAGAGTTTCAAATGAAGCCAACGCAACCTAAATGCAGTGCATATATATTTTTATATGTAAGCCATCAGTTAACACACACAAAGTTTGTTTGGTTTCTGTACTTCTATAATATTGCTAGCAACTCATAATCATGTCACAGTTTCATCTTTCGTTAGCTGTTTACACAAGGTTTTTGTTATCAGTAACTGTATGGTTCTGTATATCCATCTCTACTGGGTATAAAGAATGCTTTAGGATTATTATTATTTTTTTTGCCATTGAAAACAAATAATACAATCACTTGACTTGACATGGTATATTTTGATATGACCATTTTTATTCTGCCATATCCAAATAACCCTGTTTAAATGTAAAATCAAACTTTTATAAACTGCAAATGCAACAGGATGAACTCTCACTGGTCAACATTAATCTTGGAGAATGCATTTTTTTCCAAAGATATAAGTTTCTAAACTGCTTGGAATTGTGCTTAAAAAGCCCAAAGATATACTCAAGTAACTCAAGCTGCAAACCCACCTCTTTGAGAGACTGGGTCTTGCTTACTAAAGGGCATTGTCTTCGGCGTATCCAGATGAGGTAGAAGAAGGCCCAAATGAATTACTTTGCATGAGATAAAATATTTTAAATTGCTGGGGGAAAATCCTGGAGAGCAGAAGGAAGAGGGGACCTTCTTGGGAGTCAGATTATAATATGAGGGAAGACTTAAAAAATTAAGCAGGAAGATCAAAGAAAGGAGTTTGGAGAACAAATACCTAATGAAAATTTTCAAGATTCATCATCAGATATATGTGGTAGACTTCCTCATCTGTCCCTCCTATGAAATATTTCAATACATTTCATCAATTGTTATTTTATGTGTCTATGGAGTGAAGGGAGGAATTCTGGGAGAATCAGTGGCTCAGATCTCAATCACAGTTTGGCTTAGAATAAAAATGGAGACTCTCAACTTGGATATGGAATCCCAGGAACGTGAGGATTATTCACAAACTATTAGGCCCAATACTAATAAAGTCCAAGATATTAGATAATATAAACTATTTATTTTATCAACATAAAAAGCCATCTGTGTGCCATTCAGAAATGAAGGCTCTGTCTGAAATACTTTGTTCCTCTAGCTTTAATAGCCAAAGACTTTTTCAACTTTCCTCCTCCTGTCCTGGCCTCTCATATCTCCATCTCTTGGCTGGCCTCAGGCTTGCACCTAGGCTACCTTAATTTCTGGTTGATCCCATCCAACTCTTTGGCTGTAAAGCCCAACATTCTCATGAATTCCAGTTTCAACTGCCTATTTTTGCTTCACTATCTAAGAGACATCTCAAATTCAAAAGGGTCCAAAACAATTTTGGATTTTACTCTCCTCCTAAATTTGCACCTCTTCTCAGATTTCCTATATCTTGTTTGACCAAGGTACACAAGACCCTAATCAGTCATCATACTTGAGCCCCTACTCTGACTCACATTAACATATCTAGTATAACAGGAAGTTCTATTGACTCCTCTTTGGCAACCAGTTTCTAACATATCTGTTTTTGTCCATTGCCATTACCGACGTCCTAGAGTGAGCTACCATAATTCCTTGCTTGGACTCTGCAGTAGCCTCCCAATTCTTCTCCCCACCTCCATTTTTGGTTTCCTAAAATCCATTCTCCATAATGAAGCTAAAGTGATTTATAAAAACTGTACAATATAAATCAAACCAAGTCACTTTCTTGCTTAACATCTTCTCAGACAGAATTGTCCAAACCAAAATTCTGTGTACTCTGATCAACCGTAAAAGTCCCCTGTGATCTGCCTACCACTCCAGTCTCATTTCCTACAGCTCTCCCTGACTCAAAATGTCTCAGACTCTGGCAGTATCCTCCAGCTTCCCTTCCAGGAACACTCATTTTCTTGCTCTTCGTCTGCTTAGTTCCTTCTGGTAGTTCAGGTCTCTCCTTCAATTTTACTCCTCGAAGAGGCAGTCCACAACTGCCTAAGTAGCAGCCTGCTCACTAACTCATGATTCTGTGCATAGTATTTACTAGTTGACTCTTGCCTACTTATTTATGGAATATAAGCTCCATGAGAACAGAGATTTGCCTTATTCTCCACTGTACTCAGAACAGTGATGGACTCATAGTGAGAGCACAGGGAGGCCACTTCACTGTTCTCTTGCAGTGCTCCATAGCTGCTAGCATACTGTTTTTTCTACACAAGGCATTGAGCAAATGTTTTGTAAACTACTGAAGCACTACATTCTCTATTCTATTTTCTTTTACTCTTCTCCAAACCAGATGGGATTTCCTTGAGTTCTAGTTAGCAGTTCCAGTGCAAATTGGACCTTCTCATCCACAGCTGGCTTAAAAAGCTTTCTGAAAAATACATCTAATTCATTCTCCCTTTCATAACTGGAAGTGGGATATTTATTAAAAACTCAAGCTTTCCTTTGAGTTGTGAAAGCTAAAGAGAAAATAAACACAATATTCAAATCTATGGCTGCCAGAATTTGATGCTTGTCTTCAGGCAATAGGAAGGAATGGGCCAAACAAATTAAAAATAAGAGGAATGGCGATCAGGGTAGAGAAATTTACTTGGTTATTTTTGCCTGCTGTGGCCCTGCAGCCACTGACAGCAGAACCTGGCAACAGTGGGACTTTTCTCCTCAATTGGTACCATGACACTTTATGATTGTGTTTATATAGTAATGAATTATTCAATAATGTTTATTTTGCTGCTATTTTCCACAAAAGCTCCTCTACTCTGCTATTATAACCAGAATTCTAACCGTTTATTTTGTGCTGGTGTTTCTTTGGGTGGTAGCAGCTTGGCTCCATCCTGTTGCCTCTTCTCTACAGGGCCCCTAAGTCTCTAAGTCATCCACAGGAAATAGCTGAACTTGACAACAAATTACAATAAAAGTCATCATGTCTTGAAAACACCTCTTTCCCCCCTAAAAATCTACCTTCATTGCAAGGAATGTGTAGTGTTCATAAAATACCACCAAAATTTTTTTTTGTAATTAATGGAAATTAGTACTGTACAAACAAGATGAAAAGCTTGCCCAAGACTTATGCAGTTGACATTAAGATGATGTACCATGACTATATGGCTTTGTGATGGACCTGAGAATCAAACAGCTGGTTTACCAAGGAGAAGAAGACTGCAGAGATGGCTAAGTGGGCAAGATACATCTCATGAGATTATTTTTAATTTTTATAAACAGAACTACTGTAGATAAGAGAAGGCACTATGAGAAATCTCCTAGTCATTTCCCAAACTCAATGCATATGAGCTTCCAGATTTAGGAAAGATCTATGCTAAGGACAAATGCATACAGTTAGATGGGTAACATAATGCTTTCCTCAGAAATATGAGAAAAGAGTAAGAAAATATAAATTATAACTATATTGATAAAGCATGAATTAACTAGAAGCCTACTCCTGGAAGGAGTTGTTCTTAAGAGTTATCGAGAACTTACTCTCTGCCAGACATTGGGTTAAGTGCTTTAGATATTTTATTTCACTTAATCATCCTAAACATATCTTACATATCAGTAAACTTTGGTTGACAGAGTTAATTTGCCCAAAGTTACACAACTAGAAAGCTGAATAGCTCTGAATGTACCCAATCCTATATGTTTTACATTTAACCACAATATTCACTCTTAAACAGAATGTTTTTCAGCATTAAGTTGTTGGTGAGTATAGGAAATTACATGGAAGCTAATCTTTAGGCACAAAAACAACTTCCATAGGACATCCTAGGATCTGTACAGCTTCGAAATTATTATTGTGCAATGAAATATTCAAAGGGTCTCTGAGGGATTTTTTTGCACAATCTCAGGTCACCTAAGCCAAACCTACTAACTCAGTCTCTCCTGGGAGTAGTAGGAATAGGAGAGCAGTCAGTCAGTGTCTGACTATCTGCATTTTTAATAAGTTCCCCAAGGAGCTCTTATGCAAAATCAGCTTGAATTTATAGTCAAAAGACCTCAGCTAAATCCATCTGTGATCTACCCTCTGTGACCTTGAATAAGCTATAACCTCTCTTACGTGTAAAATAGAGATAAAATGAAGATAAATTTTACTAGATATTACATTAATGGAAGGAGATATTTGATATACAAGCATTTTGTAATTATAATATTTACATATGGAGTTTCAGAAATGTTCTAAGAGGAGTAATTATCTTACTAGCACATCAAATACTACCTAACAGTTTCTAATACATAAATTTTAGGACCATATAACAAATGCTTTTAAATATTCTAATTCTAAAAGTAACATAGTAGAAGCATCAGTTATCTAATAAGTTCCTACCAAAACAGTCTAAATGATTTGATTCCTTTGTTATTTTCTTGAATTGTTAAATTTTAAGTGCTCTCTGAATAGCTCTATTTCATATCATTTTCTTTTACAGCATGTACTACTCCATCATTGGCTCTATACAACAAATTTTAAAAAGCCCCATAAACCAATTGTTGGAGAAGATCATTACATTTTTTTCATACCTTATTATTTTATTCTACACTTTAGGCCCAAACTGGTAAGCTCTATTAATTTATTTAAAGCAGTAAGAAAAACGGCTTCTTCATACTCATTCAACAGGCATAAATGCTACTGGCACAGTGTAACGAAGACCAGAAGACACAAAAATTAGCTTTCTACTGTGTTCTTTCAGAACCACAGAGTTTACCATGTCTGTTAGAGCAACATGGTGTTAGGACAAGGATGAGGCAATAGCCTGGCTACAGATTAGTGTTATAAAGTGAGAAAGAGTTATAGGCAGCTTTGAAGACAAAAGTGCCAGCAGCCATCTGGTCACTTTTAACATCTTCTTGGTCAGACTATATCATCTTTTTTTCAGTGTGGTCTCCAATACTATTGCTCAATGGTAATAGTAAACAGATCTTAATATATTTTGTTTTTGCTATTTTAGATGGATGTTACTTGATTTTTAAGTTTTCACGCTACATATGATGACCATATGCGGTGTCTATTAAAAAAATTGAGAAACATTGAAGGTTTTATTTTTAGCAATTGTGCCACATTTAATTTTAAAAGTCAGCATGATGGAAGCCTGGAACCCATTTACAATCTCTATCTTTATGAAGAAGTTTAATGTGCTCACATGTAGTGACTCCATTAGGATGTTTGCTCATTAATTTTATTCCTGTTTCATAGTATTAATCTGCAGTTAATGTTTTCCACAAATGCTATTAGCCAAAGGGTCATATTTTTTTTTTCAAATAGATAGATAGTAATGAAAACTGAAACAAAACTCAATAAGAGCTAAATATTGTCTTTGCAAAATCACATGGCCTAGGGCTAGGCTTATTTTGTTTGTGCTATTGGGTGCCTCTTCTTACAAAAAAAATAAGGCTGATTTTTTAAATTATATATCATTGAGTGATTCAGTACAAATTATATTAGCCTTAATGTAAACAACTCAAGGAAAATTCTTATTATCTTGTGCTACTCAGCAAAGGTTTTCTATAGGGCAGTTTATCACCACTTGTCTCCTACTTTGAAGGACAAATGGGCAAGACCATAGAGCAGATTCAGGATTGAAATTTATATAAGTTAAGGACTAGGGCTGCAGCGATATGATGAAAACTTAGAGAAACTATTTTGTACTTATCATACCAATTTTATTTTTGTTTTTATTTTGGCTCATCTCAAATTTTCCTTGCAGATGAGGGTATGTGTCTTATTTCTTTGAGAATATTATTTTCAAACAATATTTAGCTCTTATTGAATTTTGTTTCAGTTTTCATTACTATCTATCTATTTGAAAAAAACAAATATGACCCTTTGGCTAATAGCATTTGTGGAAAACATTAACTGCAGATTAATACTATGAAACAGAAACAAGACAACATCCTTTTTTGGTACATGCATCTGTCTGCTTGAAAGTGAGGGTACTTAACCGTCCAACTCCAGGAGATGGTCTCTATTATAGTCCACATAGATAGCATCCCCTGGAGTTGAGCAATGCAAGGTCTGCACACCTTCATGCAACAACTCTGCTCAAGCTACCTCTCTGCTTATAAAAAGCTCCTCTAAATAAACCTGTTCATTCTGGGTTTTATTCATTTTGGTTGTGTGGCAAGATTTGGAATGACAGTAGCACAGAAGGAACTACTGTTCTTGGTCATTGCTACTTAAGGTTGTAGGCAATGTTGACCAGATGGGTAAAGATGGTGAAAGCACAGCTATTATGACTATAGTGCATAAGTGCCCGGGAAATAATTATTGAAAAATAAAATGGCGTTTCCCAACGCATCCTTTGGATCTGGCTGATGAGCACAAATCAAGATGGAAAGATAGTGCATGCAGAGCTTAAGTACTGGAAAATGTCTGTGCATTTTAGCTTCTAAACAGCCTTCGAATTTGAAGAGGTTTGAAGAGAGTCCCATATGGAAATCTTTGGTTTAGAAAGAATCTAAAAGCAAAAGCTTAATAATGTGGAAGTCTTGAGAGAATAACTCTCTGATACTTTTACAGAAAGTGACATCAAAGGACTATTAGTGATGAAAAGAATAACTTTGTAAAGCAGTGGCGTTCACCATTTGTGGCCAAAAGGATAAAGCAATAAAGGAGAAAGCAATGAGGATATCTACTCAGCATGTTTCTCCCACCTCCCTAGAGAACATATAACATGATGAAGCAAGGCATGGAGACAATCTTACTGGTTATGTAAGCTCAAGTAAGTGACTTTAATTCTCTTAGCCCCATTTTATTGCCTATAACTTAGAAGGGTTAGATAAGATGATCTTTTGAAAAGAACCAATGACTTAAGAAAGATGCTTAAAACTATTTCAAAGCCAGTATTACTACTTCTCAAATATTTCAAATTGATTGTAGTTACTGGTTTCCTAGTACTGTGTCATTACATAATAACATATTTTTTATGTTGCATTTCCTCTCAATAATTAAAAGTCAATTACATAACCACCTCCCAACACTCTCTCCTTAGTGGGTCCTAGGAAGGGATAATGACTTCTGTGTTTCCTGCAATGAGAGTACAAAATCTTGGGATAGGGTACTAAAAGTATTTTCTTGAGTATCAGGGCTAGTGAGCAGAGAAAGAGGGAAATCTAGTAATTCAAGGTTGAAGGTTTGAAAGCTGATTTTCCACTGTGCAGATTAGCCATGGACAGGTTCCCATATGGAAATCAGGTAACAACAAAATGATAGACCAAGGGAGACAACATAAGAGCCAGTGAATCAGAGATTTTTTAGGTGCTACATAAACAACACAATTTCAATCTAGCAACTCCAGCATTTTGAAGAAAGTGTTGGGCACGATTGGCTTTTATCATGCTGGAAAGCTCTACACTTCTAACTTTTTACTGTGCTAATGTTCAGATTTATGAAGTTCTTTGGAGCCCTTAACCCAGGTGTTCTGAGACTGCATGGCAATAATTACCCATCTGTATTCTACCGCTACCAGCAGCTCTTTCTCTGTTGGATAACTCATATTATAATGGTGAGCAAATAAAAGAAAGCTACATAGATTTTGAAAAGCATAGTTAGCACCATGGGTAGCTCTTTGTCATGTGGGCTAGTTTCAACTGTTGTCCAGAACTAGAGCCAGTCTTGACACTGAAAGTGTAATGTGTCTCAACTGAAAAAGGGCTCTTAGGTTTTAATAACCTTAAAGTGTATCAGATGTCCACTGGCAAGAGTTTCAGTGAGAACTGCTCAGGCTTGACCCTCTGGCCTTAAGCATGGAACTGGCCACTTCAAGAAAGCCAACTGGAAAGGCAGAGTAGGCACTATTAAAACAGCAGCCATGGATCACACTCAGCACCTTCTTTGCCATTTGCCAATGGGTTCCTTCTGGTGCACAGAACCACTGCAGTCCAAACTCCTTGAACTATTGGTAGCATTCAGTTGAACTCTGTTTAGAAGAGTAATTTTGCATTTGTTCTTTTTTTCTCTATATAACATTAGAAACAAATCTTATTGGCAAGCATTCTCCTCTAATGATACACATGTAGGAACTTGCAAATCCACTGGGGAGCACTGAGTTATGACTGAAAACTATGTAGCTTTTGATAACTAACCAGAGATAAACTAGGCTATTCCGTTTATACCAGGATTTAAAATTGCATCCTGCAAACAATGGCCAGGTCTGACAGGGTGATGTCAGATTTCTTGTGTAACCCTTATGATTATCAACCACAAAAACCATGTGCACAGGTGTGGTTCAGTGCTGGAATCCTAACTATCTAGGCTCACACCAAATCCCAAACCACTTTATGTATAAAGAAAAACATGAACCCCAGGGTAATGGACTCATTCTAATCTGAATAATTATATTGGTGGCCACAACTTTCTTCCATTTCAATCTCTCAATTTTGTCATGTGGGATGTAGCTATTCAATTCATCCTGCACACCACATTCTCACCCCCTTGAAGCACACGCTCTGCCCCAAAGGGGCTCTTTATGAGCAGGAGTAGGCATAAACCCTAGAACAGCAATCTGAAGAGAGTGCAAGGAGAAAACAAAATCGAAATCTTCAGATACCAAATTTTTTCAGAGTTAAGAAAAAACTATTTTGAGAGTGATATCAATATTTATTCTTCTATATCTTTGAAAGGAAAAGTGTTATGGTGGTGCCGAAAATAGTTTAAAATGAAACACTTGTGCAGCCTCATGAAGCCCAGTGACTGGTAACCGCAAAAGGCAGGTTCTGAACAGGGGCCTGGTGTTCTTCTTGTCACCATGGGCATGGAAACAAAAAAAAATTCTTGCTTTTGAAAGGGACCTCATCAGGTGGTCTCTATGTTTGGGGAAAGTTACCAAAGTTGCCCTCTATAGAAATTAGGGTTTGAAAAGAGAAATGTGCAAAGGAAGATAAAGGGTGTCTGAATCTGGCTACAGCAAATCCTTGTAAGGGATGTTTGGGAATGAATGTAAACACTTCTGGTTTTGATTTTGACTGTCATTTTCAACTATTTATTATTAATTTAGAATACCACTTTTGGCAAAATATTTAACTAGCCTCTACTGTGTCATGTTTAGTGTTACAGACTTTACTGGAATACAAACAAGTATAGATACACACATGGCTATATTTTGAGTGATAAACAATGTTTTCAACAGTGAAATTTTATGTAAAACACTGTTGTGTCTTTAGCTGTTAAGCTGAGCAGCAAGTGATGTATTGTTAAAGTGGTTGGTTCAAGAAATGGAAAGGTTGAGAGAAGTGGGCCCTTCAGGAGACTCAGATGAGGCATCTTGTCGCACATACTCTGTGTTCACTTAGCAGCTATAAGAGTGGTACTTGGAAACTCCTTATCAGTTGAGAGAAAGGTGGCAGAAATAGAAATAAGAAAATGAAGAGAATGGCTCTGGGTGGAATGTAAGTATTTGCAATGAAGTTTGCTTTTCTATTGGTACTTTAAATCTCAGTAGTTAGTAAAAAATGTTGGGTTTCTGTGTGTGTGTGTGTGTGTGTGTGTGTGTGTTTTGTTATGTTTCTCAAGGTCTAAGAAAATTTGTTAATATTATTGGTGGGTGTGAGACATTCTGCTTATTTAATTACCAGCTCTTTAGATTTCCAGTCTGTCTATATAGTCATTGTTTGACAGTGGGACTTTCATAACAAACAACAGGAGAGTTTCTGTGGATTATACTGTACATGCTCTTTCAAGTGTAGTTTTTGGGGAGGGCAACCAGAGTTGTTATCCTCTGCCTGTTCACATATACAATGTTGTTACTTGACAGATATATGTTAGAATGGTTGCAAAGAGCATTGCGCACCTCGGTTATTTTCATTCCAAAAAGGTTCAATTAAATAATATTGTGCTGTATTTGTATAATTATTAAATATAGCTATATGCAGAGTTTCCAATCTGAATCTTTAAATAAAAAAGTATGTATGTCAATTAAGAATTTTAAAATTATCAATCAGTTGGTACCTCTAGAGATGATCTGCTAATATATTGGCAGAATAAATACGGTATCATTTATGGAGGATAAATATGGTATCATTTATGGAGGAGATGAGTCTCCATTCTAAGGGGTGATCTCGCAACTTTTTTGTATAACAAACCCTATTGAAAAACTGATAAAGGCTGCATGTTCTTTTAATATAAAAAAGCTCTTGTAAAAAATATTTTGGGAAGAAACTCAGAAGATCCTGTCCCTGGATCCCAAGCTAAAATTTTAAGAAGACTACATTACAAAAATAATGCAAGAAATAATATCTGTAGATATGACTTGTAAATTTTAGAGTTATATTTACATGTGAGGCAACTGTACAACAAAAGCAACAAAAGGGGGATTAATTCTCATTACTACTATAACTAATGATGATGTTTAGTTCATCATGCATTCTTTTACCATATCTAGTTATCTGAGTTAATATAAAAGGCCATTATTAAGAGTCTAGTCTAAAATTTGCCTTCAATGTAAAACCTATTTTATTCTAATATCACGTGGCTAGATATTGTTAAGTTTGATATCTATCAGCACTGGTTAAATGAACCCAACCTCAGGTGCAAATCTAATAGAGCTAAATGTTAATTAATGTGATCCAAACAACTTATCATTTCAACCTTTCTTCTATTAGGGAAGATGCGCTATCGCTGCACGTAATAGAAAAGCCTGTTGGTTGCATGAATTCTAATTTCCTTTATCTACATTAGTCACTGAATGGTAGGTTTCTTTTCTTAAGATTAATATTTTTTCATTGTTTCTCTTTATGTTTAGAGAGTCTGTGTAAGACCATAAAATTCTGGAGCAAGATTCAGTGGATGTATTTAATATATTTTAATCTGATAGTTTCATTTATAACTTTTAATCTAGGAGGAAAAAAAAATCCATTTTCCTCCTAAGATTCAATTTTGGTGTCCGAATGTGCAGTGCCAGATAGTATTAATATCAGACATGGAAGGCTACTTTCTGTTTTCATATATATTTGAGCTCCACAATAATCCTTGGATGGATGGAGTAGATATTATTTATGGTGTAAAGCAAGGTTTCTCAACCTCATCATTATTAATATTTTGTTTTCAATAATTCTCTGCTGCAGGAGCTATCCTGGGCACTGTAGGATGTTTAGCAGCATCCCTGGCCTCTACTTACTAGATGCCAATAGCATCTCCCAAATTGTGACAATCAAAAATGTCTCTGGGATTGCCAAATGTCTCCATGGGGGCAAAACTGCCCTCAGTTTAGAACCATTGGTTTAAAAGGAAAGAAATTACATTGCAGAGAATTTAAAGCATTGGCTCAAGGTCATGAAGATACTGAGTAACCAAACCTGGGCTACAGCGCATGTCTCTGATATGTGGTTCTCCCTTCCTGCCATGGCCCACAATGCAACTTACGATGTACGCCATATTGTGATTCCTTCAGAATTTCTGTTGAATCATGACTATCATTAATATAGATAATAGTGTGATATCATTAATATATGTAGGAGGCAAAAGGTAACATATATGAAAGTGCTTATTTAATTCTAAAGTATTACAGAATTTTCACATAAGTATGTGTATTTGAGAGAGAGGAGAAGAGCATCTACTCTGGGGGAAATCACAAAAAAAAAAATTCATGAAAAACCCAGAGCAAGGAAAGCTGGAAAATAGAAGGTTTTACCACTGATATCATGTCCCCAACTGCAGAGCTGATCTTCAATAGCAGTTTAGTACTTAATGCAATCTGGCTACTGTTGGCGTCTTTCTAAACCACTCTTTTAGCTGTTACAATGGAATTTTGCCAGAAGCCAAATTGTCAGTTTATAGTCTCTAGTGAATAGAAGGTACAAACAATAAAAATTCATCCTCAGTGCTTCTAAGACTAGTGGAGCTGTTATGACCACACCTAACTAAAATAGCTTCATCTTCCAGACATATTGAAAGAAGTCAGAAAACCCTCATGTTTCATGAGATAAAAATAAACCCAGACACAATGCCTAGGCCCACAGACACCTGGTGTTGAAGGAATGTATGGATACATCCTCAGTTCTCATGGTTGCATGAGCTTCAGAAGCAGGGGCAAAATGCACAGGAAAATCCACACATTGAAGCTAACTGGAGGAAGATCATTCCCAACCACATGTGTGAAACACCACAGCCTGACACAGTTCTGCATTAATGTCCTATATGTCACCAGATCTCATGGGAAATCACTCGCTAGCTCTTGGCTAATGAAAGATGAGATTATGCAAAAGAGAAACTGTAGAGACGGGTCTGCAGTTCTATTACACTTTGGAGAACGTATTAAGTTTCTCGTCTCTTTGAACTAAATGACATAGCTGGTGAAAAAACAAGCATTTTTCTTAAAATCCTCTCAGCAGCCCCAATTTCCTATTGCATCTAGACTTTCCCCTCATTTTTCTTTTTCTCACACTTCTTGGTGGTCTCTTTCTAATAGGACTGTCAACCCTTAAAGACCTCTGGTACTTCCTAGAAGCTTATCTGTCAATTTAATATTTGTGTCATCTAAAAAAAGAGTGAGCTTATTCAACCTTCTTCTCATTTCATCAATCAGTGTGAAAGAAATGAAAGAGAGGACTAAAAATAGGTGGTTTACAGATACTAACGATATCTTGCATCAAGTAAAACGGAAAGTTCACAAAGTTGCTTAACTAGTTAACCGAGCAAGTCTCCTTTATGGAGTAAATGAGGTAGGAGGTATGCAATAGAACAAGGTGGCTTAGTCCACTAAAATCAAAAGGAGAGATTATTTTGCCTGAGTCTACATTTACCCAAATTCCAGTAAATACAGGGTTTTTATGTAAAGTAGACAAGGAGACTGGTTCTCTTCCATTGACATATAAGTGGATCTATGCCACTGAATAATAGATCAAGACTTCCTTTTCCTTGTTCTGGCCAGTGGCATCAGGCAGGGGTTTAGGAGGACCCTAGGGCCTGTGGGCTACCTCTAACTCCCTCCCAGGCTTTGTGCAAAAGGCAACATCCTCCTTGTGAGCACCACAAGCCTCCTTTACTAATTGAATACTTGGAGAAGAAAAATAGTCACATACCAAGCTATTCTCTTTTACTCTCTTCTATCACACAAGAGCCATACATTTTTGAGTTTACTAAGTATAATTCTAGAAATAAAGGTGCCTACATTCTAAAATTAAAAGAGAAAAGCATTTCATTCATTTTGTTCATTATGTAGAGCCAAAGAGAATGACTCCCAAACCCACTTCTTGAGCCTGAATCCAAACTCCATGGCCAGACAAAGGATTTTATAAAAGTACAAAATATCCTTCATCCCGCTCCCCTGCCAATAAATAGAAAGAACTATTTCTAGGTTCCAAACTTATTCTTTGCAAGCTTATTAAAAAGTCCACAAAGTTACAACTAAAGTATTATAGTCATAAATGTTCCCTAGAACTTTTTTCATTTTAAAATGATGTAACTTCCCTGGACAAAGTCATACCAGAGGCAAATCGACAGCCATTTGTGTGGTAACAATGGCCTTCTCCATCCTCCCATGCCAGGCCATTTTGAAGGAAGCGGCCATGATGCTCAATGCATTTTTTTTTCAGCATGAATGAACCTTATCACCAGTCTTTCAAATGTTCCAAGTGTGCTGCAGGCAGATAAACAAGCCCTGCTTGGAGGAAGTTCCTGAATTTGAAGCTGCCCAGCATATCTTCTTCATTCAGAGTGTGTTGTGTGAAGCAATGCATTGTAATGAAATATAGTAAGTGGTACTGTGGATATACAGACACCTCCATTTAAAAAAAAAAAAAAAGCCCATTGGTTTCTGTGGCCATGATAGGCTGGGTGTGTAGATGATATTGTTACCACAACTCAGCTCTGTTCCACTGAAAAAGATGCTTACTAGCAATCTCTCTTAATAAAGAAAAACTTCAGAGAAGTCTGTTATCTCATAGAATAAATATATATACGTGTATTTAAAGAAACAAAGAAATATTTTCATTCAGGAACTAGAACTAGGCTTTTGTGGCAGCAAATATATTGATCATTGTGTGGACAATAAAACAATTTATTTATAACTGATTCAGGCTACCATTACTGACCTTGATAGTTACTGCCCCCAGACTCCTTAAAATGTCTCATGTCACTTAACAAATCTAAATGGTAATCAGCAATAACCTTATAAAATGCAATGGGCAGCAGAAGTTTTGGATTATTATAAGCAGAACATGAACCATCCATGGGTAATGACAGACATAAAGAAAACCTGCTGTTTCCCAATTGATAGAAAGAATATTTAAGTTCCAACTCAACACTGGGATGCTGTTAGTAATCTAAAACGTGACTTGGAAAACTCTTGTGGTGTGAACAGGCATTCTGGAACAGATTTCCTATTATTGCTTTTTTGGAAAAAGTACTTCTTTATTATAATACTTACTATTACTATTGATAATTATGATAAATATAATACATAATATATGTGATAAATATAAAATATTATACTATAGTCTCGGTACAAAGCATATTTGTTTTATTCCAACTATTGAAGTACAGGCAAATTTTTATTGTGGAGCAAGTATTAATAAATCAGAACATGTGCAAACCATTTCCTTCAAGATCGTTAATCACACTGGGAAATAATCAGCAACTTTAAAATCACATATTCAGGGACTTAACTGATATTGACTGTAACGGTAAAGAAAAAGGAGTGTGTTTTCTCTAAAGTATGGAATTGTGTAAATTACAAGTAGATCGATAATTCGATCTCTACTTCCTCACTATCATCCATCACCAATGTGCATTCTTATCTCTGGCACAATCCTGTGAAGGAACATCTGTGTCTCTAAAATAATTATTGTGTGACTAATTCTTTATTAGACTCTGTAGGACATAAGAATGTTTAGAATTTTCACGCTGTTTTATGCCTCTCACATTTAGGTTGTCTGTGCTTGAGGAAACAATATACAATCATATACTAAACTGTAAAGTATACTCTAAGACTCTCAGAACCTGAAGATGGCCTTGGTGACTCTTCTAGTCTAAGACATATATTCCTGTCACCTTCTTCTTTACTGGTAGGAATTGGAGTACAAAAAATTCAGACTCCCTTTTTAATTTTTTTTAAGCCAACTTTCCTCAGTGAATGTATTGCTCTACCTAAGTTCTTTACAAAGCCCACTCACTCCCCACCAAGAGGCACAGCAGGGTCACTAAATTCACTCTCATATATGTTCACCCAAAGATGCAAAAAGACACAAAAGCCAAGTTAGGTAAAATTCCTTTCTTTTAAAGCTTGGACAAAATCCCATGAGAGAGTTGTTGCCCGCAAAAGACACTCTCTCAGAGATGGATGATTTTTTCTAATGTTTAAAATTCTAGGCAAACTCAACCATGTTTTCTTTCTTCTTTGCCCAGTTAACTTCTACTTATCCTACGTAATTCAACTCAAATCTTATTTCCTCAGAGAAAGTTTCCCTGCCCCCACCCTGCATGCTCACCCCCAACCCTACCTTGTCACATATCCTCCCATGACATGTGATATCTCCCTTTGTCTCATAGCACTCATCTTAGCTTGTCACTGTACATTTGGAGATCACTTGGTAATTAATGGCAGTCTCCCTGTCTAGACTCACTTGGGGCCATCTCTGTTTTCGTTCATTCTTGTACTCCCAGTGCCTCTCCTAGGACTTACATTCGAAATACTCAGTAAGCAGTTGTTAAGTGAAAGCGCTAATAGAAAGCATTCCATTGGTCAGAAATATCCTTCGTTTATAAGTGCTCTCTAAGCAATGAATACAGAAGATTCCAGTTAATTCTAAGAAAGAAAATCCCACTCCTTGCTGATTCCAGTTAATTCTAAGAAAGGAAATCCCACTCCTTGCTGAAGCACAGGCTCTATCTCCCTGCTCCCTCACCAATCCACCCAGCAGGACTGAAACAATTTTACTTACTCTCCCTGATCTGTCACTGGCACAAATGTGGAAGTAAAATAAAATAACATATCAGAAAAATGCTTCAAAAAATTGCTGAGCTTGACAACTAAATGTAGGGTGTGATTCTGGATTGATCACGGACCAGAAAAGAATAATTTTAAAACCCATTTTACAGACATTGGTAAAAAGTGAACATGGAGTCTGGGTGAGATTTTGTATCAAGTTTACATCTCTTGATTTGGATAACTATACTCTTGATTTATTCTTGTTTTTAGGAAATACATATTGAATTATTTAGGAGAAGGGAATGATGTCTGCAATTCACTCTCAAATGGTTTGAAGGGAAATCAATCTCTATATCTATTTATCTATCTATCTATCTATCTATCTATCATCTATCTATCTATCTATCTATCTATCTATCTAACATGTGTCTATCTAGATAAATACATGATGTTTTGTACACACACTCACAAATGGCTCAGGTATATGTTTGTGTATATATGCATATAATTTTATGCACTCACTTACATACAGAGAGAGAGAATAAGCAAATGTGGCAAATGTTAACAATTGGTGAACCTCAGTAAAGGGCATAAAGGAGTTTTTAAGTATTATTCTTACAACTCTTCTCCGACTTTAAAATTATTTGAAAATCCAAAGTTAAAAAATATCTTTGAGGAAGTAAGTATAAGTCTGTTTGCATAATTTTGTGTCCCTATGATACATAATTGCAATCTTATCAGTACACACACCTATGCAGACTTTGTGGTCAGATTTCCAGTATGGGAAGTGCTAGAGGATCTATGACCCCAATATGGAATTATTCTCACATCAAAACATCTGTGAAAATTACTGATTGATGCTTTAGTGCAAATGTATAAAGAAATATAAATGTATATGTATGTGTGTATCAATCAATCAATCTATCTATCTATCTAGATATCTAGGTTGTCAGTATTTGTGATTATGTTTTTCAAGATCAGCATAATATGGGGAAAAAATCAGTCCTAGACTATTCTGTATAACATCAAAACTACTCAGCAAGCAGGTCAGTTTGAGGTAAAATAGCAAAGGGACACATTTTTACACATGTTTAGTTCTAGAAAATATCAGTTTCTTTCACATATTTAATGCAAAAAATTAAAAGTGAAGGTTGCTTCAAATTTCCCAGCTCCATCTATTGAGTAAGTGCTGTGTCCCATGGGTGAAGGGTGAGGAGGAGGTAGTGAAGATTATTTGAGCATCTTTTTAAAATGGGACCTCTCTCCAATGGGTAAGATCCTGCTAGGTCTAATGTGGTCACTGACTAACTCTCCTTACTGCCTTATTCCTGACCTTTTTTAAAAAAGAAAATAGATCCATAGTGAAGAAAGTGGAGAAAAAAACCAATGTGAACAGCAACTGATAGACATCCGTTTATCAAGTTTAATAATAACAAATCAGCCTTCGTGCAATGCCTGACTCAGAGAGAATTCATATATAATTTGATAATTGGAACTAGTATAAAAATATAATAAAGAATTATCTCACCAATCATTGTGATAAAGGAAGCAGTGTAATGGCATTTGGCAGTGGCTCCAGAACAAAGCAATTTAGTAAACAAATGAAATCATGACAAAGAAAGGTCATAAAGAGGACTGAATGTGGCAAAGAAAAGGTGAAATCAGATGTTTTACTGACTAGAAATATTAATGTTTGTCCTTTAGTAGCATTGCCTGACTTTTTTTTCAAAACATGGGTTATAAGAGCAGCGATAAGTATATTATCAATTTCCCATGATGATGTTTTGGACTTCACATAGGTGCTATCAAATAGGTATGTTCTTAGAAGCAAAAAACAACTTTTAAAAAATCCATTACATGTAAATTTAAAATGATCTCTGTGATATTCATAATTTTAACAATTTGATGGGTAGGTTCTGATAAATTCATATATTAATAAAACCAAAATAGTAAAAGAAGTTGTCCAGAAAACAAAACAGAAATCAAAAAGCCTTAGCCAGCTCTCCCATCTCTTAAATGTAAGCATGGAAATCACTGCCAATTCTGATATGTAGAAGTGGCTGCTTTTATCTTTAAACAACCCTATTGTTTGAATAGATATGCTCCAGGCATCACATTTGGACCATTTGTTTTACCAGCTGTTTCTAAAAATATGTTCATCATGGAGACCTTTTCGGTCTATCTCCAAAATTGCTTTTGTTGAGGGCTTTTCCCCACTTGCCCAAGGGAAAGGGTACAGCTATAGAAAACACCATCTGCTGAAAGATCTCACAGCTTCAGGGAAGGACTACAGTCATAAGCTTCACGTGAAGAAAAAAAAAAAAAGACCGAAAACCCTGATAAACTAAATGACTGAAGAGACTGATGCATTCTTTTGAATTAAAGGTAATCAAAAGTTTTAATTTGTTAATACAATCTCTGTAGCATCAATGACAGATGTTCCTTACATGGAAGAGAGTCTCAATTAATCTACATCTGGCTTAATTTTCTGGACATCCTATCGAGGGAGAGGGGAGATGGAGAGAGAGGTGGAGAGAGTGGAATGTAAAGTTTGTAATTACTCATTGGTGACTGCATTCTTTCATTTATTTGTTATATCTAACAAGCAGATGTACAGATGAGGGGTGGTCAGTCAGGCAGTGAGGATGTGAATAGCACCTAAAGCCTGAGTGAAAGAATCAGTTGTATTCCCAAGTGTCTGCTGAAGGCCACTCCACATCCCATCTGGTTTCCAAGCAGACTTTAAACTTTCTGGTAATGGGTCACTTGCAGTGTACTGTGTGCCTACTGCTGCTATATGACCACCTGGTGTGTCCATGGACCATTTGCCAGTTGATGAACAGGACTGACCTCAGGGAACTGCATGCTCTGCTATACAGTCCTACATATCATCATCATCATCACCCCTGAATTCCTCCAGCAGCTTTCTTCCCTGGGCCTTATATTATTGATTTAATTCAGACTCCTGGGAAAGGCAGGATTCACTATTTTTTCAAATTAATCATCTGGCTGAGTTCCTAGATCTAAATATTCACAAAATTTCCCTTGTTGGCTTTCTAATATAATCTTTTACATTAAAAAATACATGCATATATACTTTCTTCCTGATTACAAATGTAATACATACTCACACTTTGGAGTAGAATAATAAAATAAAACTCACCCACTGGCCTCCTCTTAGAGATGATCACTGTTAAGTCTGTTACTGATAATGTAATCCTTACACCTGATTCAAAACACCAAACCTCTGGTTTACTAAGTAAACTTGCCATGGCTTCTTATTAGGCTAAATTAAGTGTAATATTTTCAATGCTTAGATAATACATTTCATGATGCAAGAGGTTATTGGTTTAGTTTACCCGAGGGACAGAAAAGGTAGAAGGAGATGAGATACAAATTTATTAATTGCCTGTAGTAGAGATTACATTCTTTCTTTTGTTTGAGGACTAAGGATTTTTATCTTCTTGTTACCCAAGGATGGATTGTGGTTGTTCAAATGTAGGCAAATTCTGCTCTCCAAAATTAGTTCTTTCTACTTTTCTATAAAGCTTTAGATCAGAAGAAATTCTAGAGTTAGATTTGAGTCCTCAAAAATTTCTATTTTAGTTTACTTTATTTATATTTATAAACTGAATTTAGCTTTCTAAAAACATTTACTCTAGATTAAAAAAAATCTCATTCTATTTTCTGCCTTTAATCTATCCTTTTTGTAATGAGATTTCAAAAGCTACCTTAAAAGTGACTTTAGGCTTAGAATAATAACTTTAATAAAACAAATGTCTTGGTTTTCAGATCATCTAGTTTATAATAAAATTTTAGACTGAGAAAGATCTCCAGTCTTCAAAAGCTACTAAACCTAGTGTGGCAACATAGATAACACTTTACATTTCTTTTTCTTTTTTTCTGGTTTCTGTATGTTGATTTATTTGTTTCTACAGACTAGAAAAATGTCATGGAAAAACTTGAGGGGAAGGGGTAACATACAGTTACCAATTTTTATTTTGCTAAAGATGCTACACGCAGTAATGAAACACTGTTTTTGTAAAAGGCATTGATTTTAACTATTAAAAAAAATCCCAGAAAATATAATCTCAGAATATAGGGCAGTCTGTAAGTTTAGCTTGGTGGAAACTCAATATATTGTCCTTACTTTTCTCATTTCACCTTGAATCAGAGAAAGTTCAGGTGGAGCTCAGCCCTGGTTTTGCATTTGAGCTTGGGAACCACTGTCCAGTTTGGTTAACACTCTGCCCTCATTGCAGGAAGGTGATATCACTGACAGCTCATCACTAGCGCATACGCTGGTTGAGTCTGTACCACAAGCCACATCCACTCCCCACTAACTGCTTCATCATTTGCCCATTATCTCTTAGATGGCTCCCCTAGCGACCCAGAGAATAGAGTTATAGATCTGACCCCTAAATGAGTCAATGATACACTCTCTGTGTGGCAGCAATGACCAGTAGAAAGATGATAATGAATTTTTCACATCTTCTGATTTCTTTGTTGGGTACTATCTCAGTTTAAGAATAAAAATCTTTGGGCTTTTTATTTTTTTAAACTTGATACATAGGATCAATGAAATGGTATGAATTATAAATTTAGGACATTTGGGATTTAATTTTGACTCTAATAAAAACTATTTCAGTGACCTAGAGCAAATCAATTTACCTAGGTAAGATTTGGTTTGTTACCTAAAACTATATCATTACCATGAACTTTAAAGTTCTGCAAGCTTATAGTCTTGGAATTATGTAAATTTTAAGATTATAGTAAAAGTAAAAAGAGATTAAAAAAAGGCCTTTAACTTTATGGGAGTTTGGAAGAGGAATTGCTGTTTAATTCGATATTCAATATCACCAAATGATCTCTTAACTGGAAACCTTACTGAGAGCACATTTTTCAAATTTTAAGATGGTGTCATATCAAAAGAAATTTTAAAAAATAGAATTAAAACACAGTGTATCCCATTGTTGTATCTTGTTTGACTTTCATAGGGTCTATCTTTCTTTCATTGTTTTAAAATATTTAATTTGAATGCTATTACATAAGGCCATGTTCTCCCCAATTCATCAGAGTTCTCACTACTGCTGACTGTGTCAAACCTGGTCTATTTCACCTATTCATGTCACCCAGTCAGCCTCTGTGGTGGGGGGGACAGAGTTTGCCCCTTTATAGGAAAAACTAGTAATGACTAAGTATAAATAATTAAAGAAATAAACAAGCAAACACACAAATAGGGAAGCAAGCTAAGTAAACACATAGTAAAAAACCAGGCTATCACAAGCAAAATGAAAGAAAGAGAAGTTCAGACTTTGCCTTGTTATGTCCCTATCAGATCATCAATAGTGCTTAATTTACCTTTGTTTTACTCCTATTTTCTATAATCTTTCTGCTCTCAGAGGCATGTTAAAACACTAATTCCAAATCACATTTTTTAAAAAGCTAACCCCTGCACTTCCTGCCCCCAAAGTCCCTTCTCGTGGCTCATTGGTTCCTGCCTCCTTGCTTCATCTCTTCTACCTTTTTTTTTTTTTTTTTTGGCTTCCTTTTTGAGCCATAGTTGAGAGCTTTACATCTCCAGGCACCATACCACACCAGGGGGACTTGCTGATGAAAAAGCTTAAAATGTTATTACTTAGCATCCTGGCTTCTAAAAGTTATTCTTGTGCTCCTTCTGGGGTTAGGATACATTAGTATCTGGCTTCATAGTTTATCTGATGTTCGTGTATGGGTCTTTTGTATTTTTTCTCATATTTTTTAATGTTAAAGATGCCAAAGGGACTAAGCATTAATTTATAAAATGAAATCCTTAAGTAACAAATATGGCTCTGGACCTGTATTTTCATAACCTGTTTCTGTCTAATCTGCTGCTAGGTGGCAGAACACATTACTGCTCTCGGGACATAGGAGGCTCCTTCCTGTGCCCCACCGTATAATCCGTTACCTCTGACATTCAGAAGACTAAGATAGAAATAAATGCTTTTGCCCACAATGCAGAAAGGGGTCCTGTGTATTGTGCCCCTTCAATTTTGTCCACCCTGTTCATTGCCTGTGTCACCGAGAATGTTTTTCTCCCTTTCCCCACAAAACTTATAAAGCTACAAATCAGAAAGTACAGGGAAAGGAGAGGTTCTCAGCAGGTTGCAAATATCTTATCTCAGTCATTTAGACATTTGTCAGCTTAGGAATCCACAGCCAAGACTCGGGGAAGAATTACTGGGCTGTGACACAGTCTGTGGGCCGGAGTTCAGGGAGGCTACTGCCAAAGAGGCTTGAAAGCTGAGATAATGCAGCCTGCACCCGGCAGAGGCAGGAAGTGCAAAGGGCAGATTGGCAAAAGAAAGGGCAAAACAGCGAGCTCTTACAAAAAAAAGTGGGGTACAAGCTGTGGGGAGAGGATCCTGGTTTTATATGTATATTTTTTCAAGTTGCCAATCAAGGAAATTTTCTTTACTGACTGGTTGAGTTTTGGATGAAGATTTTTACCCCCAACCTACTCCACTGCCCTTTCCCCACATTGAAAAGCTTAGTGTAGGGGGCACTAAGAACTCTCTGTACCCATGCCACCTGGGGGCAAGACCAAATCTCAGGAGGATCTAGCAAAGTCTCAGCAAAGCAAAAGGGACAAAAATCACAAGCATGTAAATTTTATAGAAAACATAAACAGTTATGTTTTCTTTTAAAACATAACTTTTAAAACATAAAAAATTATGTTTTAAAAGAAAACAATAGTAGAAAAAAAAAGATCTAGAAATAAAGGAGTCAGAGGCCAGAGATGGCTTAACAGGTTGGAAGCTGGACACAATTATTTAGAATGGCTGGTGTATTGATTGCTATGAGGGGAGGGACTGAAAGCAGAGCAAGGAGAAGGATGTGCAAGGTGTTTTACTGTATGTTAAAAATGTTATGTCTCCTTACCTCCCTTAACTTTGGCATTTTCTCCAAACATTGAAAAAATATTCAAAATACTTTTATTTTTGGATCACTGGCTCGTTTCTTTGAAAGTGACTCTGTCATTCAGACCACAAAGCTACCTGCATTTTCATAGGGTCACACCTTTCTTTCCTGAACTTGGGCTTCCGCCGAGGCCTGGCCATCCTGGGGATTTGAGGAGCTGGGCTTAGCCCTTTTAGGATCTACTAGATTTAACCTGGGCCACAGTCCTGGTTGGGAGCAAAGGCAGACTGGATTTCTTGATGTAATCTTGGACCCATATTTTTTGGTTGTTGGGACTGACACACTCTCTCCGTTCTTTTGGAGGATAAAGATGATTGCAAGCAGGTAATAGCCGAGGGCCTTTCTATAGCCCACCACCAGTTTCTTTGGTACTTTCTCATGATATTTTAGGCAGTAGGTGTGTGGAAGGTTCACTGACTTAGAAATTTAAAGGGGAGAGATCTAGATAGCAGTTATGCATGCAGAAGGGCAAGGCCCCTAGGGATGATGAAAGAGACATCGTCATCAGGACACACTGTTGGTGTTCCCTTGCTGCCAGCTGCCTGTTCCCTTCCTCATTGCTGACTTATAGGGACAGGTGGACTCATTTGTCTCGCTGTCTATATGACTGTTTGTTTTATTATGTTTTATATCTGAGATGATGGCATACTTAAAACAATGGTGAGAAAGACACTTTTAGTGTCCTATTTATAGCTTTTGTGGTCTCACGTGCTTAGTGGAAAATAAATGTTTAGTAAGATCGACTACAAAATGGGCAAGAAGGATTCATCTATTTAAAAAAAAAGATTATAAATTCCTAACCTATCAGATTTCTCTAGATCAGGGGTCAGCAAACAAGGGGGTGTGGGTCAAATCTAGATTGATGCCTGCTTTTTAAAATAAAGTTTTATTAAAACACAGCCACATTCATTTATTTATGTATTGTCCACAGCTGCCTTTGTGTTATAATGACAGAGCTGAGAAGTTATGACAGGAAGTATAAGACTCTCAAAGTCTAAAATATTTGTTCTCTGGCCCTTTACAGAAAAGGTTTGCCAACCTTTGCTCTGGGTGATTGACTGGACAAATGTGAACACTTGGCAATGTAATACTGTCAGCTTTCATGATCCCTGAGTAAAATGTGGGTATCTTTGCTTCAGAGCTAAGATGGAAGCAGACTCCCCAATGGAGGGTTTTCAGCACTATGTAAGTATACAAATTTTCCTGTTTAGGATCTGGTTTCAGGACTAGTCAAGACTAATATAATTTGTAATGAGACCCTCAGATTCTTGGGTGAGTTATACTTTCCTTGAAAGAATTCTAATACAAGCCAGCACAGCTTTAAAAAGATGCTCTCTTTTTGAGTGTGAATTTTAGGCATTAATAACTCCTTTTAAGATTCTTTTCTGGCATAGAAAACTCAAGGGCCCCAAAAAGGTTTTTGTTTGTTTGTTTTTATTTTGAATTTTGTTTATAGTCTGAGATACATAATGCAAGGAAGCACATGGCTATGAATTTAAAAAATGTCAAGAGCACATAGATGTCAGAAAGAGGCTAAGAAATCCATCCTGCCAGGTACATGTTCACTTACTTTATTGCTTTCTATTAGCAATAACATCTAAAACACTGTGTTCCAAGGAATATAATTATTTCTGAAATAGAGAAAATGCAGCATCTTATCAATGCTCTTATTAAGAGCCTCTATTCTTAGAACCCTAACGTCAGTTAGAGGAGGCTGTTGTCTGATCATATGTTCTAAACAGGACTGCTATATGAGTAATGAGCTAGAAGCCCCTGGTGTTCGAATGATTACCTAGGTGACACCATGAGTGATAGCATTTATCCTAAATATTGGAACAACTCCACCTCGCAAAAAACAAAGGTTAAGTTGTTGCAACCACAGCTGTTTAGGTAAATCAGAACTGAACAATTTCATAACCCCTATCAACCAATGCCTTTGAGATACATAGTAATTAATTAATTTAACAAGCATGTCTTGACCACTTAATATACTCTATATACAAACTTTCACTGTTATCAACAAGGGAGGTAGCTACTTCATATACATGGCTTAATAGAAAGTAAGCACATTAAGCACTACATAATGAGAAATAGTATAACATAGTGACCAGTGTGTAAGCTCAGGAGCCAGCTGGCTTGAGTTCAAATCCTGTCTCTTCTACTTCCTTGTTGTGTGACTTTGGATAATTTCTTTAGCTCTCTTGTGCCTCAGTTTAGTCATCTTTAAAATAAAGGTAACAATAGCCCCTCACAGGATGGCTATATGGATTGAAGAAGTTAAAAATGTGAAGTACTTAGCACTATACCTGACTATAGTAAGTGTTCAATGAATATTTACTCAATGAAAGAACAATGATGCAGCACTAGCAAACTGATAGGTGAAGGCCTACATATCACTTCAAGGGACTTTATTCAAATACCGTATATGCTGTCGTGGAAAGGCGACCACAGGGGCAACTAAACCTTACACCAAATCAAAATAAAATATCACATTACCATAAACACAACCAGAAAGTCTATCTTGTCAAATTAGAAGGGCTAATAAAATTCAACATGTTCTTTTTAATTACCAGATCTCTCAAACTCTTTCACAAATAAATGATTTTAAGCTGAAGTCATTTTCTGCAATACAATGGTTCCCATGCTGTTTTAAGTATTATATATACTAGTTTATTCTATGAGAAAAAGTAGAAGTAGAGCATTGATATATATCACTGTGCAGCTGGTTAATTAACATATATCAAATACTGTAACTAAATAAAGTTCATTGCATTTTAAAAGTTACAAAAACATAACATCTGAATAATGGAATTATGCTAGAGAGAAATGCATCTATTATAGTTTTTCTGAAGCTCAAAAAACAAAATTTGCAAGCCTAAGAAATACCCTGTTCACCTTCAGTGTTACTAAGGAAGAAGTATTTCAACTCTATTTTGCGGAAACGAAATTAGTCAAAGCTCCACAATGAGCACACAATAGTTCCAAAATTTTATGCTTTAATAAGTATTTAAGCTTGATCTTCTCTGTATACTGTAATAGAAATAAATTTGTCCATTTTTAAACAGGTTTGGGTTTGATTCTTAACTCTATGCCCATATATGGAAAAGAAACACGTGTGAGTCTCAATTTTCTCAACTATAAGATGGCCACAATAGTTTTCCCGTTATAATGACTTAAAATGAGATTTAAATAAATACCAAGTTTTAATGCACTCAGCATGGTACCTGGGCCAGTTCCGTGCTAGAGCCAGCTCATGACAGCTGATTGCTATATTTTCAGAATTTTTGCAAGTTGGTTGCTAAGCACAACCGTTATCAAAAATGAAAATAAAATCACAACCAAATGCAGTATACTAAAAACAAAGGTAATAAAAACTTAAAACTCATTACTTCTTAGTTATTTTACTATATTTTACTATTACCTATGTTTTTGAGGTTATTGATGTCCATAGTATCTATATAGTGGACATATTATATCATCATATGCTAATGAGCATTTCTTCCCAATTCTGAGTTTAGTATTGTTATATTTGTGGCTTAAAATCAGCCACAGTGGGAGTGTTTCACACTACAGAAACTGGCAAACACAACAACTTTGGGCTGTATATGTCTGTGTGTGTGTTGGTTCTTAACATTTATCAGCAGGTTACTTCATCTAGTTCATCAGAAATAACCCTCCCCGCTTCTGCATGTACTTTCTCTCTCTCGGTTCCTTCCTTCATTAGAAAGTTCTCCTCAGTCCACAGAACCCATTGATTTCCTCTTGCTTACTCTTCCCCCTCACCCTTAAGAGCAGCAAAAAGCTACCCTAACAAGACTAAAACATCTTATCATAAAACCATCTGCCTTGAAATGCTTTCTCTTCTCCAGATTAAAAATATAGACTTTAAAATAAAAATTTCAAAAATCTATAATCTAGTAAATCATTTTATACCTATTTTATATTCTTGTACTCAACTTTTTGAATAAAGTGGTGAATCATTACAAAGATTCATTTTCATACTCTTAGTATCAAACAAATCAAATCATCCCAAATTTTGCAGCAAATTTCCTGGATAATCACAGGTATAATCCAGCATCTAAATAATTAACAGCACCTTCTTGCAGTTCGTCACAAGACATTCAGACTTTATTCTCAGAACTAAAGCTATTTGTGAACATCACATTCTTTGAAAAGAGAAAAAAACAAATTTAGGTCCAAAGTGTTGGCCATCTAATGCTTCCATGAATTAAAAAATAAAATAGAATATATATCATTTGACTCAGAAATAGCAAAAGGTAATCTTACCTTGATATATGTGTGAGGCAGAACCAGTGAGTTAAAAAAGGTTTTTTTTTTTTTTTTTTTGGTCTTCTTCAGGTGCCTTGTCAAACACATTTATATTTTAGGTTAAAATACATAAACATTAACGTATTTAATAATAAAACACATTTAGATTTCTACAAATTCCTTACCAATTCAGGAATAAGCGCTGCTTTACATATAGCAGAAATGATGCTGCCTCACTAGAATTCTATGTTGATCTGTTCCTGAAGAAAAGATTTAACTAGAAAATTGATGATCTGCAGAAAAACTCTTTGAAAATTAGCTTTGACATGAAATCCCGTTACCAGTCAGCCCATTTAATCATGCCAAAGAAATCAACAAGGGTTTCTTAGTGGTGTTGACTGCATGGTTGTTTGGCCATTATCCTTAGTAGTTTCCCACTGTAGGTTTTGCCTCCTTAGCCAGGTAAAAAAGTACAACTTATGACTTCCAGATGCAAACCATAGTTATCAACCTTAAAATTCAACTGAAAATTTGCTTTGCTTCTTTGTGAAGTTCCTTAGGGGTAAGGTTAAAAGTAGAAACAATAGGGGAGTGAGAAATAAAGGGAGAGGATTTCAAATCACATATTACAAACAGAGAACAGAATCACGGAACGATACCATGACAGTGGACTCCAAGACAAGATGGCAAGACAGATGTGCCAGACAAGACACATGCTTGACTGCTGTGTCAAGGAAAGCAAACACAAAAACAAAACCATACAGAGATGCCGCGAGAGCAGCTCTTGGGTCTACCATGACCCGATGGAAATAATAAAAATGAGAACTCATGAAATTATAACTACAAAAAAAAGTTATCCCCACAACTCATACACTGGACTTGCTAGGATAGCCTGGATATGTCACTTGGATGAAACAAGATGGTGTCAGTACAGCCCATGCATTGGTGATGGAGGCCATGGTTAGTTGATTAGCTACAAAACTGTCACTGCATGCCACAAAATGATCCTGGGCTTGTCAGGAAATAAAAGATACAACAAATATTCTATATCTGCAATAAAATTCTTTTTATGCCATCTGAAATTTGTAGAGAGGGATGTGTTTCTTTGTTGTTTCTGCATATTTTTTTCTGGCTCATTTGTCCTCCTTTCAGTTGTCATAAAGAGGAGATTAAAGGCAGGTGGCTTGTGCAGATATGGGGAAAAATGAAAAAAGAAAAGGAAGGAAACTAAAAGGAAAGATATACATAGGAGGAAGAAGAAGAAAACATAGCATTTCATTCTTTTGTACACAACTTTCTTGGGTTTTGTTGGGGTTTGTTTTGTTTATAGCATAAATACTGGAGGGATATGCTGAAGGGGGAGAAATTCGAGATTAGGATGGCAAGAAAAGATTTTGTTGCCTTGTTTGATTTGTTTATCTATATATCTCTCAGTATTTTAAAAAATAATGATTATAATTACTCATAAAAACTATAGCAATGAATTAAAAGTAGCCTTAATGACCAAAATACTAAATATGAATAAACAAATAAAGTAAATCGAACCACCAAAAATTCATGCGGCACAAGATGAGGTGAAATGACAGAAAATGTTCTCCAAATGTATACAAGGCATATATCTACGTATATATATACACAGGAATGTGCATATATGGATAGATATATCTGTATAATTTTTTCTCTCCACCCCTCTCAAGGATAACTGAATTATGGAATCACAATTGTAATTATGATAAAGAAGAAAACAAAATATAAAGAAAAATTAACATGCTTTGTTCACCAAGTTAAAACAGTATCATGCATGTCTATGTTGGCTTATGTAAGAATGATGGTGTGAATTTCTGTGTAAAACACATGACTGATGGCAGGGGCTGTTGTTAATCTCTGTTTATAATAGTCTAATATCATTTATACTGTGTCTACATATATACGAAGTGATAGGCACTATGTATTTAGTGCCTATATTTATACACACACAGTACAGCTACTGGGACTTAACGGGAGAAAAAATTAGGGACAAAAAATTAAAAGAAAACCCATAAAAACTTCTTTTAAAAATACCAATCCCTCTTTATTGATTTTTTGAGGGGGGACTTGCTTAATGATTTCATTAAGCTCACTCCTTAGCAACTACTTGCAGTGGCATTTGAAATCAGGAGGTTCTCATGCATTTGCTTGAAATTCTCCCTTCAACAGGTCTGTCTTGAACCTGTTGCCTAAGAAGCCCTGGCCCTAGACCATATCAGATATGTGGAATTCAAGGAAAAGTTTATGACTGAACTGTACTAATTGTTTAATTGAAATGAGTCAGAAATTCCATGACCCCCTACAGAAGAATGCTCGTTGGCTGGCATCACCTTCTACAATTTTTCACTGGCTGTCACTGGCTGTCATCACCTTCTACAATTTTTCTTGACCATCTTTGGGTAGGGTATGCTATTTGCTGAATGAGAGACCTCTCCTTAGAGTTCTCCTTAATGCTCCAGGTATTCCCATTCATTGTCCATACTGTTTCTTCCCTTCAAACCCTTCTTTCCTTTCATTCTCCTTATTTTTGTTTTCCCTAATAGATTATAAATTTCTGGAAGGAATCCCATCCTATTTTGCTTTTCCTAGCACATGTTCCACTGCCCACATATAGTAACCATTAAAAATTGCTTTATAAATAAGCGATTCTTTAAATTTTAAAATAAAAGTATATATACTTACACATTGATCTTACTGATTCCTCTCTCTTCCCAACATATTTATTAGAGATAAATAAAATTTTTAAAATCATTTTTATTAGTTTTGTTGTTTTTGTTATGAAATCCATGATAATTGTTAGCCTATGAACAATACACTTTATGTGCACCATGCCTGAACTAAAAATTTCCTAACTGCCTAAAAAGCCAATTAGGAGACTTTCCTATACTTATATTTCCTTAATTACTCTAATTTTCAAAACATTTTATCATAGGGATTTAAAGGGCACATATTAGCTCCGAGAATGTAAAGATTAGCTTGGGTTGGGATTGAGTTGGGTTGTAAAAAAATGGTACAGTTTATCACTGGTTAATAAATGAAGACAGAAACTATATCATTGAATTTGAAACAATGAATATACTCTATTAATTTAGCGTAGATCAATGAAGGAAATTAAAAAATTGGTATGATTTATCCTAGACTTAAGTATGTGAATAACTGCTGTTGTAAACATTACAAATATATTATAACTCAAATGTAAGAATGACTAATGTCCATAGCTAATGATGATTAATTACATTAATGAATTTTACTTCTTTTTATATTCCTCTTTCCAAAGCTAAAACATTTCTCATGTTACTTCCACTATCCCTTTATTCAAAGTGTTATTAAATGGGCCTGAGCTCTTCAAGGTAAGATTCTGGACATGGTGGTACTCCAATACTCCTACGGCATTTTAGAATTTACTATTCTATACACTGACTATACACTGAATAGCCACTTGACAAGTAATGTTTAAACATGGTTCTATTTACAAATTATGAACTTCTATATGGAAAAGTCTTCTAAAATTAAAGAAAAAACCCTTTCTTTGTAAAAAAGGATGTATAAGTTGCTAATTCTTCAAACTTTCTAGAGATAATAATGACAAAATGTAAATGTGTTTCTATAAACACATAAACTTACAAACATCATATTTAAGGCCAGTGATCAACACACTTACTTTTCATCTATGGATTATGAATTATGGCTTTATGTCTTTTCATCTGTCATTAGAAAAGTATTATTGTCTTAACATTATAGCTGCATTTCCCACAGTGTTCCAGCAAATAGAAACTCTAACGATTTGTTGCGCTTTTAAACAGTTCGGTGTCAGATTTTCATATATAGATACTTTACTGAAGCATCTCAAACTGATAAAGATTAAGAATCCAATTTCACCTGGAGAACAAAAATAGAGACATGCTGTTGGTGTTCCACCAAATTTAACGTTCACCCACATTAGGTTGAGTATGATAGTGAAAGTGAGAAGAACACCAAATGCAAATGTGAGGACTGTACATTTGAGAAGTGAAAATACATCTGAGAACCACTCTCAGAATAGTGATTACTTTGTGATCATAGATTACTGCCATGAGAGAGTGATTACTTTGTGATCGCAGATTACTACCATGAGTTTAAACATCCCCCTCAACTCAACCATTACAAAAGTTGTTTGGCACAGTCCTGTTGGTGGATGGATGTGTTTCATCTTTACTTCCTTTTACTGTCTTCCCCTCTGGTGCAAGTGCTGTCCCTTGAGATATGATCAAAGGCTATTTAACAAAAGTAGAGGTGAAACACCTGGCTAATCAACAATCAGAAAATTGTATCCCTGGATAATGGCTTGCTAAATCAATATAGTTGTTAATTATTGCCATGCCCATTTCTCAGGTGTAAAAGGTATTCCTTTCCATTTTTTTCCCCTCTTCTATGTGACTTCTGTCCCCAGGACTTTTAGATCTTGAGACTATAAATATATAAAATTCAGGAAGTTTCTAATTTCTAATTATATAAAAGATAATCTAAAATATTTGTTTTGATGTTATTCCTAGTTCTAAAAATGAAAACACTGGGGATAAGAGCAGCAGGGAGAGAGAGAGAAGAAATGGAAAGTGAATTTCATAAATTTCTCTGTATTTCAGAATTCATTCCCACATTTTAGTTCACAAAGGTGAATTTACTAAAGATCTTAATTTTTATTTGGCTTCAATCATCTCATGAAGGAATCCTATTTTCTAGTGGTTTTTTGAATTTTCTCCAGCTGATCAATTTTTTTTTTGGTGAATCCAAAGATGTAAGAAAGATAATGAAATATAAATTTGCTATAAAATTTAATATCAATAGAGCATAATTGGAAAAGGGTTTATATCAAAGTTGCAAATCTGAAATATAGATACTGACTTCCTTTGTGTGAAATGTAATCAAAATTTATAAATTAAAGTTAAAATCCTGATGTTCAACTTTAGGTACTTAAATAATTTTAAAAATATTCTTCTGAATGTTTCAATTTGATGCAGATTGCTTCAATATGATTTTATACTATCAAGGCTCAATTCTAGGTTTTTAAAGCAAATGTTCAGAAAATGTGATCTTACCTGTTATTCATTATAAAATTATTTAGGTCCCAAGAATAGAAGGAATAGGAAAAGTAGAAAATATTTTTTGTTAAAGAAATTTAGATTTTTTAGAGAATTATTTACTTATATGAAATCATAGATTTTAAATAATTCAACGTGTTTTATTTAGCTGTTTAAGGAGAAATAAAGTTAGAAGTATGAAAACTCCAATTTTAAGTTAAGATTATGAGGTACTTTGAGAGTCACAAATTCAGTCAATAAATATTAATTGTGCATTGTTATCATGTTTTAGTTTAGTTTTATTTTTTTATTATTTACATATAAATTTTTCAGAGCAAATATACAGAGAAAACTTGAGATCCATTGGATTTACAAAGTTCCTAGACTATCATCAACCAAACTTTTTAAATTGTTCCTAACATGATATGACTAAGCTACACCAAACCAGGGTTATCCTTATGTGCCAGAGTCAGTTGTTGGTGGAAAAGGCAATTGCTTACATATGACTTAAAACCAGTAGCTATGAAACCCATTTTGATTTAAAGACAATGAGAAAAGTTATTTCATTTAAAGTTTGTTGCCCACATGAAAACAAAAGTAGTTGAATAAAGCATATAGTAAACTGCCCAAAAGCAAGAGCTTCGAGAGGACCTTAATAAATCTGGAAATAAGTTATAGAAGTTAAATGCCTTGCAACTGAGACAGTGGAAAATTATAAACTTGCTAACACAGTGAGAAAAGACAGGCAACTGTTAAGATAGGAGAAGACCTGGGTAAGGAGTCAAATTTAGTGTAATTCATCAAACATAAGACCTGGAAAAGGTCTTTTAGAAACTGAGGCAGTGAATTAGGATATTTAAAACCAGAATTTTAACCTCAATATCCACATGAAATCTCAGGATTAATAACTGATGTTAAAATTATGTAAATGTCACTATTATCTGATTCTGTATGAGCGATGGAAGCCTTCTCTTTAGGTAGTGAAAAACCAAGTCCCCAAAATAACTGGTTTAATTGTTTGATTTTTATTCTGTAATTTTTTGGAAAATGTGAAAGCTATAGAGCTATGTCCCATATCATCAAAAAAAAGGGCTTCATAGCTCTATGCTGTGTAAACTTCATTGGTGTTAATCAGGTCCCCAGGGCAAAACTTCTGCATCAATTGGAATATCTATGTCCTTCCTATACTAAATGTGCCTCTGACATATTTCTCTGTGTAGCTGAATCACTTACCAGGAATACTTTATAGAGTAAATAAATTTAGAAAGAAATGTTCATCCTTCAAACGTGATGAGTTGAATAATCCCAGGTAGGAGACATCAACATCAGTCTCTTAGAGATAACTGTTTGCTGCTTCAGGGTGGGCACTCTGTCACCTGATTTATTTGTATATCCCTTCCATACTCCCTTGCAGACCACAACAGGTTGTTTTAAAACTGCTTTAATTCCCCCACCCTTCCGATGTAAACATATTACTCAAAATACTGGCATTGAGTTTCTGTCCTCTGCTTTTCAATTAGATGAAACACCTGTGCAGCCACTAAAAAAGCAAATGGACTTAGTTTTGTTGCCAATGAAGTTTGGATCTGTTCATGCTCAATACCAAATGGTAATATATACCCACAACCCGGGGGTTATAAAACTTGTGAATCTGAGATCTGGAGAAAATCTCTGTGTTATTATGAAGGTTGCTATGAAGGTGACTATGCAGGAGAAGGGAGGTGATAAGGGAGAGATGGTGGTAGTATTGTGGAAGGGTCCAGCCTCAATTTTTGTAAGAAGACTTAAAATCTAAAGATTGGTAAGTATTGTTGTGTATGTAGACAGATATAGATATTACTGCTATTAAATCAAGAAAATCATGGAAAAAATAATCAAGAAACCCAAATTAAAGTCTGAGTATCTTAAACTATTGTTCATCACATCAGTTAACATATGTCGTGGGGATCATCCCATATTCACATCTGAATCCTTAATATCTAGCACATATCTAACATATACACTGACACTCAAAAGATATTTATTGAATTAAAATGTGTTGGATAGCTAATTTAGATAGTAAAGCTCCTTATTCTATTTTCTCCTACAGTTCATTTATGAGAATCATTAAAACAGAAGGACTCAAATCTAGAGATACATCATATCCTGCCTGAGTGTTAAGAAATATTTACTGAATGGATGACTAGATTAATTAATTCATGAATAAAAACTTGGTGCCCAAGTTCTGTTATAGAATGAATGTATCTGCCCTTTATTTTTTTATTTTATTGATTTATTTTCACTGAAGTTTTGTTGATATATTAGTTATATTAGTTTTAAGTGTATAATACAATGATTCGACATTTTTATGCCTTACAATATGGTTATCCCACCAATTCTAGTAATCCCCTGTTACCCTGAAAACTTATCACAATGTTACTGACTATGTTCTCCTTCACCTTTATCACAACTGCTTCCCTGCTCCCTCCCCCAAAACTCTCCCTTCTGGCAATCATCCCTTTGGTCTCTGTTTCTATGAGTCTGTTTTCATTTTGTTTTGTTTGTTTATTTTGACTTTTTAGATTTCACATATAAGTTAAACCATCTGGTATTTGTTTTTCTCTAACTTATTTTATTTAGCATAATAGAATTAAAACCTCACTTAATATGCTGAGATTATTACCCATTAATTTGAAAAATAATCTGACTAACAAGGTCACAGTTACTTTCCTTCCACACAACTGAGTTTCCAAAGAAACAGATCACATTCCAAAATGAAAAGGCCCCACATATTATTGCTATGATCCTACGTAATGCTAAGGACAGGAACCCATGGAACTTCCTGGATCCAAAGCCACTTACAAGACATCAAGCATTCAGGCTTTCACAAAATGTAAAAATTTATAAATTATTTTGGGGTAACGAATGGAAAATTTTTGCTTTTTTATATTATTTCTTCATAAAGCTTAAATTTCTCTAGAATTAGCAAAAGAAAATGTTAAATGGCTTACCTTAAAAAAAAAGGGGGGTAAATTAAAGCAACCCAAAGAACCAACTAGAAACTTCTTTTTATTTCTCTTTGCTTTTGCAGATATAGGATCTTAACCCACCTCCAGTTTTTAGTTCTATTAAATATACACAGAAATTCGATGATATCTGTTCTCTATTATGTGTACATATATAAATGTTTAACTTGTAGCAAGTCTCAGAACAGATGACTTGGAAAAGTTCATAGGAAATAATCAGGGACTGCAGTTGCCTGCTGGACATTATATCATATACAGCTCACTATAATGAAAGACCATAAAACATCAAAATGTATCTGGGTGCAAATGGAGAACACACTGAAGCTTCTAATTGCCAAAGTCCTTTCAACTTCAGCACAGCATAGATACATTTTGAAGCATCTCAGCCGATGACATGGCATGGTTCAGTACTAATTTTGTGTTTACTTTGCTATATTGCTGCACAAATGCTCTCAACACACAATGAACAAAATTAGTATAAACATAATACCATGTTAACTGCTGTTGAAATCCCATGGAAAATGTATTGTTGTTTGGTTTTGGTTTTTGGTTTTGTACTGTTGGCACGTAGGCTCAGAACAATTCATGAGGTTTAAATGACCTTTATGGCTCCAGTTTGGGTTCATGCTTTTTTGATGCCATTTGAACACAGGACCCTTCATGGTTCTGCCTCTGGTCAATTTCATAGCTGCCATTGGCTGCTATGCATTTACTGCTCTGGTGGTTGATCTCAGTTTCTGATTGCTCAGTTCTGTGGTAAGCCACTGGTTTTTCTTTGGCTATCAAGAAACTGACTTTAAATTTCCCTAGAATCTTGTTACTCCTTCCATGGGATTTGATGCTTTCGATTATATTAATATTTATATATGTATGTTTATACATATATAGATACAGGAAACACACATTAACATACTATAATATATATAAACACATGTATATTCACATATATGTATGTATTGTTTTTTGCAAATGAAAAATTAAAGCAAGCAAAACAAGACTGACCTAACCTACCTGTACTCGGCTCACATTCAACAAAGTCTTCATCATCACTTGAACATTCAGCAGATGATACAAGGTCATCTGATGTTGGCTGTGCATGTCAAAGGAGAAATAATGGGGTAGGGGGAAGAGAGAGGAGAGAGAGATAAGGAAACCAATGAACAAAAACATAAAAGGCTTATCACTGTGTCCTGCCTCCATTTCCCTTCTCTGAAGAGGGCATACTCTCAAATGGAGAATTTTAACTCCTGTGTATCTGTGAATGGCACTGGGTCCAGACAATCTGTGTGGATCTTCTGTGAAACTGAGTGACTCAAAGTGGTTCTAGGAGACTCAGACTTATCCCATTCTGTCACATTGTGCAGCCTGCCTCTATTTTGACTTAAACTTCAATTTCAAGGGCAGAAAAAGGGCTATTGCAAATGGTGGGCAATATGAAAGTACAATCTAGGACTGAAATGCAATGCAGCTTTGAAAGGGTTTCAAATGTATAGAATGTGAGGTCTCAAGTGTATGATTCGGTGGTTGTGAAGGTATAGGCTGGCTGTGGAATGCAGTCTGTTCAGGAATAGCATAATGGCTTCTCTTGCTAGCAGTGATTTCTTCATGTAATTGCTGCAATTAGCCGAATTTGTAATGTGTATCAGGAGAGAGATACCACATGATAGTCTATGGACATAGGTAAGACAATTTCTGGAGTGTAGAAAAAATTTTGATTGCAACAGTAATAATTTAACTTGAGATTATTCCCCCAACCACTGATTCCTACAGAAATTCTGCAATGCCAGGGAATCTGCTGCCAGAAATATAGGGGACTATGGGCATAGGCAAAAAGAAGGCCCCTTGCTACACAGTAGCTAAGAAGACTGCTTTCTGCACCTGGTACATATTGCATGCACAAGAAATACTGCTGAGTTAATTGGTTAATTAATTAATGTACAGATCTTATATAAACACTGAACTTTTGTTCTACCACATGGATAAAGGTACTCAATATATAGAATATATACTGATCTGCTAGACTTACTATTCCAAGTGCATTGAAGTCTGATTCCATATTCAAGAGGAAAAGCAATTACAAGCCAGATGCTGTGCTAGACATGTATATAAACTTATTAGTTATCATCATTATGAATTAATCAGACACAATTCTTACAATAATCCTATGGAGTAGGAATATTTATTACCATTTAAAAAAAAACTGAAGTTCAGAGAGGTTAAGTGAGTTGCTGAAGAACGAACAGCTAGTAAGAAACAGTGGAGATCTGAAAGTCTGCATTTGTGGCTCACATAGGTTTCTTCATACTCTTCCCTACACAATGTTTTAGACTGAATTGTGTAACCTCACTCCCCGCCCAAAAAACTCATATGTAATGTTGTAACTCCCATACCCCAGAATGTGACTAATATTTGGAGACAGAATTGTTAAAGAGGTAATGAAGTTAAAATGAAGGCATTAGGGTAAACCTAATCCAATATGAACAGTGCCCTTAAGAAAAGATGAGATCAGGAAGCGGACACACCGAGTGGGATGACCATGTGAAGGCATGAGGAGAAGACAGACATCTACAAGCCGGGCAGACAGGCCTCAGAAGAAACTCACCCAGCTGACCCCTGGACCTTGAACTTCCAGATTCCAGAACAATGGGAAAATAAATTTCTGTTGTTTAAGCCACCTGGTCTGTGGTACTTTGTTATGACAGCCCTAGCAAACTAATATACATAACAACTCATATGCTTAGTATTTTCAGACACATCCTTTTTTTGAAATAGAAATATAGGGATAGAATTACTAGACACAGTAAAGAACAGTAGAAAAACCACATTAGGTAATTGATTTCACTTAACTGACAGTGGCAGAAAGATGCCTTAAACCATGTTACTGATTTTTATTCTATACATGACAGGGAGATACTTCAACCCCTGTTCCTCCTTAAACTTAATAGAGAAAGACTCTTCAAACATACTTTTTTTTTTTTTAATGAAATACTACTGATGTGTGCATTTAATTTCTAGCAACTGATGTTGGCAGTTGTATCCTGGAGCAGCCTTGTTCCAGTTAAGAGAAATGGGGAGCCTACTCCCCTGGCATTTCCCGCTGTGACGGGGTCCTCTGTAGGTCCATTGCCAGTTACTTAAGAAAGGAAGGAAGTTGGTGAGGGAATCAATGTTAACTGTACACATGCAGAAGGCTATGAGAAGAGGCAAACACCACAGTCACTGTTCTATCATTGGCAGCAGGCATTATCTATAGGGGCAATACCTCCCCCAGGGCAATGATGACTGTTTTGGGTGAAGGGAGCAAATATTAGAAGGGTTTATGAGTCTAACAAAAACCCACAGTATTTAAATAATAAATATACAGTACATCTGTGGTATTAAAATTTTATGGGAGAAGGGCAATTAGGAAAATAAATGTCTAAAAAACTCCTTTGAGGGTGGTAATGAAAAAGAGGTAGAGAACACACTTGTAAAGTGTAATCAATTGGAAATTAATTGTTGGGGACTTCATTATAAGGACCTTGGCAGAATGGCCCATATACTGCTTAACTAGCTTTGGTCCCTAGAAATGAGTGAAACCCGGTGAGTTAATGAAAATCTAATGAGCTCGTCTCAAGAACGGAAAGCCAGGTAATAAAAAGGTCACTGAGCAAATGTATGAATATAATGCATAACTCCAAGAGAAACCAAAAGGCATTAACATAATATTGGTGGTATTAACTTAATTCTAGGGAAGTCATCTTAATTTGTATTGGCCAAAGAAATGATATAAAGTGTTTTTTCAAGAAAACGACTAAACCCTGAGGTCGAAAGGATATTTAATACTTTCTTTCAGTTTCCTCTGCCTCCTAATACTACATAAGTTTGTTCCCCTGTGGTTTGGGTGACACTGTCCATATCCTCACTCTCCTTCCCCATGACCACCTCAACTTCTGTCCCTTAAATGTGTCCTTGACTCCCACTATAGACCCCACACATATGCTCTTTCTTCCATATTCCTATTTCCTTTCTTCTCAGGTCCCTGTCCCCATACCCCATTTGCCAGAGATGTGCTTTCTACTGATCTATGGATGAAAACATTTCTTCCCAGGCAATAGAAGCACTTTTTACCTCCGGCGCCTATACAGGGTGGCTGGACTCAAAGGAGGTTAAATGAGAGGCAGACTAGCAGAGTGTGGTTCTGAGCAAGCCTGACCATGAGCACAGCAGGGACTGCAACTCCTACACTTTCAACTGGTAACCTGGCAGAGCAGGTTGCTTCCTGTCTCTGAGCCTCAAGTTTCTCATATGTCAATTGGGATAAACAGAGTCTTGTCCTTGGCAGGTATGTGATTTAAATGTAATGTTAAAAGTGAAGTGCCATTCCTGATCTATGGTACATGCTCAATAAATATATATGCTAGAACTAACTCAGTCAGTCAATAGATCAATCAATCAATAATAGCAGTGCATCTGCCATGAGGAGTGATAAAGAAAAACATGCTTGTGAAGATGCCAAGAGCTTAAAAACAGTTGAAAGATGGTCTGTTTCCAATGGCTCTGAGTCCAGGCATTCTTGGTGTCTTATGAGAATTCAGCTCCTTATTTTCTTTCCCTCAAACCTCATCATCACCATATACAGCCACGACCAGTGAAACTCCTAAAGCAATGACAGACATCTCAGTCCCCTCCTGGCCCAACACTGTAACCAATGCTTGTTTATTTGGAGAACATGGCTACTGACACTGCTGTGCTGGCCACAGACCACCACATTGTTTCAGAAAAACTCTTTTTGTTAGGGGCAGCAAGCTTTGATTTGCAAAAGACTCAGGATTAAGAACACCAAACACAGAATTTTTTTTTTTTAACTATTTTTGTCTCTGTCATCTAAAAACCCCTCAACAATTATAAAACAAGGCTTTTGGATAATATGCACTTAGGATCACATCCTAAACTAATGACAACGTAATTCGAAATCACCCTCAGAAAACCCAGGTTTTCTTTTAGTAGCTTTGTAGTTTTCTTATCTGTGCCCTTTCTCAAACATAAGTAAATGCAGGGTCTGACTCTGAATCTTGGAAGAAAAGGTGCACTTCTTTGGCTGTTGGTTCTCGTGGCTAGTGTAATACTGCAGATACACAGACTCTGGATATGGTTATTATGAGAACAGAACTATGGACTTTTGTCTTTAAATAAAATGCAGTAGCCATAGGTTGTGTACGTGTGTGTGTTTTCCTAAAATTACAACCATTTTTCTTAATTAATCATAATTCCTTATTTAACCTTCTTTGCATCTAGCCACCAAAAAAGTTACAGTTAGTACTCTCTGAGAAGAAAAAGATATCTGAACTATCTAGAATGATGCCTATTGATAATATTTACCACTTATAAAACACTTGCTATATTCAGGTTTTATGCTAGGCAGTTAACACGCATTGACTCTTTCAGTACTTAAAATAATGAAGGGTGTAGCTTTTATAGTGACATCTGCCATTTTTAATGGTCTACTAATCATTCTTGTTCACATAATCGTACTGCTTTAGAAAACTCTTATAATTGTATAGTTATGTCGAGACTGTTCATCAAGGTGCCTTCCATATTAGCTTCATATATTTTCCCCTCATAATGACTGTCAAAAGCTTTCCTAATTCCCAATGGCTAAGCTTACAGTGTTTATACATTATGGTTCTTATATGTCAAATGCCAACATTATAAATCCTTCAAGAAAGGAGAAAAGATCTATGACCATCCCCCTGCAAAAATAATATGATAGTGGCTGGGCTACTAGATCTACCATCAGTGATACACAAATATATGATCAAGGTGTTTTGTTCCTCCATTCCTTCATTCCTTCATTACTTTAATAAATATTTATTGAATATCTATGTGTCAAGCACTGTAACAGTTATGAGGGATAAAGTGAAAGGTAAAGCACAGTTCTTCTGCTCTGATTGTCCATAGCCTCTGAAGAGACAGTCAAGTTAACAGGCAAACTCAACATAGTAAACAGAATGCTAGGACAAGCATAAGCATAAGGTGCTAAGGGAGCAAATAGCAAGTAGCAGATACAGTTCCTAGGCAGAGGAGAAGTGGAAAACGAGCCCTCAAGGATGGGTAGAGTGTAGCAGGGAAAAGCTGAGAGCTGTGGGCAGGAAAAGGACATTCTAGGTGAAAGTGACAGTTTTGCAAAGGCTCAGAGGAATGACAAAGCATAGTTTATTTGTATACCTATGAGTAGTGACCAGAATAAAGCGGGGATGTACTAGAATGATGGTAATGGCAGCTACTTAAATTACTGGGTTGTTCTTGAAAGCTTGGATAATGAGCATGAATTTAATATCCTGCCCTGTCAGACTTCTTCTTCCCATCCCCACATCCCATCATGTCTCCTGCTGCATTTCCTTTGGAAGCTATAATACACATGGTTTTAGAATGCAGTGCATGGATGTGATGGCACCATTTCTCCACAGTGCAGACTAAATGCCTTGCCTTGTCTTCTCAAGAGGAGGAAAATATTATTCTGTTCCTATTTATTAGCCAAGTCCTATATTAAAAAATAATAATTCACATCACCCAATTTTAAAATATGTATTTCATATTTTTAATACACATGTTGAAATTACTTGGTTCTGTATTAGGAGTCATAAAACTAAAGATAGGCATTATAATAACTTCCAATAAAATATATCTCTGGCAGAAACCGTCTTTATTCCTTTCTTAAAAGAATTTTTAGTGCATTCATATTCTTTATTTTTTCCCTACCAGTGTTTATTGAAATTACTTTTGAATAAACTGTGACAGAAGAAAGCTCAACACCCTGGCCACCCAAGTAAATTTATTAGTAAATTTACCTTCCAATTCCCTCAGTTTCACAAATCTGGCGTCTCATTTTCCTCCAATGAGTTATTGTTTCTAGAATCACCTGCTTCTAATTATTTACACTGAAGGCCTCTGCCCCATTCTCTGCACTGGAACAGTCCCACATCATTCTTCCTTGATATCCATTATTTGGCATTGAGAAGAATGTCTGCTCCTGGGATTGGAAAAGCTCAAGGCAGTTTCACCACATCCCCGCCTTACTGCCCAGGTGCCTATTTGTGATTTCAAATTCTATCCTTTAGCCCTTTATCTTACACTGAGAATAGGCTAATCATGTTGGGGAATAATAATTTTTCTCCATCCAGCTCCTTGGAAGCACAGTTATTTGACCGAGATTAAGTGTAAGATAAAATAAGTTCTGCCACAGAACAGCTTTATGAAATTATAAATAACATACTCAAGAATGATGAGTGCCTTTCTTCCAGTGAAAAAGAAAAAGAGAAAAGTCCATAAATATTCTGAAGTCTCACAGAAAATAGCTATATATCTCTGCTTCATGCTAAAAAGAATTAAATTCCTTCAAATGCTTGATGTTCTCGTCTTCTCCTCTAAACTTCCATTCTGAGATGGAGCTGGAGTTCAAAGCATGTCATAGGAAAGAGAGTCTCATCCAGCTTCATTGTGAGTATTTATTTTCTATTTAAAGAAAGAATGCCTGAGATACTTTTCATAAGAACTCACTGAGTCTAGGTAAATCTATATCCTTTATAACGAGTTTTGAAAAGTTTGACCATCTCAATTTAAATTTACCTATTAAGATTTTCTTCATTAAATTCTTGCCATTGAATGGTCTCATCTTTGATCAATGCTAACAAATAATTTCCCCATCCACCACCACCATCTCCATCATCACCACCTCCACTACCACCACCACCACCACCACCACCACACACACACTCACACTACTGAAAGATTTTTAGACTGAACAAAGATAGAAAAGCCCTGGAACATGGGAAAGCTTGTTAGAAGCAAGCTTCTCATCTACCTTCAACCAACACCATCATTTCACCCAACCCAAACCCAATGCAGACACAACCTTAAAACACAGCTAACATTGATTGAGTGTGATTATCTATACTTCATTTTATTCTGAACATCGGCTTTATAGTCATCAAAAGAAGCAACTGAGAAGATTATGAAAAAAAATAAAAACAAATGATTTTAACTCATACTCAAGTATAAAAGACAAGGGCATATCATAAGACAGGTTCTGAACAATGGAGACAAAGAAACGAAGTTCTAGTCTGGTAAAGATGTGTTCTTTCTGAGTTCTTGTGTCCCACCTCTATCTAAGTGTCTTTATTGGAATAACACCCTGTGAATTTTAAGACTGTCTTTTGGGGTTCATGTCATTGTGGTATTTTAAGACACACTTTCATCTCTTCTCTCTAGCTACTCCTGGAAATAATCACTTGCCAAGTAAGATATAACTATATATATATATATATATATATATATATATATATATATATATATATATATATCTTTTACTTGGCCCATATGTTTACAGAATAAGTAGGCTTTAAAGAGAGTTGCCCTGGGCTAAAAATACCACATTAAGCATGACCAAAATTAGTTAACTGGAATAGCGGTCTCCAAGAAAAATGAATATAAAACAAACAAAAAACATTGTTCTGGATATATGATTTTATTTATGCATTCAGTGCATGCATTTACTCATTCAACCAGTCTTCCCTCAGCAAACATCTATTAACTGCTTGTGATGTGCCAATCAATCACTGCACTGAGAGTAAGACCCAGTCCTCATCCTCATGGGGTTTACAGACTACTGGGATTTGAGCCAGGCCAAACTAGAAAACACTGCTTAGCTGCTAAACCATCATCTGCAAAATCTTAAAGTGAAGTTCATAAATGGTAACCCCGTAATGAAAATTGACTATCCACTGTCATTCAAGATAGCAGTTTACATAGGAATCCAAGCAAACAGTATCGCCAGCTTCTCATTAAACTCTGCCCACCCTCAATAGCCTCCACATTCTTCCTCTTTTCCACACTGCATATACTGGAGCAGGATAAAGAAGTACAGGATTTATAATATCTTTTGCTAATGAATTAACCTTTAAGAAAATCCCTTTGCAGACTCAATATTTAATTAACAGTAAAAAATAAAATAAGCTAAGCTTAGCCACATTTTGTGCCAAGATTTGGGGTTCTTTATTTTTACCCATGAGGTCTTCTTGGATTATATAAATAAATGTGGTTTGGCATTTTTTTTTCTCTTTTCTTTCCAGTTTTAAGATTTTTCTTCCAACTGTTTGAAAAAGGAAGGGTGGATCAAGAAAAAGGAGGGAGAGACGGTAGAAGGGGGATTAAACTATCTGTTGTTCAAGGTGGCCTGACAGGGAAGAGGAGTATTGAACCACAGAAGATTAACCAAACTTCAATGTACCTTTCCAAAAGCAGGAGGAATGTAATGCTACGTGGTGTTCCACTGATAAGCAAATCCCTCTAAATCCTTTCAATTTATTTCTTGGCCTGGAGAAATTACATATTATTTAGGAGGCAGGTTGGAGGGGGGGACACCCACCAAACCACATATCGTCTCTAGGAATCTATATCCAGCACTTATTGATCATATACACATAAAGGTCTGGCTTTAATGGCTGTTTTTCTTATTGATGCAGTCCTGTCCTGTACCAATCGGAAAGGGTTGGCTATGTTTCTTCTGAATCCTCTTTTGGTGTTCACTACAAACCTTGTTCTGGGTATGCAGGGTCTAACCATTTACAAAGGAATGCCAAAAAATTTAGCTGATGCTCCAAAGACTTATCTTTCTTGCTTGCTTGCTTATATTCTTGCCTCCTTGCCTGCCCATCTTACTTCTTTCTCTCTCTCTCTTTTTTTTTTTAAAAAAAAACTTAGATTGGTATTTCCTTTTTAAGTGATCTCTTTATTCCAATATTATTACTAAAACAAAGCCTCAGTTTTTAAAGGGTGAGTGACCAAGGCAAAATATTAATGTGACCCACAAGAATTGATGTAGGTAGCAGTAAATAGATGTTAACAATTCTGAACAAAAGCCTTCATTATGGAGAGTACCAATGTGTATTTTAATTTTTTTTAGCCAAAAACGATATAATTCATTTCTCCATGTTTTCCATGTTCCTTCTTGCTCTATGTTTCAGGGAGAAGAGATGGGTTTTTGAATTCATTCCCCAATCTTGCTTCCTGGGAGATAGGTATTTTCTTATAGACAAGATTGACTAGGGACAAATTCTCAGTCCAAAGCTGACCACCTTTGCATTTCCCTCTTTCAGAGTTTCATATAATGTTCTCTGAAATAAACATAGAAGTAAGTGGGTTACATCTACTAAGTCGGGGCACTGACAGCCCCAGTAGGCTACGCTTTCTCTTTTAATCGGAAGTCACTTAGAAAGCAAAGGAAGGCAATGGTGTTCCAAGAAATGTGAAACATCAAGGAAACCCATCCCATCCTTTCTCATTTCTCCATATTAGCCATCCACTTACACTGAAAATAATGACATAGAAAGAGTAAGACGAGGCAGTGCAAAGGTCTTTTCCTTTTCAGTACTACCTTATCCATCAGTAACCTGACGTTGGGAGAAGGTATGTGTATCAAGAAGCAAAATAAAAGAAAATTAAAAAAAAAAACATGTGAGTTAGTTTTGTACAGTGTTTCCATGCTCCTGGTAAGGACAGAACGTATTTGCAACTATGAACTGTGAAATACCAGTTGCGTTATTTCAGTGGTTTTGCATGTGAGTTAAATGCTCTTACATTTGCATTTAAAACTGGCATTGTAAAATATAAGAATGAATGGTAATATTCACATTAATAATTTTAAAATTCAGCTTTTCTTTACTTAAAATGGCATTAAGTGGTAAACTCAAAACAAAACAAAATGCCATGACAAATTGAGAGATTGAGGAAGTAAGGAGAGCAGTTTAGTATCTGAGTACTTTTTTTCCTGCTCTTTGAACAAGGAGTCACTTAGTTTCATTTTGTCCTGGTTCCTGCAAATTATGTAGCTGCCCCTGAGAACAATTCTGCAGAACATTTTTGAACAGGCCAAAGGGATCTGACATGGTTTTCAGAAACTCAAATGATGACAAATAGTTCATGCTCCTGAAACTGAGTTCCTTGAGCTTCACTTTTGGCCTCATGACTGCAGGTGTTAATTAGCCTTATTCTCTCAAGGGCATTTTAGGAAAAAGAGCACCCCCATCTCCAGTACTGGGACAGCTCTTCTGCTGCCCATGCCCACAGCCCCATTACCCTCTATATCTGCCTGGACCACCGTTTAATAACATCCTAGAGAATATCCCATAATAAGGCTCTGGCCCCTCTTTATTCTTATTCCTTCCTGATTCTGAGAAGCATTTCGATGTAATCATTTTAGAAAGAAGTATAATTGCAAAATTTTCTGAAAAATTTACAATGCCTTTAACCATACACAGAGGTAGTGTGGAGGATGGCAAAGTGAAAACCGAGAACTGATCATACAGAACCAAGTACCTTTACTAGCACTGACTGCGAGGCAATCTTGCCTCTGAGAACTTTGAGATAAGGCTGGTCTTGGGAAGAGTGGGCTGCCCTTCCCAACTGACCCTCTTGGAAGTAAAAGTCAATATGCATCAACTCTGCTGAGTCAGTGGCTTCTTTAAAAACTGTGTCAGAAGAATATTTTTAATTTACACTCTGCCTTTCTGAAAGAAATCAATATGTCATTTGCTGAAGCTTTTTTTTTTTAATCTTAGCATCTTCATTTAGCTTTTCTATATATTTTTCCCCCTACTTTTCTAGGGAGCAAAGAAAAAAGTGTTTTGTGTTTTGGTTGTCTTTGTATTAATTCAATCACTTTGAGCAAAAAATAAACAACTAAAGACAGCAGAGTAGCTTTAATGACAATCTTTTAAGGATCAAGATCTCTAAGCAAAATAGTCTCTCATTCTAGGTGATTGGAAATAAGCAGAAATCAATAAAACAGGATTTCTAGGCAATAAACGAGACACATTCATAATTTAAGCAGCTTCTTTTTTTTGTATTCATTACAGAAGACTGTACTCAAGCTCCATTCTATTTTTACAGCAGCATAGATTTCCTCCCAGCATGCAGTCTGTCTCTTGCTTTTTTTTAAGAGGTGCTGGATAAGAGTCTCTAATATCTAACCAGAGCCCCTATATTCCTAAGGCTGCACAGAGGAACCAAAGACAAAAGAAGGTTCTTAATACACTGGACAATGACTTGTTCCTCTAACACATCCTGCCCTGGACTTCTCAATTTCCAGCAAAGCACCAGTTGAGAAGGTCATGGCATAACATGGCTGGAGGGCCTGATAGAACATGGTCCTCACCTTCAGAGTTTTTACTGTGTAGCAGGAAAGGTGAATGTTAGAAACACTGTCAATATCTTTGGTAGGGTTGGCAATGTGACCAGCCCAACCAAGTCTCTTTTGTAACTAGAGGTGGCCACGTGGCATTGGTCCAGGCAAAATGTTGAATAAGGAAGTCTGCTATGGGCTCTTGTTTTATTCCTGATAAAAGAGGAAGACTTGGCTCTTCCAACTGCTTTCTCTTCTACCTTGAGTTTGGATGGAACATCTGGCACTATGGCAGCCAACTTGTGACCATAAGGCAGCAATTGTGAGGGAACAGCCAAGAAAGACCTGAGAAGCTGACTCTGATATTGTCAAATGTAGGATGAGTCCAAACAAGTAGTTTTCTACTTTCTAGACACCAGGATTCTTATTAAGTAAGAAGACTGATCCCTTCTTCAGTCACTGCAGGGCAAGGTTTCTGTTAATAAGAAATGGGAACAATCATAATGTAGAGAAAGCAATCCATAGAGAGCAACCAGGGAGAGAGATGATGCAAGTGTGAGTGACCTCTGCCTTTGCTACACTTCAGTTCACCAACTGGCATTTTAATAATACCCAAAGTGGGGCTGAGAGAAGGCCACAGTCATTGCAATACCCTCTTACACCAACTGATGAGAGTCCAAAAGGAGTTCAAAACAGGAGGGATCTTTTGGGAGTTAGGTAAGCAGGGAAAAACATTTTTACCTTACCAAGGGAAAACAGTTTCAATTAAATATTTTTTAAGTATCTGCAATCAACACATCCCAGACAGAAGTGATCTTTTTCTTCTCCCACTGCTGCCTTTCTTGCCTCTGTCTTTTGAGTTCTTACTCTCCAGAAACAAGCCCAGACCCTCAGGGTCATCTCTGAGTCCTCCCTGCTGAGCATCACACAGCCAGGCCCACAAAGCCCACCCCTGAAATGCCACTCTGTTTTATTTCTTCTGCCCTGGTTGCCTACCTGGATAAATCCTGAGATCTCTAACCAGACTCCTTGCTTCCACCTACCTCTCTTCAATGAACCCTAGAAAGTATCACTAGAATTAAAAACAGCTACCAATGTGCCACTCTCCTGGTCCAAATTTATCCCATTGCCTATCAAATAAGTCCAGACATAAATATATATAATCTCTAAAGTAACAGGTTCATTTATAAAACAGAAACAGACCTTTATTGGGTTTCAAGGGTATTGCCAATTATTGTTTTAAAAAATAATTTTTATATATTAAATTCAAGATCCTCTACCTCTGGGTTCCAATGTAACTTTGTAGCACTACCTTTCACTACAATGTGCCCCTGTGGGCACCTCACATTCCAACTATTTAATAATTGTTTGCCATGGTCTAAATAAGCTTGATAAATTCCAGACAGTGTTCTGGCTTATGCTGCTCCTTACCCATTTCTGTTGGCATTTCATTCCATTTACACCTGGCAAAATTCTACAGATTCTTCTTTAGGGCCCAACTAAAATACATTTTTCATGCAGCTCTCTCCTGATCCCTACAGCTGAAAAAATAAAATAACTCTAACATGCCATCTCAGTACTTTCTTCAAATCTCACTTAATGTCTTATATATCTGACATATATAATATATATAATAATATATGTAATACATATATATATTACATATATAGGATATATATAGGATATATATAGGATGGATATATATATAATATATATGTATATATATTATATATGTTATATATATACATATATATGTGTATGTATATATATATATATATATATATATATATATATATATATATATACTTGACTGAAACTTGAAGGAAGGAAGGAGCTTCATTTGAGTCAACTACTTGATTGCAACTTGAAGGAAGGAAGGAGCTTCATTTGAGTCAACTAAAATATCAAGGGAAAAGTGTTGTGTTTAGGGTGGGAAAGCATGACTCCATCCCTGGGGTAGGTGACCAGGGTGACGACAAGCACTCTGCATCTTGTATTTCTATTCTGTAAGTTTGAGACAATGACATCTACTTCATGTTATTATTATGTGAATTGAAATGAATATCATGACTCAGAGATGTTAGTATTCTGTGTTGTTAATACAACGACATTATTTATTATTGGTTTGAAATCACCTCCCCAGGACTATGACAGTGCTGGACCAGTGCTTGGGCATACACGATTATGGAAATGAATGGCAGATGCTCTTGGAATGTCTGTTGATTTTAAATAGAATTGAGCAAGCCAGGAATCAGGTTTAAAAAGTAGAATAATAGGAATGGAGAGGGAAGTACTCCCCATGCTTGGCAGATTATTATTAATTCTGACCTTTGGAGGTGTCAGGGGCAGGGATACTTTTATCAGCTGTTTGTCAAGAATGGGGATTGCCCTGGAAGAGCATATTTGCTTTCAAGACACAAAATGTCTCATTGGTCCAGACAAGCCCATGAGCAACTTATCTCGCAATTTTAAAACCTTGTACCAAATTCCTTATTTGAAAGACTATAAGTTTAAAGTAAGTCAAATATTATGTAGTACTCTGGAAATTGGGCCAATTTAACATTTTAATAGAGCAGCAGTTTGCCAAAAAAAAAAAAAAAAAGTCTGTTAAGTGTAGGTGGGCAGGGAAGAGATTTTGGTTTTGCTTCTTATCATTCCCAGAAGCCTTGGCTGAGCAGAGACAGGAAAAACCAACCTATGGTCCTTTGGCCACACCAGTCCAGTCTCACTTAAACCTTTAAGTAGAATTCTTTATATTAAAAAAAAGAGTAAGTGTAATGGCTCTGAATAAATGCCCTGTAAAATGACCATAGCAATTATGCTGTTTGTAAGTACCTCCGAGTCCATTAAGATAAACATCTATCTTTGAATATTCACATTAATGCACTAGACTGTTCTTTCTTAGATAAATCTTACTTGAACATTGTACAGTTAGCACAGTTTATCATCCTTTGCTCTTCTTCCCTTCGATGCACACATAATGCTTGCAGGGGGAGAGCGTTTAAATGGCTCTACTCTCTGAACATCTTTAAATGAAGAATAAATATACTTTAGGTTTTAAATATCTTCATAGGCTGTATACCCAGGAAAACATTGAACTAGACTCTTAATTTTCCACATAAGTAATATCTAACAGGCAAAGGCAATGAATGCTTGTGTTTTAAATAGTTTTAATATGCTTCCAAATGCTTAGCACACAGAGGTCCAAATGGAATAAAATTCCTCAGTTACTCCTCTATAAAAAAAGAGTATATCTCTTCATTTATATCATAGGATATATCTACAGCTGTATCTATTTTAAGCTTGGGCCCCAATTTCATTAACTTTTGCAGTCAAATTGGGAACATGCTCAAGAATCTCCAGTACTTATTCAGAGCACTAGTTCTTCTCCACTGAAGTGAATGGCTGATATGCCACCCTAAACTGTGTGGCTTTAACTGTCCTCTTTGGGTGTCACAATAGCTATAACAATGACATTGGCAGGGAAAGGGAGAGAGAGAGGGAGATTAAAAAAAAAAAACAGAGAAAAAGACAAATACAGAGAAAGAGACAGAGAAAGGGTGAGTGAGAGAGAGATACATGGAGAAAGAGAAAGACAGACAGAAGAGGCGCTGATGTTGCCTGGGTAACCCACCTCTGTTACTTGGCAAACAAATCAAATCAAATATACACTTGGTGCAAAGTGATCTTTTTACATAAATGCCAGCACATGTTATTTGTTTAATCCCCAAAGAAATGAATGTTCAGGCATTAAAAAAGAAAAAAAAGAAAAAAAAAAACTTACTCCAAGCTAATTTTCACTGCTGGGGACGAATGAGCACATTACTATATACACTTCAGAGATCAATGGACTGCCTGTTTCCACTTCTTCTTAAGTAAGGCTTACAAGAGAAGGTGGAGGCCTTACAAAGGATTCTCATCTGTGGGTAAGAATTCTACTCTCCGTTTTGAAATTCATCCTGCAGTTTTCCTGTCTTCCAACTGAATAAAATGTTTAGTCTGAGAGACAGTTAATGAAGCCTTGCAGAGTTACTTTTAGCCCTGTTGGATATGATTAAAGACCATACATTTGGTATGACCATGTTCACGCCTGTCTATGTGTCTGTATGTGAGTGCACGTGCGTGCGTGCATGTGTGTGTGTGTGTGTGTGTGTGTGTGTGTGTGTGTGTGTCTGAGAATAACAAAAACATCAAAGGGACAAAGTTAGTTTTAACAGCCCAGTAGATTCCCAGCTGGAACACACTTTATGAAGAGAAAGTTACATAAAAGAAACTTAGGCAGCTTTAAACACCATCTGGACCGTGCTGTGCTCATTTGAGCTTTACCTGTTAAAAAAAAAAAAAAAGCAATACCACAAAAAGTACCTACAAATACAACTAGAGAAGAGATTTTCTGATTCTTGGGAGATGAGATGCTTTTGCCTTCAAACACTGCAGCATATCTCCTTTAGTCTTATTTGATACGGGGATACATTTCTTTTTAAAAGTAGCTAAAATAGCCTACTGAAGTTGAGTCCTAATTTTTGGAAGAAAAAAAAAAGATATGCCAAAATAAATCCAGTAGCTTTTGAACCTAATTTAAAGAGATTCCCAAACAACTCAATTATTGTCTGTCGTCTTCAGAGATATGCATCCCAAGCACCATAGGTGAAAGTGAAACACTGGTGCTTCCAAATTTACTGTGTCATTCAACCAAAGGAACAAACAAACTAACAAACAAACAAAGGCAATAACAAACAAGTGCATAGAACTGAACCCAGGACTAAAACGATGCGGTAAAAAGCACGAGCATACCAGATCTTCCGTTTTCTTATATTTTATAGTCAGTTAGAGCCAAGGTTGGGATGTTGGAATTCATAACCATTTCATGGGTAGAAATGCTTTTGGCTCTTGCTTCAGTTTTTCAGTGGAAGGAGACTCCATTTCTGTCTTTTACATAAGATATTAACCCATTTGAAGAAGAGAGGTTTGAAAGAGGGCTTAATTGTACTCTTTTATTAAAAGGGAGAGTAATATTTTCTCTCAGGAGACAACTTTCATGTAAAGTTTTAATTGCCAAGCCTCATAGCATCCGTCAGATCATTTTTATTTTTATTTTTGCATTATGAGGGGGAGGAGGAGATTACTGAAGAGGCAAAATCTCAAAGGTCATAGAATGAATCAAGAAGCGCAGTTGGGATTCATACTTTCCTCACCAAGTGAATGCTAAGGCTTAATTAGCAAAATTCTGTGAAACACAAACAGCTTATTCTAAAGAAAGTTCTAAAGATATATATGACACTATTATAATTTAGCCTAATAAGATGTATGCAATAACTTATTTTTAATCTAATTTTCATCATTTAGAAAAATTACTCAAAGCCTGTTTAAGAAACTGCATGGTAGCCAAACAAAATGATTTCCTTTGAAAATTTTAGGAATTGCATTCCCTGGATGGGATTTAAAAATGCTTTGAAATCTCTTCTTTTTAGTGAATGTCAACATAGTGAGTTTCTAGACATTAAAGAATGAGATTTTGGAAATAGAGTCTTGCCCCATAAATATTACCACTTGGTCTTTAAGGGACAGGAAAGGAAGGGACTGTAAACAGACACTGATTTACATTGTAACTGAGCTATCATTTTTCTTTCCTTTTTTAATCCTCATCCGATTCATAAAAAAAGCAATTTGGAGCATTTTAATTTCTTTTCCCACTTAATAATAGTAATGACCTTCTGGGTCAAACATTACCTCCTAGTTAATGATCAGTTAGCTGAAAGCTTCGGTGACAAAGACCTGCAGCCTAGTCACTGACTGCCAATTAACATCCACTTTATCAGTCAATGCTGTTTAATAAGACATATGCCAAGCTATCCACAGAGGGCTGGATACCAAAATCGTATCATTAAAAACATACTTCCTTCAAGGCAAAGCTCTTGGGACATTTATGCTATCACAGCAGTCATTTTTCTGAAAGATAGGCAAGTGGCAATGTGTCCCCTTGTTTCAATTCTCAGCAGAGGGACCTTGCCTGGAGAAGACAAATCCCCTGATCCTCCACATTTGTGAAACAGTGAACACTGGACACCTCACAGAGACTTAAAGGGGACACTTCAAGGAGGCTGCTTAATCGAAGTGCTGTCCTGTACATGGAGCCATAATCCTTATCTCTGTGGGTCACAGTAGACCTCCTACTAGTATTATACTATCTGAGAGAATACATTTCAGAAAAAAATTCCATTTCAGATAATTACATCCTATGGGCTTCTCCCTTTAGGTTTAATTGGATTCAATTTCTATTTTCTTCACTATATGTTGAAATCTCATGTAAGTTTTAACTTACAGTCAGCTCGTCAGCACTCCTAGAAAGTATCTTATAAACTCTAATACTATTTATTGGCTAAAGATTTCTGGACAATCATTGATTCAGATTTTAGAGTTATAATGCAAGAGATGATAAAATCATCATCATATACCAAATCTGTGTCATTCATTTTTTAATGCCCTCAAAGAGTTCAATATGTGAAACTGAATATCACCCATCATGGAATTCTACATATTAGCCCCATCAAATGGATGACATTGTTCTCAAAATCTTCATGAGATCATAATAATCATTCTTTCCATTTGTATAAGGATCTCACGCTCAGAATACTCTTTATCTATGATGCAGAGTCCCATCACAGCTAGTCAGAGGTCATACTCTGAGTTGTGACACAGATGGGTCCAAACTCAGGTCCATGGCTTCCATCTACTATTTTTGCATCATGACACTATAGGGAAAAGTAACAGACTTATGGTTCATAGACATGAATCTGGATCATGTCTAACACAGAGATGAGAGAGGGGTACTTAATACCTTCTAAATTTTAGTCAATTTATTATTAAAGCTTTCCTGAGTTTTCCCTTTAAGAGACAACTTGTTTAAAATATGTCCTTTTAGGAAATAAAAACAGTTCTTATAGCACAGCATAAATGCTTTCAAGGGACAGAAGAGTTTTCAAGCTGTGGAAGGAGTCCAAAGGTCGTCAGCTACTAGAGGTTAAGAATGAGGCAGTTTTGTTCTTATGCAGTGAACACACACTGCAAGACTCTTCACCTGCAACATGGCAGCTAAAATCGAAATCTCACTGCTTTGAAGCATGTAAAGCAGCATAGCATAGAATGAAATGGTAGAACACTGAAGAAATCCTTTTTCCTTTGCTTTCATGCAATAGATAAGTAAATACGTTTTAATAAGTAGCCCTAGTAAAACAACAAGAATGATCTTGGACTCCTGCTATCAGTAATATAAGCACATGAATATGAGCTTTCGTGGTGGTGGTTAGGTGGTGGGAGCTAGGATTTGTATATACAGCTGCTTCCATGGCAGTGAGTTCAATCTGTACCCTGAGTCACACGAAATGTCAACAGGTGTCAGTCCTTACTGAACTTCACTGTGTCCCTGCTCTGACTGAAGAAAAGAGCTGGATCAAGTGAAATGAAGCTCTTTCTAATATCTTTAGAATGCTAGGAAGAGACAGTGCATCACAGTGCTGGTACTGGGGGCCCAGAGAAGAACTGAGGGCATGAGATAAATTATTCTTGCCAATACATTTTTATGGAGTACGAACAAGGGATGAATGCTGAAGCCTGACATTATTGGGTGATGACAGGTTTCAATTCACTATCTTTCTTCCTTGGCTCCTTGCACCCTTCAGCATATCATATAAATTACCATACATTTTGGTCCTAGTCTTTTTACCATATCACATCACCACTAAATTCTCTACTTCATATCTATTCTTCACTAAATATGTTTTTTCTTTCCTTAGTTACAGGCCAGGCATTTGAATTGGATCAATCAATCTATGCTATATAATTAGGCTAGTGATCAGGAATCAAATAAAGAAATGGGTAAGCAGAAAAACTGAATATCAAGAACTAGGAGAAATAACCCTTTAGCATCTAATGAGATAAAACTACATTAACCTCTAAAATAATAGGTTAATTTACAAAACAGAAACAGTCCTTTATTGGGTTTCAAGGGTGTTGCCAATTATTGTTTTAAAAAATAATTTACCTTTTGAACCAGAAATTTCAATGCTTGAATTTAGAGAGAATGATGCATCTTGCATAAATGTCAAGGTAATGTCAGCAATTTGGTGAAAGGAAGATTCTCCACAGGGTTTTCTGAGATGGTAGATTATAGAGATGCAGCTCAATTGACTCCATTTCCACATTTTGGGGCCCTGAAATGACCTCTAGACATGCAAAATCCTGAATTGAAATCAAATGACCCTAATGATAGTTTTCTAAGATAGAAAAGATAAATAATATATACTAGAAATATTTGCACCAGCAATATTTTAACAAAAGGTTTTCTGTTGATCAGGATATTTTTTGCAATGGAACTTTCCATCTCTTTAGTATTCCAAATTGAGATTGTTTTGAACTCAGCTCAATACACATAGTAAAAAAATTTAAATTATTAAGTAATAAATCCAAATAGATTTGAATGCAGTATATAAACTAAGAAGCATAAAAGCTGAATAGTTATCTCAAAATAAATAACAAAAAATAAACAAAGAAATAATTACACTTCCTCAGAAAGTGTTTGTGAATTGTATGGTTTTCCTCCAAAGACCAGAGGTATCTGTGGAGCCTTTGGTACATATTTTTGTTTTTTGTAAGTCAGTGGGAGTACAGAGTCATGGATCCCCTTATGAAGATGTTATAAAGAGAGATAAAATTTAAATTACAGAGTTCAATGAATGCCATGTTGTGCATGATGTTGCTTTATTAAGGCATGAGACATACTCTATTCTAGACCAACAGTTCAGGCTGAGACAGATGGCTGTAGGACCAATGGGTGAGTCTAACAGAGAAGCTTGTCTGTAAATCTATGGTGAGAATTGATGGGATAGTAGGCAAAGAGAGTGCTTAGAAAGCCAAAGAAGGTTTTTGCATCCATAGGGAAGTTTTTAGTCATCTTTTGTGACAGTAGAGGATGTGACTGCAGAGATTACATAGTTTTAAACAAAATCCCCAAAGTCCAAACAGAAGAAAATCTGATATTTCCAAAGATCCAGAGACAAGTTAAAGTCTCTGCACAGGAGGAAAAAAAAAGGTTGTAGGGTGAATTTATTTAAAGCTATTGCAGTAACAAATCAATAACAATTTCATGCTATTAGTTAAGTACTTCTGTGTGCCAAGCACTGTGCTAAGTAGCTAATGTGTTCTCTCAAAAGAAAGTTTAACCATTTATATTTTGCAGAAGAGGAAACTGAGGTACAGAGAGCTCGAGAATGCACAGGTAGTAAGTGGTAAAACTACAATTCTGATTCAGACCTGTCAGATTCTAATCTTTCACTTAACCATTAAGCTGTGTTCAGAGATAGTATAGGAATGTCAAGAGTGTATAAAAGGGGCTTTAAACCCTGAGCAAATCTAAGAGAGTGACATGATTCTTATGAGGCTCACATATAAAGTAATATCACTAAATAAAAATGTATAAACAATTGAATTTATATTTTGAACTTGACAACCTAAGAATGTTTATAGACCTTGTATAAACCTGAGAATCTATACATCTATATTTTGAGTCTCTGCCCCACACATTCCCATCCTCCCCACACACTTTTTTTTGGAAAGGGTTTTTATAGGTCTACAAATCACAAAGCAAAATGCTTCTCTATTGTTTAATATAAATAATATAAACTACAGCTGACATATTTTTCAGAAATACCTTGTTTATTATCTGACATTTTCCTGCAGGATGGCAGCATCTCAAACCAAGAGAACATCCTACATCTCCTGTCTTACACCAATCTGGTCAACCTTATTTGACATGTTTTCTACATGCAGGGCACTCGTTCATTAAAAGGGGGTTTGTGCCAAACTGCAGTGGGCCAGGGAGTAGAAAGGAGGTTCATAGAGACATCAGAGAGCGTAGAAAAAAGCCTAGATCTGGGCTAAGGAAGGTAGTTTTTGAGGGAAGTTCTCATTTCTTTTTTAACCATGATGTAGTCACAGTGAATTTTTAAGCCACAAGTTCCCTGGAGGGTGAGAGATAATTCTGAATATCATCGATCTTGGTATGGAATCTTTTAAAGTTTTTCCCATATTGTCAAGAGAATTTTTTTTCCAAATAATTTAGATGTCCTAATATTTCCTGGACCTTAACTGAGGAGGCACCTCCGTTCTTAAAATTCTGATTTCACTAGCTTTGGTCCAGAAAAGTCATTCTGCTGAGTCAAAAACATTGACTCTTTTAGTGCTTGCAAATAAATAAACATCCTTCAAATAGATGTAGATCAAGAATTCCGTGTCCATCCATCAATCTATTCATCCATCTACAAAGTAATTTTTACCTGTGATATATTCTTCAATTCCATCTTCTAAATTATTTTAGGTTTACATGCCAAGTTCTGAGTATAGCAAAAATCTCCCTTCATTCCAATACTATGTTCTATTCCTTCACCACTTTTTCAAGGGTATTTTCAATCTCCCATGGAAACTGTTTTCCAGTAAAGAACTCAATTTTACCCCTGCTTCAATCTCTCCTTACCCCCAGGCTCCCATTTGCATTGTGATTTGGAGGAAATCTGTTTCCAAAAAACACCTTGTATCTATAGACATGATAAAGACAACCCAAATGCAAGTCAGGAGCAGTAGCTGCCTTGTAGTGCCTGTGCTTTTTCTATTTCATACTTTCAAGAAGACAGAATAGTCTGCATTTTTCATCTGGTTAGTTTCCATAGAGGCTAAGAAAAAGTAGATTAAGATAAAGGACTAGCCAAGAAAACATGCTCTTTATTATAGCCTGTGCTGTAGGAATCCATATACCATTTCTCCAAAGATTACACCCTTGTCTTCTGCCTGCATAGCCTTCCCAACAAAAACAACCTTGGGGTGGAGGGGTGGAGAGGGAAAGAGAGGGGGAAGGAGCTGGAGAGCGAGAGAACAAAAATGTAATTGCCTGCCTATCAGCTCCACTATCATAATTACTTTCAAACTCTGACATGAGTTGAATCAGATGAACAACCAAATCAATTTTTGCAGTTGGCGATCAGTACATTCTTAACTTATAAATTAAAATGTCACTACTGGAGTACAAAATGATGCCACTTCTGGGCTCCCCAGTACATTGTGAAGAAGGGAGAAGTCGAGCTCCTTTCTTCATGCCTTTCATGCATCTCTGCTCTGTCCCTCTTGGCTTCTGACCACATCCTTTGTTTTCTCAGCGTGATTCTAGCATCTGTGTCAATGCAGAGGGTCCCTTAATATCACATAATTCTAGACAGCTCATTTCTATTCATGAGAGAAATGCATGAACTATGAGGTAATCAAGAATAGCACACATAGACAATCTCCTCCAATACATGATTTCTCGGAGAGAAAGGAAGAGATAATCATGCCCTCAGAAAACCTGAGGTTACTGTTACTGATTTTGCAAATGACTGTCATATAATCACAAAGACTTGTGATCTTATTTAAATGAATGATGCATGAGTCACAAACCATACCATGGGTTGGAAACTTTACAGATTTGGTTTAGTAAATATTTACGGAATATCCAATCTATACTAGATACTATGTGCAACACTGTAGATATAAACCAATAATCCCTAGGGTTAACCATTTCATTGTCTAGGATGCAGAGAGAGATTCATTGAATGTAATTATAATATGATTAATAAATGCTATTAAAGTGGAATAAATAAATCACTATGGAACAAAGGAGAGGAATAATTAACTCTGAAAGTTGGAGTGAAAAATGTCACATTTTTAGCTGGTCCTTTAAGGATGTCAGCTCTTGTCTGCCACAGTCCCACCCCATCTGCCCCAACATTTTGCTCACTTATTCATCCACTCACATTCACTTCATCACTCATTCATTCATTCCTTGACCACTTATAAAGCACCAACTTAGTGTTAGGCTCTGTACTGACACCTGGGCTATAACAATGACTCAACACAACCGTTTTTGAAGCAAGTGATGGGAGTGTCTTGTTTGCTCGATACTGATGAGCAATTGGAATTTAGAAATAATCTAATCTGTGGCTACCATATATGCTAAATCAATATGCTTGGAATCAGACAGAACCTCCAAATCTAGCCTTTCTACGGAGTCTCATACCAATGAGACTCCTTTACTGAGTTGGCCAGAATGTCTACTTGGCCTCTTGGTACCCAATTGCCCTTTAATTTCCACCTTCCCCCCAGCCCTTGTCATCTCTCCCATTCTGATCTGGGGTGGCCCTCTGAAACTCTAGCTCTGATGTCCAGGTGACAAGTAAACCCAGACTACTCATTCAATTCCTACTGGATTCTGCTTCTGGTTTCTGTCACTTAGAGCCCAGTCCCCTAGTTCAGACACCTGTCTAGCTTTTTGTCATGTTCGTGGTAATCTTAATCTTTGGGAATAACTTTGAATTTAGTCTCACATGGCTTACAATAAATAGCTTTTCTTATGAATAATCCTATCTTTATCTGGTCACCCCTAAATCCTCAACCTACTGCCCTACCTTGAAACTGTATGACTGCAGATAATTATCACTAGACTGATCCTCTATTTGATATGTTTGTGGACATTGTCTAGGATGCCTAGAGTTCTTCCAAGAGTCAGAATCTCCCCTTCTTTCAGTTAGAACACTCAACTCTAGCATGAGTACCAAAATATATAAATGTTAATTTCATTGTTTTATGTACTAAATATCCTCTAGTGATATTCAATACAAAACAGCACTATGTACAGTTCTATACAAACACCAGCTAAATATAAGTCTGCATTGATTGTGACATGAACAGTCATAGAATTATACACTGTATTACCTTCTTACACTAATGCTGCCTTGCTCTTTACACTATATTTCTTCGGTATGAGTAAACCTAGGAGTAATCAAGGATTTGTCACTCCTCAACAATTTCAATGTTGGAAAAATCACACTAACTTATAATGTGTGTGTATTTAATATTTAATTCACTTCCTGTCCATCCTCCACATCATGAACCACAAACCATCCTTCCCACAACATCACCAAATGCTTCTCCTACATATTTACCCTCAATTATCATGTAACAAATTTAGAGAGCACAGACTATCTGGTAAAACTGAAGCATTAGTCATCTGGTTAGCACTGCTCGAATGTGATTGGTAATGGCGTAACACATAATACACGGAAACCACATGTGCATTACCATTTACACGGAAATAATAACGATTTGAACAGATTTTTCTACATGATATCCCAGCAAAGAGTTTGTAAAGGCAGCTCTATTAGGTGACTGAGTATGTTTTATCAGACTGGTAATGCAGAGGGAGTTCAATGGTCTGACTGGGGGTTTCTGATAATAATCCAGGGTCTAAGTTCCTAGAACTAGTTTCAATCATTTTTCTACTTCTTTTCATCTAGAGGTCTTTTCAGACTCATGGCAAAATCCCAACGTATGAACACACAGAGCTGTGAAGTACTTATTGTACAAAAATGAAAAAGAGGGAAGGAATTTGCTTTTAGGTAAGCAAGATGACCACCGGCTGGCAGAGACCTGGATGACATTGCCATTGACCTGCTCTCTCTATTTCAAAGTTTTTTAGGAATGTTTTACATATGTGAAACCCTTCACAAATCGAGCATAATCACTCAAGATTATAAACATCAGCCTAAGGGATTACAGACACTGAACAAACCCCAAAGTCAATATTGGGAAAGGTCACAATGAGGAACACACAAACCACAAAACTAATCTTTCTGGTTAACATCCTATAAGATTTTCATCCTAGATCAAATAAAGCATGCCAGGGGTTCTCATTTCCGAAACTTCTCTAGAATGTATTCTTGCCAATGAAGCATCTGCCATGGTTCTATGGTGCTGTGGTCAATCGCCCTTAGGTAAAAGTTGGGAGTATATATGGAGTTTTTATTTATTAATTTATTTATCCAGTCATAATTTCAACAAATATTTCTTGAGCAGTTACTATGTTTTAGGATTAGAACTTAGAGGTCAGTGGAAATATAGTGGAAATACAGTTAAGATTCTGGATCCAGCTTGCCTGAGTTCAAATTCAAACTTTATCACCTACTAGCTGTGTAAGTTTGGGAGAGTTACTTCTCTATTCCTTCAATTTTATCATCTGTGTAATGGAGACTATTGTGGAAATTAAATGGGTTAATATGTGTAAAATACTTAGAACAATGTGAGGCATGTGGTAAGCACTCCACAGATACCGGCTAATTAATTTGATGATGGTATTGATAATGATAATACTTATGAAGAGGAAACCAACACTAATTAAATAATTATACCACTACCACTGACAATTACTCCTCCTATAGTACTGCAAGAGACAAGTACATGTGTATGAGGACATCTAAGTGGTAAGTTATATCCAGTCAGGCAACTGGGGGAGACATTTCTTGAGTAAAAAATAATTGAGCTGAGGCCTGATGGTTAAGAGGAAATAAACAGGACACAGTGACAGGTGAGGAGAGGATTCCATGTAAAAATAATGTGCAAAAGTCAGGAGACAGTAATATGGTCCATGAGCAAAACTCTGGGAAAGTCACTACGGCTGGAGCAAAGAGTGGGGGTTGGGAGGAAGAAGGCAGGCCTGGTGAGGAATAAGACAAAAGAGGCAGGAGACATATTATCCCAGACAGTGTAGGCCATGTTAAGAATTTAATCTTCTCTAAGAGCAATGGGAAGCCACTGAAGTGATTTTTACAGATGAGAACAAGAATTCATACGAAGGTTCCAGTTAGGTGTTCATCAAAAAGCCAAGTAAACAAATCACAAGATAAGTGCCATGGAGATGCAAGGGCCTCTGTCACCTGCCACTTCCTGGGATGCTAGTCAGCCTCATTTCCCATTACTCTTCAGCTTGCAACCCACTTCCAGAAAAGCCAGATTATTCACAATTCCAAAGGTGTCATGCAGGTTCACCCCCACATCCTGGTGTGCAGCTCCCTCCACCAGCATTGCTCTTTTCCTTCTTACCTGCCTGGTAACTCCTATTGGTCCTTTATGGCACAGCTTCATCATTAGCAAATAACATGGTACTGACAGCAAACATGTCTTGAGTAATAAGTAACTGAGCTGAGGCATGATGGATAAAAAGAAATAAATACTCAAGACATGTTTGCTTTCAGCACGAATGAGACTGTCCTTGTTCTAACGTGAGGGTCCTAGATAAGATTGGCTTGCCCAAGGGCTAAGAAGCTCTCTGTAGGAATTAGATATGACCAGCAAAGAAGCCGTTGAGAAGCTTTTGCTTTTTAAGATCCTAATTTCAAACATTCTCCTAAATTTAGTTTAATTTAGCGTTATGGTGGAAATACCTGGTTGTGAGAGTCAGCTCTCTGCCTTTGCTGTGTGTAAGACACTCCCCCTCACCCTAATTTAATCCAATCCCACAGAACTCAGAGCTGACAAGGCCCCTGCCCAATGGACTTATGTATCAGATTAGATGCAATTATTCTCTACAAGAGAAGACCTGGCCTGTGCTGCCATCTGATCACAGGATTCCAGCTCAGGAACAGGCTTTTTGAAAAGATAAGTGTCTCTCAGGGGTGGCAGGGAGCTCATGGATAAATAAGATGTAGACGACCTTTTAAATGCTTCGTTAATCATGTCACATAAACTCATATTACTCCGGTCACTAGATAATGTGGCAGGCTCTGCTCCCAGAGGAGAAGCCTGTTCCTGGAGGCAGAAAGGCAGTGCACCTAATGGTTGCACTGAAGTGGACACCACATGGGTCCTATTATCCTGACAAAATAATTAGACAAGCGCACAGAGAAACTGTACTAGAATACTTGGCACAGGATTTTTTTCCCAATAATAATAATAATAATAATAATAATAATAATAATATTATAATAATAATAAAATTAGGAACAGCCCAAGTAGCTAAAAATAGGGGACGGATTAAATAAGAATGAATGAATGAATGAAGGAATAAGAAATGTACCTGAATACTGGTATACAAATACACATCTGTTTAAAAATAGATTTATTCTATATATGCTATTATGAGACCTATTTTTATTCCATTTAACATTGTACTGGGAACATCTTTACATGCCAATGCAAGTGTGTGCAGTTATTGCTGAAATCAAACTATAGGCCCATATGAACCCTGATGTTTATAAATGTCTGACGTTTATAAAACTTTTTGAACTAAAAATGGGTAATGTAAAAAAACAGAAGATTCCTTCTTACTTCCTAACTGGTCATGGCGAATGTTTGGTCTAACAGTGCAGAGGGGGTGAGTCCCTGGCCAGAATGACCCTGCAGAGGGCTCTTGGGACTTACAAACAGGGCTTCCTTCACATGGGCAACGTTGAATTACCTGGCATTGTGCTGTTTGCTAAAGACAAAATAATGAATGCAAGACAGCCTGATGGAGGAAGCAGCAAATAAATGAATAATCCGTATCACAGAGAACGGTGAAGACATTACGAGGCACATGTCCATTGTATCTCGCCCCTCACAGTGTCACAGAAGCTGCCATCAAGGGGATAATACCACAACACAGAAGGTTATCACAAGAGAAAATGAGCCAAATGAATGTGAAGTGCCCAGTCTAGCACTTGGGATACAGTAAATGTTCAACAAAGAGTAGAAAGAGGAAAGGAAACAAGTAGTTCCACTGAAAGAGAAGCGGAAGTATGTGCAAAGGTGCTGAGAATGAAATGCTGGTATACAGGCAGTTTGCAGGATGTGGACAGGCTACAAGTGAAATGCTTAGGGGCATTTTGGTCTTATCTTTACAATGCTCAGCTACAGTTCTTTTCCCATGCCTCCTACTGTATAAATCAGCAACACTATCTGATAAGCTGGAGCCGAGCTTCTTAGGCCACTAGAAATAACACAGTATTTTATGCAAGGTGGTCCAAATGTAAGCCACTTAAAGCACAGACATTTCCATTCAACTTGACAAATAATAATATGAAAATGCTAAAATTATTTAGACAAGATTATTGGTTTTAATTTATAGTTGTGTGGTGTGTGTGAGGTGTGTGTGAGTGTGTATGAGAGAGAGAGATAGAGAGAGAGAATATTGGAAGATGTAGAAGGGGGAGGGTTAGTCCAATTTACAGTACATATAATAAAAAAATCAAAATATTAATATCATAGAAGAGAACAAAATAGTGTAAAGGTATGCCAAAAGTGTCAAAGAAAATAATTTCCCAGACTTTAAAGGAATTAGCACATAAACTAGGATAAATGCTACCTTGAGAACTGGTTTACATAGATGAATGGCTTTGCATGTTTTAATCCCATATTTTTTGGCCTAGATAAAGTCACTCGGCTAATTCTTCTCTTCTAGAGTCACTCAGAATTCTCTACATAACGGTAACAGAAATGTGTAATGAAAAGCTCTATTACTGCCATTTCTCTTGCCTAAAGCTTGGAAGATGAAGGAATGGGGTAGAGAAGAATAAAAGAAGCATATTTATTAGGTGACTCTATCGCTGTTGTGGATTCTGTCCCCAAACAAGACCTTGATTCCAGCTAACAGAAAGAAGGCCTCAAGCAAGATAAACAGTGAAGCAGCTCCATATTCTCTTTTAGTTCTCTGCCTCTTATCTGCTATGCTAATATTTAGAGTGTAATTATTGCTTTCAATGATTAAACATTTTTCCCCTTTCATATTGTTGATTTTCTTTTTGAAGGCCGAGTCACCCTCCAGGGAAAAATTTTCTTTTCTGTGGATTCTACTTCCCTTCCTTAGTTTACTAGGACAAAAACAAAGGTTGTAAACATAGCTGCAACTGATGCTGAAGAAATAAGTAAAAAATGAACACTCAAATTCACTTCCTGCTGACTGCCACCTTTCCTTCAAACTTACTGTCATCGTGTCAGTTTTATGCAACCTGTGGCTTAGCCCTATTGTTTTTAAAAACAACTGAGGACAAAACAAAACAGCACATGCTCATTTAACTTCTCTATGAAGACATCATAATGATATCATCACTTTGCATGTCTTAATAAATGGTGATGACGAGAATATAAAAGATGGCCACTATTACTCATTGGGTTTTTCTTTGCGTTAGTCACTGTACTAAATAAATAACATGGGCCCCCACATTTAAGATTTAAAATAGTTCTACAAAGCCAGTTCTGTTACCAGCTCCTCTTTTTACAAAGGAAGAAATGGAGACTTGGAGAAGATAAATAAATTGACCCAGGTAACAGAGCTATTAAGTGATTATATTATCCCATTCTACTAAACATCAGAACATGTACACTTAACTCACTAGAAATTTTGCCTTCCCTTTAGGAAAAAAAAATCACTAAATCGGGAACAAGGGGAGACCAGTAAAATTTTGAAAGCTGCAGGTTATATGGATCATCCATGTGACATCATCTTTACATTTTACCCAGTCTTCTTTCCTCAGGACCTCTGGTTTGGCACATTGTCCTCTTCCTAACAGCTCACGTGTGCAAGTGCAGCATTTCACAGATCAGACTACAAGCAGCTCGAACTCAATCGGTGGCAGGAAAGAGTTAATGCGCTAATTTTCTTGCAAGGAGTCAATTGCCAGAACCTGACTGATTTAACAGTGCTAACTTTCCCCCCAATATTTAGTCACATGAAGTCACCAAACTGATTCCTCTAGAGTATAGTTGGAGTGAGAATAATAATATGTGGAGTTACAAAACTCTAAAAAGACAGCTCCAAGGCTCCCACTTAAGTTTGTTTCCAAAATGAAATCAGCATTCCCCCAGTAATAGTGGCCATCTTTCATATTCTCGTCATCACCATTTATTAAGACAGATGCAAAGTGATGGTATCATTATGATGTCTTCATAGAGAAGTTAAATGAGCATGTGCTGTTTTGTTTTGTTTTGTTTTCCTCAGTTGTTTTTTATCTTAGACAAATTAATTCAGGATGCAAACTATTGACACAGTGAATTTATATAGTTACAGAAGAATGATTCCTAGAAACATATGGTTCATGTCAAATGCAGGACTGGGGTCAGGAATCAGCTAAAGTTTCTCTCAAGGTTTGGCTTCAAAAGCACCTTAAGGTACAAGAAATGTCTTATAAGGGTCTTCCTTATAGACTCTGGCCTTTAGCTCACATGAAGACTTGGAGATTTTCTTTGTTTATACGAGCTGATTCAGTAACTACAATAATAAATCAAGTCAAAATATAAGTTATTTGCTAGAAGAATGGATGTTTTTGCTTAATTGGGAAGAATTCCAGTGAGGCGCATTCTATAGATACTTGATGATTTAAGATTTAAATAAATACATCTCATTGTTGCTCAAACTTCCATATGGTCTAAAGACAAAGGTTTTTGAAGTATAACATAACATTTTATCTTTTATCTATTGGTCAAACAAGCTGTGTCACATCTGAAGGAAGAACATTCTTCATACCCAGTTATGATGCAGGATAACTGTGTTGAAACTACCCTGTGTTGAAGTTTACTGCCTCTTTATCAGATATTATAACATGGAAAACCAGTGAAGGAAGGTCCATTGGGTGGCAAAATGCTTGCAGTTAGTTACTAGTGAATCAAAGGCTGTGGTCAACCAAAACAAAAGACAATATTAAAATGTGAGAATATATTTAAATATGTATCTTTTTATTGCATTATCTTCCACTATTCATTTATCTCACTAAAGGGTTCTCACTTGTGCTCTCAGCCATATCAACTCTCTATTTTTCATTTATCACTTCAGGAGGTAATATATTTTTTTCTATTGGATGTAGCCCATTTTCTATTCACATAATTATGGTCAATGGTTATGAAGTGCGTCCATCCTGGGACCACCACCAGTGACTAGAGTGGGGCATATTTAAGCCAAAAGCTAATAAGATGGAGATGATGCCAGGCTGCCAGTCAAGATTTTGCTGGCATGCCCACATATGTCTCTATGCTGTTCTAACTTGTGATAGGTGTCCCTTGTCAGTATGAGGAAAGATAAGTCATGATAACCCAGAAGCGAGTGTGTGCCACTGGCCTCTTTGACACTCTCTCTGCTGACAGCAACTAATCAAAGTCAGCCAAAGTGGGAGAAAGCAAACTCCCAATAAAAGAGAAGAACAGGGTGACTTACCCTTGGGTAATACTCTTTCTTTGCACTTTAAGTCAACTTATTTTTGTTTTAACTTTTCCCTTGGTATTATGAAATAATTTTTAAGTCATATTCTCTGAATATTTTCCCCCTTATTTCTTCCCATACTTTTTTCTTTTTATTTTGTCTTTCTGACTTCTTTCCTCCAAAGAAAATTCTTCATGCCCCAAAGCTGTGTTAGAGAGGTTTTTTTAAAAAAGGTTAAGTAATTCAAACTTATATTTGAGGGCTTAGAATTTGAAATAATAATAATTACTTTTCAAATCCCTGGGAATAGACTTGATATTTGCATTAGGAAGTTTGGAGCCCTTCTTTTAGTCAGTTACTGGCCCCGTTTTTAGAAATAAATGTTCTTTGCACTGTTTTAGAATAATTATTACTAGCTCTTAGCTTACTTTGCTTCTTTCTAAGTATCATGCCTGCTGGCCCACAATTGAGTATAATCCTACTTGACTTTTACCCTATTAAAAACTGCCTTTTTTGACACTGGACAAGTCTTTTTTTACATTGGACACATATTCTTTATGTTAATGTACCTAGTTCCAAGATGCATCTTAAATATCATACAGGATTCCTTTCCCATATCCCATTCTCATGTCAGAAGTTGAAAATATTCATAAAGGCAGATTTTGCCTTCCCACATGACCCTATTTGAATGTCATACAAATATCTTTTGGTCTGACTTCCTATTGCCAAATAAACAGCACAGATTTCCTTTCTTCCATAAAATGAATCTTTATTTGTGCTTCTTTATAATCAAGACAATATATCCCATCTTGAGAATAACCCTTATTATTTATGGGGTAATGTTATTACTTAGCTTGTTAAAACTTTGTTTTAGAAATATAAAATTTGTACTTTGAAGTAATAACCTAAATTATTTATCACATTAAATACTTTAGTAGAAATATGACAGAGTCTTTTCTTCGAATGTGACATAATAAAGCAAGTGTGGCATTAATAGTGAAAATATGACTTCTTGTAGATACTTGCTTTCTTGGACAGGATTGAAAGAAGATAGCTCTTTTTTACTGTTCAGAATAAGAGATTTTACAAAAATATATGTAGGATGTTTTTCTATTTAATCTAAATACCCCTAGGGGCAATGATTTAGAAAAATAAGTTCTACATTTTGTTGAGCTTTTTGTTATTGTAAAATTAGCAGAAAAGTAACACTGTCCACAGTAAAAGGTTCTATGGAAGTAATAAAGCTGTGTTATTTAGCTGCTTGCGAGAATTTGCAGTTGGTCTTCTTTAAGCTTCAGCCACTCCTCAGTAAGTATGAAGTATTAACCCAGTTTCTTATAAAGAAGTTTATCATCCGGTTATAACAGAGAGTACTGACTTGAAAGAGTAAATCAGCCTTCTTCACTTCTTGTTCTCAGGGAGTAAGTAAACTACTAGATCATTATGCCAAACCTCAAAGCCTTTAATTTTACTACTACTTAAAAAACCTCATCATCACCTATTTGTTTTCCCCTCAATGTCTTTTCTCAAAGAGCAAATTTCTGAGATGCTGACAACATCCAGTAGAATAAGAGAATATTAAGGCAAAAAAAGTTTAAAGAGAATTGGGTCCAATTTCTCTCTCTTATAGATGAGAAAGCTGAGTCTCTTAGAGTTTAATTGACTTCCTTGTAACTGACTTTCTATATTTAATGGAAGAAAAAGACTTGAAGTAGCTTTGTGAGTTGACAACAGCAAAAAACTAATATGGCTGAAAGGTTGTGTCCAAGGTCTCAGCACAGGTGAGTATCAGATCCAGAGAATTCAAACTGCAGGGAGAATTTATGATAAATCAGACAGACAATATCACCATTAATTTTACCTGTCCTCAATAAAGTCAGGAAGTTCACCAATGACAAGGTATAGCTACTGCTTCTGCTTGGGCCTTTCAGCAAGATGGGCCCACCAACATACCAATGTGGTCTTATTTCACCCACGTTGCTCTGACTTCGATGCACAAAGACCAGATATATTGCATCTCTCGTATGTCCTCATTTCACAATTGCCTTTGTTTTGGTTTTCATCTAATATGCTGCTAATTTGAGAGCAATAAATAGCTCCTGAAGAAAGCTTATTTGCTCACAGCTGCAGTTCATCATTCTGCTTGCAGAGGTGTGTCTGACCCAAATACCTTGCTGAAATGGAGGACTTGAGCTCCTGTGAGACGGTGAGCACTAAGCCCATCTGGTTCTGATGGTGAAGCTGGACCTTGGAGTTCTGGGAATCACAACTGATACAGCATCAGCCTTCAGTGGTAGATTTCATGTGAACATGAGACATTTGCTGACCAATCACAAAACAGGATCCTTGGAAAACACCCTGTTCTATTTCCCTCCCCTCCCCACAATAGTTACATGTTCAAGTTCTTAGTAGTAAAGCCGGTTTTTACTTCTGACTTTGTTTTCAGACTTCTAATGTGAGTAGACTTCAAAACTGGGACAAAGAGTGACTCCAGCCTCAATTCCCAGGGCAAATTATTGTTACTGGGAGCACCTTGACCATGATGCTTTCTGAAATGACCAAGTCCATTAGGTTTAACAAAGCACCCCAGTTCTCATTGACATTTTTTGGTTTGGCACAGGCCAGAAAACAGCACATTATCTTGGACAGAATATTAAGATTTAGTTCTCTGGTTCAATTCAGCAATGGTGTGACAAAGAAAGAAAATCTATTTAGAAGAGCATATTTAAAAAATGTGCTCTTATAAATTAATGGTTAAAAGGCAAGTCAAATTTCATCTTCATATACAAATGTCTAACCACTGTGCTACACATCTGAAACTAATATAAATAATATTGAATGTCAGCTCTAATTGAAAAAAAATTAAAAATTAATAAAGAAGGGAAAAAAAGAGTTTCATCTTCACATTTAATTCTGATTAATATTTACTTCATTCAGATGTTTCATTGGGCCCCAGGAGGGATCCTCTCTAAAAGTGAAATAATCACTTTTTTTCAGAATAAGAAAAGGAAAACTTTCTTCATGAATGACTCAAAGGCAAGATGACTTAGCTCTCATTTACATGATGATAAAACCCAGAGTGGGAGAGGGAGAAGGAACATAGTATGTTTGAGAATTAAGAGCCAAAATCAGACATTTCTATATTTCATGAGAAAATCACCATTTATTACAATTTTCCAAAAAGTCATCACTAGTTCACTTGATCTAGCTCTGGGTACCACATTCCTAGTGTCTATTCTGCCTATTTTGTTTTCAGACTAAAACGAAGGTATCATTATTTTTCAAGGACTATTATAGTTACTCTGAGATAGAGATAAAGATAGAGATAAGATATTGTTAAACATAGAAACCAGAGAGCAAATGAAAATTGCCTAATTTTCAATTATAAGATTGGGGAATGACCTTTATGTAAAGGTAACTATACAAATAGGGACTTCCAGCTTAAATGTGGGAATCAGGATTTGCATAGAAGATAAGATAGTCTTTATTTACTATGGAAAAATGTTCATAATAGGGTTTATTCAAATAGCAAGTTCCTCCACATCCTTAAGCAATGACTTGATTTTCCAAGGATTTAATTCCTGCCCTCTGCTTCAGAAACCTGCTCGGCATATAAAGCAAGCTGCCCAGAACCACACAGATAGATGGGAGAGACATGGTTAAGTGCAGTTGTGGTTGCCTCTCTAAGATCATACAAAAAAATTGCTGGAATACAATAGAAATGGTAGAAAGGTTTTTTAAAAATTAAAAATGAGTGATAGAGAAAGACAGTAAATTATTTCTGTCAAAAAAAAAATAAAGCCTCAGTATATTTTGTTCATAAAAATGCTAACAAGGTCTTTTCAGATTAAGACAGAAATAAAATCTTTTTATCACTGAAAGTAAGAGGCTTGCATTGTGGAAGAATCTAGCTTATGTTCTAAAGAAAGTAATAGTAATTTCTCTCTCTATATATATGTGTGTGTGTGTGTGTGTGTGTGTGTGTGTGTGTGTGTGTACTCTTAGTGTGTGTGTGTAATACAAGAATGGCAGGCAATTTGGCGGTCTTAGGGAGCTGAATAAGAACTTCAAAGGTAAGAAGTTAGGGGGTTCTATTCAGAGGGATAACATCAATTTCATAATGAAAATAGTATATTTTCATGCTTTTCCCCAGGAGGGAGAAATCTGATGTCCTATCTAAGGTCTTTTCTGGTTGCCCTGATACCTTACTTAAAAAAAAAAAAAATATCGAAAGTTGTAAATAATATCAATGACAAAGTCAAAGATGGCTAATGAAGAACAGTCCTTGTGTCTCCACACAAGTACTTAAGGACCCTGACTTTGCAGAATGAGAGATGGATGATTCAATCAATAAGATAAAATGACATGAAATTCTATAACATTCCCTGTTGAGGAGGTGGGAGAATGGGATGGGGGTGGCTGCTTCTTAGTGAATAGAAAAATCAGGACCACTGGGTTTTACTCCCAGGTCTCATGTTGATTTAGTTTTTGTGACCATCATTAAACAGATTTGGTTACAGGTCAATTTGCAAGGTATGCCAGAGGGTGAATAGAAAATTGTAAAGACAAGTTCCTGAAAGTCTAAACTCAAACAGAACAAGGGCAAAGAGAAATTCAGCAATGGAGAGTGCTACATCCATAGTTGAGTCTATTGGTGAAAGTGCAAATACACAGACATAGTCAAGTTCACCACTTATTTTAAAAATGCTAGATGATAAGGGTTTAATGTATAAGATAAAGGAAATTTAAAATGATTTACCTTGTTACTCTTCCCAGACTCACCCTGAATGTGTCCAGTACATGCTCTCTCCATCTGAGTACTAATCAGAAGAGGGGATATAGAGCTTGTCCTAATGTAGTCCTTCTATGTTGGTGCCAACCCACCCTCAACTACCAGGTGCTGGTCAATTATAAGGACTGGGAATTCCACAGCCCATTAAGGACAATCACGTAGATATGTGTAAACTGAAAAGCATGACATAGAGTCATCAAAATGATCAGAAAGAGTGATTTTTGACAATCCACAAGTCATGAGCTAGCATCCTGGGCTCTCAAACCACCTCTTTCCTCTACAGTTATTCAATTATTTTGGTAATTTATTGTCAATCTGCTATACACCATGGATCACTTTCAGTTCTATGATAAACACAATATAACGTCATGAATGTATGAACTAATAGGGAATATATTCAGATATAAAAGCAAGAAATCAATTTGACGCATTAAGCTCTTTGAACGGGAAATCAAGGTACTTCAAGAACACAGGAGGTCCCCCTAACTTCAGTGTCATGAAGGGCAAGAAGGGCTTCTCAGGTTGGTGACATCTAATCTGAGACCTCAGACAAAAGGATGAAAGGTGAAGAGACTGGCGATGGCATACAAGGTCTTTTCAGTTAGCGAAATGGCATGGTCAAAGGCTTGGAAGCAGAGGTCAGTAAGGTGAATAATAATAGTTGTTTTTCAAATTGTCTTCCTGTTTGACAAATAATCTAGCACTGACACTGAAGGGTACCAGAGTATGCAGCCCCCAAATATACCTCTTTGGCATAGGGATTATTTGGAGCAAAAGGGCCCTGAGAACTCTTAACAACTCTTACCAGTGAAGGCACTGACTTAAATCTGCATCACAAACCTTACTAAACATCCCTTATATACCATATCTTTCCTGGTAAGTTTTCATAACTTGCCTCCCCACCTGGAACCCAACATCCCTTTTCCTTTATTTAGGTTAAGATGATATACAAGCCTGAGTTCTAATCATCCCTTTGGGTCACTTGTCATCAGGTGCTCCCATGTGTACATGTACAGTACACATGTTAATAAACTTCTGTTTCTTTTTCTCTTGTTAATTTGTCTCTTGCCAATCTAATTAAAGATTTTTTTTCCCTCCCCTACAGTCCTCATGCATAGATGCATAGTCAGACAGCCCCCTGACCAGGGACTAATGTGAACACACATTCTTTCCATGCTCGTCCTCTGTGCTGCAGCACGGCAGCTGTCAGGTACCTGACAATCTCTCCTAACAATGCCAGAGATGGTTAGCTTCTCACGGCTCATAGCAGGCAGGATTCTGACACGGGCTGGATGAGAACTTTCAAGTATACTTCAAACGGCTCAATTAGATCAAGAGAATAGCCTCCTGAAGCAATTCAATAGATTTACTGTACAACGTTTTCCTTCTCTTCACAATATTAAAAAATATATATCATCAGCTTCTTCCTGATCTGGAGTTGAAAGGTTGCCCCAGCCTTTTTTGCGGTGCCTCCCTTCCAATTGAGCCTGTTTCCTTTTTAATCTGCTGCAATCATGATGTCTGCAAACACTTCAGTCCCTAGCATATTTATGGGGGAGAACAGCCTTCTTCCCTCTCAGTTGGCTCCAGTGTATTCACTGTGTATTTAGACATTTGACAATAGCTCTAGGTCAAGAAAGGGCAAGAGCGCCAGTTCTGGCTGTTGAGATTGCAGCAGAGAGAACAACAAGGAAATAAAAAGATGAGTAAACCTGCCAGCACCCTCTTCTTTATCGAGCTCTGGTGTGGTTAATAGGTACATGTAGGGAAGACAGAGGCAATATATGGCTTCTAATACGCTGTCTATAATTCTGCACGGTGTGGGAGGCAAACGACTCCATGTGGTTGTCAGAAGTGGGTAATAAATATTCTGTGTTTTATTGAGGGGAAATGACCAAAAGGATGGAAGTAAATATCTCCTTAATCTTCCATTTTCAACCTTTATAGTCTACACTTACACCCTTTCCAATCCACATCTTTTGCTTAATGTTTTTAATAAAATTATCTATGTTTATTAATAAAACAGCCATTGCAACACTCACTAAAAGTCTATTGTGTGCTCTATCCTAGCCTTTTCCATTTATAACCTCATTTAGAGTTCACAACAATCCTACAAGGAAGATGCTATTACTCCCATTTCATTGATGAGGAAACTAAGTTTCAATAACCTACTTAAAGCCAGAGTGAGGGTATGGCATGACCATCTAAGTTTGACTTCAGGGCCCAAGTTTTTATCCACGGTATATTAATTGATTATATACATCTGGGACTCCATCCATGACTCAACATTAAACATATAGTTACTTTTGTGAGAGTAGCTTTGTTTTTGTTTTTAACAAGTCAGTTCTTACAATCTGAAGTCAGTAGCAATGTAATGTTAGCCTTGTAGGCTGGATTTTGATACATCAATTGGGTTAGTTATAAAAATCTCTAAATTTATTATCTGACTTCAGTAGCTCAGTCATTGTGCATTGCTGAACTAAAGAGACAACTCACCTGAACCCGTAACATTCTACAACAGGAGAGTTTGGGGTGAGAAACAGTGCAGGAAATGAGCCATATTGGTGGAGTCTGTGGGTCTCCTACTGCATGATTTTCCTGAGAAGCTGTGAAATGGCTCTCCTTGCCTCTTCCAATCAATCCACTTTTTCCCAACAGCCATCATAATTTTTAGAAATAAAAAATTTTTATCATGTCACCATCTGGCTTAAAAGTTTTCAGTGGCCCCTCAGGGCACTGAAAATAAAATCCTAGTGGCAAAGGTCTCAGGAAAACAATGTCCCGGTTCCTTCACATCACAGTTTCTGTAAACCACCTGCCCTTTGAGCAGTTATATATGCAGTTTCTTTGACTCAAGCTGGAATATAGAAAACTTTGAAGTCTCATTTCTCCCATGGCTAACTTTTGGCACAAACTGCCGAGAGTCAAATGACCCATTTTGTACCTGAGGGATGATAGAAGGGAAACTGTGGCAGGGAGCTTTGGTTTCAGCCCCCCTAAAGGTAGGCTGGCAGAGAATGTCTGTTTCAACAAACTTTTATCCTTCTCTAAAGGAACACAGTCATTTTAGATGTTCTTAAAGAAGTAACAAAACAAACAAATGACCCAAAAGTAAAAGATTAAGAGGATGGGGAAGAAATGCTGGTTAGTACATGAAAAACCAAATGGAGAACAGATTCCTGCTGTCTTTTTTTCCGTCTAAGGACAGGAACAAAAGAAAACATGTTTCACCCTGGGAATAAGATACGGAAAGTAAAGGACATTGCTGGATGGTTCCAGACTCCTGAACTTACTATTAGCAGATCAGACGTAGTTCCAATTCCATCTCCACTCGGACTTAACCTCAGCTTCCACAGGTATGCAATGAGGATGACAAGAGCAGACCTTCAATAGTCATGTAATGATTAAATGAAAGATATATGCAAAAAGTCTTGCATAGTCAGGACTAACGTGGCAGAAGCTCCATAAGAGCTAGGCCCCCTAAATCCATGTTTTCCAAATTTGCTTAATCATGACATTGAACTGGGATATTTGTCAAAAAGTAGAATTCCAGACATCTACCTTAGAGATCCTGAATCAGCATGCCTGTGGGGGGCCCAGAAATCGGCAAGTTCACTAAGTCTCTAGTGGGTATTATGTTCTAGCAAGTTTAGAGAACAGTGCCTTGGCTCATTAGGCCAAACCCCACAGATTTAGATCTAACTGGGTCAAATTGGAAAAGACTGGAAAAGCCTATGGCTCTGGGTTGAATTTTGTCCACCTTATAAATAATATGTTCAAGCTTTAACCCCTAGTACCTCAAAATGTAAGCTTGCTTGGAAATTGAGAGGTCAGAGATATAATTATTAAGTTAGATGAAGTCATACTAGAATAGTGTGGGGTCCTAGTCCAGTAGGAATGGTGCCCTTATAAGAAGACAGCCATGTGAAGACACAGACATCAGCGAGAGTCCCATGCAATGAGGGAGTCAGAGATTGAAGTCATGCAGCTGCCAGTCAAGTGCTATTGACTGAATAATCCCCAATGCATGGTATTTTGAGGCGGGGTCTTTAGGAAGTAATTAGGTCAAGAAAGAAAAGCCCTCTTTAACAGGATTAGTGCCCTTATAATAGATACTCTAGAGAAATTTCTGCCCCCTTTGCCACATGAGAACATAGAGAAAAGAAGGCTATTTAAAATCGAGAAGTGAGCTCTCAGCAGACACTTATTTGTGGGTGACTTGACTTCAAACTTCCCAACCTCCAGAGCTGTAAGAAATAAGTTTCTATTGCTTATGAGCCACACAGTTTATACTACTTTGTTATAGCAATATAAACAGACTAAGACACTAATGAACCCTGAGATTGCTGGCAAACTACCAGAAGCTAGGAAGAGGCAAAGAAGAACCCCCTTGTAGGCTTCAAAGAGAGCATGGCTCTGCTGATAACCTTAATTTTGGACTTCTATCCCTCAGAACAATGAAAGTCATTAAGTTTGTGGTACCTTGTTACACCAGCCCTAAGAAATCATTACACCTACTAAAGATCTCTTCCAACCCCAATTTAAGACCAAATTACAGCAGACTGATCATGGCCCCATGGATTGAGAATGAGACAAGAATAAATTTGTATTTGACTCTCCATTTCATTTGAAATACTTCAGCTATGGTATTCTTTTCCTTATTGTTTTAAGATAGAATATGTGGGTTAGTCCTGACCAATAAGATGTCAGAGGGAATTGGGGTTGATGGTGCTGGAAAAGTTTTCCTTGCACCTAAGAAGATGACATAAAAAGAAGAGCTGATTCTTCTGGATGTTGCATTGATTAATCTGACATACTGAGGATGGCAGAATGAACTTGGTCATAATGGCACCATTGAGCCACTGAATCAACAGCTGTAGATCCCATTCTACATTTGGAGTTTTTGCTCTTTAATTTCTTCCCTAGTTCCACATCATTCTTTATTTTTATTTTGGATTCATGTTTTTAGCCCTGTACTTTTTTTGAGAAGTAACTAAAAAGTTACGCCTTCGATTAGTGTAATTTTCCTCCTCAATTAGGTTTTATATTCATCTTTTGAATTAAAGTGATCCTGGCTAGTAAATTCATCTTTTGAACAATCCTAGTTCTGACATCCTGCCTTAGCAAGTTTTTCTAGTGGCTCCTGATACTCCTGACTTGGGTCCATTTGAGGATGTCTAGACTATTCCAGATACTCAAGGACAATAGAAATAAGGCCTCTTGGTCACCTCATCCCCTCACTCCACCCACCACAACTTTCTCCAAAATTAGTCATCCTTAATATAACCTGCTCTATTACTAGGTAGAACCAGGGGACTAGCTAGAACCAGGGAATTATTCAACTTATCTGAAAGTAAATGAAGAAATGAAATCCACAAAGCTGTCAGAATTGCTGTGTTTCTGAGAGAAAAGTCTTAAAACGTATAATGCACTTAGCAATTCCATCATTAGGAATTTATCATCTTTCCTTCCTAGAAGCAAGCCTTGATATTGGCAGCAGGAACAAAACTATTGAATTAGAAACTTTTTCTAATATAATATTTAGGTTTCAAAGCATTTACCTGCATCTGTATTTGTGTGGTTCATATTACTTTACATGTCATCCTTGGCTTTGCATCATAGTCACAGAACAGGCTTCTAGTGAGATTGACACCACAGTGCTCATGGGGCAGGGTTAGGTTATATCTTTGACTAAGAATCAGTTTCTATTTTATTTAATTCTTTTACTCAGTAGTAATTTTTTTAATAAGTGAAGTATTAAACACATTCGGGGCATGTTATAGTGATTTCTGAGCTCAGAAAATCTTTGAGAATGAGACAAAGCACCAAGAACAAAGCCAGCTGGTGTAAACTTCTCCATTATCACTGTCAGATGTTTCATCCTAGAGATGAGTTAGTTTTCCTGCATATTCAGCACTCACTGTAATGACATGCTAACATCTCATTATTCTTTCCCTTATCAATAAGACAAGGAATCAATTGGAGTCACAAGTATGATGCTCATTTCTTCTAGGGTAGGAAACAAACAAGTGATGGGAAAAGAAGAGGATGACAGATCAAGGCTTTGACTGCTTTCCAGTTTTACTTATATTGTCTTCTTCCCAAAAATGTAGTTTGGGCCACAAAACTAGTAGAACTTCTAGGTTTGGGCATAGTGATTATAGTAAAAGTCTATGATTTAAAGTAAAAAGTGTTACTAGAATATTTTGACCCATATTTATAGAGGCCTTACTTATTGAGGGCTGACATTTACGACAATATTTTTTCTCACACACATCTAACCTTTGTTCACTACACAAAGAAACTTGATGATCAACAATAGCATTGCCTAATTCCCTGCTCATATAGCATATAGGCATTTGGTTAAAAACAGGTGGAAGAAAAGAAATAATCTCATTAATCTCAATTTATTAATCTATCTAGGAGAAGCAGCGTAAAGAATAAAACTCTATGCAAAGGAATCATTAGGAAGCAACACTAGAAACAATATATTAAAATAATTTATCTATTTTAAATAGTCATTGTTTCACTGATAGGCTATATTTAATTGGGAAATTTTTTCTCCTCACAAGAACCCTGAAAAATATATATACACATTTATTTATTTATTTATCTATCTATCTATATATTTATTTATTTATTTATTTAGGATGACAATTTTTCTTAGACCTGTGGGCTCACAGGTCTCAAATATAAATTCTAATTAAACCAGAGTCTGCTTCTACCTTACTTCATGACTTAAAGCAAGAAACTTAGCATCATTTTCTTGAACATTATATACAGGTAATTAAATGAGCAGTCATTCAGAAAATGGTACAAAATTGGAAGAAAAAAAGATTATGTTTGTGTAGCATCACAGGGCATTAAAGTTGGGACTGTGGGGATGATTCCGAAAAGTGTTTCTCCAAGTGTGTCATATGCACCCTATTGGAATGACCCTGGGGAGCTTTTTAAAAATGCATATCTCCAGAATCCATCCTTCACCTGACGAAGTGTTGTGCAGTTGGGCCTTAAGTCACTCTCAAATTTGTGTTCATCTAAAGAATGGTGGTATCACAGTTACTTGAGAAGTTGTTTTGAAATATACATTCCCCTCTGTTTCCTAAGTCCAAATAAAATTCTGAGTTGCCAGTGAAATTTTTAAAAAAATTTTTCAGGCAATTTCACTTCTTGGGAACCACTGATCTTATCTAAAGCCTTCATTTTACTGACCAAATAATTAAGTATAGGAAGCTGAGACCCATCCAGCGTCACATAGCACATGTTACTGGCAGAGCCAGGACTCTAACCTGTACACCTTGACTTGTGTGACACTACAGACACCTGATGATATTCTTTTTAAACACCTTTTTATTACAGAAAATGTCAAACATATACAAAAGTAACCAAATTCATATGATGAACCTTCCTGTATCCATCACTCGGTTCAACAACAATCATTCAAGGCTGATTTTGTTCCGTTTATATCCTGAACCACCTGCCTATCCCAGCCCCTTTTTGTTCTGAGGCAACACAAGAATCATTGCATTTTATCTATAAATATTTGCTTGATTATATCATCACAAAGAAGAACCTACAAAGTATGGCTTAGCTTCTTTGTGCTTCAGTTTTTGTCATCTAAAATAATAGAACCATCAAGTATCAAGCTTGTGAAAGCATTTATGTATTTGTGAGTTATGGTATATTTCTCTCTCCCTTATCCTAGAATTAATAAGCATTTATAAGCATGCATGGGTTTCATTACTTGACCAACTCCATAATTGTTAAATTTCAGTGTGGAAGAAATTGTGGTAACATAGGTTCTGAAATATTGAGTCACTATGGGCAATTTAGGGACAAATAAACTTAGAAATAAAAAAAATCATATAGTGGACCAAGTATGGCCTTCCTTTCACAAATTAAAATGTAATTAGATCAAAGCAATAAGTCATGTATCAACCAACCACCTGAGAATTTGAAAAAAATTGGCCTTTTATTTTAAAATATTTTGATTTACATAGTAAAATAGGGAAAACCTCTATAATGAATCCTGTCAGATTGTATGTAAAATGTTTACTTACAATAAACAGGAGGACAGAGGGAGGATAAGGGAGAAGAAGAAGAAGATGAGAGTGAGACAGAGAGACTAACCTGTGCACATTTTACCCTGTTCAGTACAAAGACTAAATTATCATTATGGTGAATTATACAGCAAATGAATTAAGGTAATCATAGGGCAATTGCCTCTCAATTCAATAAAAAAGAGCTGCAATATCTTGCAAAACTTCAAAAGATTTAGACTGCTTTCTGTTATCACTACCTGATGGTTAAAATGTCCAGAAAAATTTGACTTTGGAGAGTAGTATTAATGTAATATCTTGTTCTAACAACAACAGGCCTATAATTCTAAACCAAAAGAATCAATCATAGATTGCTCAATCTGTCACAATATATTGGAAAAGGATAAACAAAATGGAACAAAGTATAATGGCCACAACAATACATTAAGAACCATTCTTTTAGATTTTAAGAAAAATAGTGGCTGACATAGGTGTATGAGGATCTTAATATGAGATAAGCCTGTGAACTGGTATTTTCCATAAATATTAGCACAACACTCTTATAATGGCTAAAAAACAAAACTATATGTATAAGTGTGTATGTGCATATATATTACACATTTGCCTATATACAAATATATGTGTGTGTATATGTATGTGCATATAGACATATATGTAGAAAGTTATAATTACAGGGGAAATATTCAACATATTTCTTAAAATTCTGAGAGGAAATTAGAATAATACTGAATTATATGAAATAATGCCTTTCAAAATTGCTTTCAGAAGGTATGCAGTTGATTCTAAATTTTTTGTTTTTGTTGTTTTGAAGTTCTCATGGCTTTTAGATTTATCATGAAACCAAATGCTGTGATTTAAAGGAACACATCAGTGAATCTCTACATTTAAGGAATGAAGCTGTCATCTATTTCACAATATAGTAAACTAAATCTCATAGATGATGAATGACTTGTCTCAGGTCACAAAGCTAATTATTTTAAGAGCTGAGTATCTTAATTTTACTAAGAGAATATATCAATTGAATCATCCAATAAGTATTAGTTGTATAATACACTGAGGCATATTTAAGACTTTAGTAGAGTACATGCTCCCTAACCTTGAGAGGGTTATAATCTAATTTGAGATAAGATATTGAAACAAGAACTAATTTTTAAAATGTTGTTAAATTATATAATATACATTTATAATATTTTGGAGCTGAGATAAAGGGAAAAAATCATTAGTCAATATGAGTAAGGTGACATTTAAGCTTGGTTTTAATAGATAAAGACATGCATTTTGGCCCCTAGGAATCTGCAATCTAGTGTTGGAGAAAGGGGGAGATATACATGGAAATAATGATCTATGTTAAAGGCAGATGTTTTATTGTATAACTAAAAGCAAAGTCTAGTGTAAATATAGTAATTAATAAGTGTAATTAGCAGAAAACAGGAAGCAAAAGGTTTTATGAAAAATTTGGGCTTAGAGGAACAAAGAATTATGCCAAAGAAAATGAGGTGAAAAGGAAGACATCCCAATGAAAATATTAGTAAATTCAAGGAGTTGCAAAAAATGGAAGGCATGTTGGTTGAAACAAAGGGCAAGAGTTGGTATATGCAGGGTAGAGATGACAGGAAAGACAGACTGAGGCTGGCTTGTGGAGGTTTGTGAATTCACATGTAGAAACTAAGACTTTTCCTCTAGTAGGCATCATAAGTTTCCTAGCAGACTAAAAAGTTGTGATGGTGTTTTGGAAAGATAACTCGGGAGACAAGGGGGATTGAACCATCAAGCAACCAGAAGCACTGTGGTCAATTTGGAGCCTATGATATTTCTGAAGAAAGATTAGAGCCCAAAGTAGGACAGTGGCAAAAGAAACAAATAAGAGAAGAAAGAAATACTGGCACTGTCAGTCAACTGAGTATGAAGGGTGAGAGCAGAGTTAAAGATAAGTCCATGGTTTCAGCTGAGGAGCTGAAACTCAGTGAAGAGGGCAGTGACCCACTAACTCAGACAATGGAAAGGAAGAGAGGCAGTTTGCGAGGAGAAAACAATGAGACAGTTTTATCCAGTGAGTGTGAGGGGACCGTCAGCATCTACTGGGCATATTAAGGAGGCAGGTGGGAATTCAAACTCAAGAGAGAAGACAGATTTAAAAAAAAGAAAGACGAGCAGGCATTCACTTCAAGGATATGACAACATGAAAAGAATGCATAAGTGAGAATATGCATGTGGGAGGTACATTAAATTTAAAACAGGCTTTATTTGAAGATTAGTGGTAAACAATGTAAGTACATAAAGTTGGAGCTGCCTGTATCAGAAGACCCCTCCTGGTGGCCAGTGCTGCCCTCAGGGCATACGTTGGCCACACAGACAAAAAGGCCTGTTATCCCACCTCTCCATTTGAGAGCAAGGTTCTCAGTGACTCTCCCACACTCGTACTCTGGATTTCATCCAATTGTTTTAACTTTCTCAGCTTCTCAACTTCACTCCTTTACACTTGTCCTTCGTATTTTGTGCATTCATATTATTAGCTCTCAGTGATGACTTTAAATTCTTCCATTCTGCCTCTCACATAATAAACTCTTGAAATACCAATGGGTCTTTATTACAGCCCAACTTGTAGGCAGTGGTGCCTCCTGAGTTTCTAAATAAGAACTCAAGATCACCAGAGTCCTTGGAAAGGGGTTCAGAAGACGGATTTTGAAACTGCATTTTTTTCATTTACAGTGTTGTTAGAGTAATAGAACTTTCTAAAACATACATTTACTCACACTTTGTATACTTTTTTGGTACTTATTGCTGTTGCTGTCATTTAAGGTGTCTGATGTATTAGTTTCCTATAGTTGCTGTAACAAACTTACATGAACTGGGTGTTTTCACACAAAAATGTATTTTCTCATAGTTCTGGAAGCCAGAGGTCTAAATCAATAAATATCACTGACTTGAAATTAAGGCATCAGCAGGTCACACTCTCTCTGGGGGCCCCATGGGAGAATCTGTTCTTTGGCTGTTCCAGCTTCTGCTGGCTGCCAGCTTTCCTCTGTTTGTAGCTGCTCCACTCTAATCTCTGCCTCCATCTTCACATCACTTTCTCCTCTGTACATGTAGAGCATCTCCCCCTACTTCTTGCTTAAAGGTATAATTGTGATGGTATTTAGGGCCTACCCAGACTATCCAGGATTATTTCTTCATCCCACTATCCATGACTTAATCACACTTGCAAAGACCCTTTTTCCATATAAGGCAAAATATTTGCACCTGGTATCTCTGGGGCGACATTTTCCAGCCTAGTACATACAGGTAGGCTAATGCCTTTTCTCATGGCGGTATTTCCAAGAAGTTCTTCCTTGTGGGATTCTGAATGTCAGGATGCTAGTTTAGATATAAATTTTGACCTAAAAAGGATCTGGCCTTTGATATCAATGTTGGTTTAAACCCATTCATCCCAGTCTTCAAAACAGTGGTACCATTTTTGAAAGTCCTCTCTACTCTGTTTAAGCATTAGAATAGTTTCCTAAGAACACTGCACAATGATGTGACATATGAATTCATGAATATTATGCCAAGCCTAAGATCATCAGTTACCACTGGAGACATTAAGATGAAATCAACTTTGCAGGCCACAAAATGTGCCACCTGACAAAAGCGACAGCAATTAGAAAATTGTTCAAGTGAAATACCTAATATAAACTCCATGCTGAGACATAATATATGTGGTAGAAGTAAAAATTTATTTAGCAATATAATAGTTGCTGATAACTATAAAATACTATTGTAGTCAATGTTTTTAATCACTTTACTAAAAAGGGAGTCAGTGGCATAGAAGATCTAACAGTGGATAATTCAATGTTTATTAGGGATGTCAAATTTTCTATTATTTAGTTGAAGCAACTTTAGAATAATATTAATATAACATTGTGCTTGTTAAACATATTTTATGGTTATTGTTGGGTAATGGGTGAGTGACTAAGAAAGCCGATGGAGAGTGAACCTTTCTCAATACCCAAACCACAAAGTGGAGAGTCCATAGGCTAGTAACTGAGCTCTTCACGAATCTGGAATGATGTTATTATACTTTTAAGAAATGAATTGAAAAGTATAGTTTAGATTCAATATTTGGCCTTTGAGAAAAGAAATAATATATGCAAGTATAAAACTTCTAAATAAAAATAATTTTGAAGCTTAGCTGTTTTGAACATATGGATGTTTGATGCGCATCAAATAGCTGAGAGGATTCACAGAAACTTTTTATTTTACTTTTTAATCTGCTAGTTCTCGAGTCGTGTGGACATAGCTAATAATTAATTTTAGAAGGGACGTTAGTCATTTCAAGTTCATTAAGAAACTGTGTTTTCCCTCTCACCCATGAAGAAGGCCTTGTTATTTTATAAGCCCTTTTCAAACATGTCTGCACATATATGTCCATACATGTCATAGATAGACCTCAACAGTGCAAAGTCTCATTTATTTTGCAGAACATTTAAGCCATATTTGAGTATTGTAAAGCTTCTTGTGCATTTCTGCAAGTCTAATACAAAATTTAAAAAGATATTTGTTCAAGCCAGGAAAATCAAGAAATATTTTAAACTAATATTTTAAAATATGTATCCTGATCATTCATCTCAGTTATATCTGGGTATTCATCCTCCTAAATACTCATGGAAATTGTATTGGTGGTATATTGATTCAGAAAATAGAATAAAATAGATTTTATTGTTATCATGTATTTTATTCTTAAAATTAATTTCATTTTTTTCTTTTAAATTTTTAAATGTGGCTACTAGGAAATATAAGATAGTACAAAGCTAGATGGTTGACCAGGTAGAAAAGTATTAATAAAGGTCTCAGATAATTGGAAAAAGGTGGGACCCCAGTAACTGGAATCCTGGTCCGATAAGGAAAGCACAAGTGTTCCCTTCGAGAAAAGTAGATGGCTGGAATACTGAGTTCCAGAAGTGCAAGAAGAACAGCAACAAGACTGAGCCAAAGCTCGTTCCCTGCCCCAGAAAAAGATGGGCTCAAGGCAAGGGAAGAGCTGAATCCACTGGTGAAAGTGATCATCAAAAAGGTTATAGGGTAGCAGGATGGGGAACTGAGCAGGGCGTCCTGGTGGAAACCAGCAATAACTTAATAGTAATAGAAAGACTTCCCCCTCAAACAGTATTAGATCAGAGAATGGAATGCTCCTTTAGCACTGCTGAAGTCCTCTGGGATCCTTATGTGAGAATGCTCCATCACTTTATAAACTTATTCTTTCCAGTCACCCACCTACTCCTCTGAGGATGATGGCCATATACAAAGTATGGAGCTTGAAAGTTTACTTGCTTTTGAGTTTTGCATACACAAAATACCTCTGGGCAATAAGAAAATCTCATTCCCACCCCTCTCCCCCCAGTTCCATAATTCACATGATAGTTGAACCTATTCTCCCCAAATTTTCCTTGCTACCAATAATAAGTTTAAGCCAATAACAAACCCAGGAAGTGTAATTCTTTAAAGTCTGATTTTTCAAGGCATGTTCCTCTTCAACTGGGACTTTCTTCCATAATGTTATCAATAAAGTTAGCTCTTTCTGTTGCTATGGACAAAATATTCTTGTGTAATTATTAACAATCAATGTATTCACATTGTAAAATAATTTACATAATGACCAGCTTTACTTTTTTCCCCCAAATTTGTGTATAAAACCAAAAGATTTAACTTTTGCCTTTAAACCACAAGGTCTTGGACTTGAACCCCTAGAGATATGGAAAATACTATATAACAGAGTGGAAGAGAAATGGGGTGATGTTGGTCAAAGAATACAAACTGTTAGTTATAAGATAAATTATGTTCTGGGTAATCTAATGTACAGTATGGTGATTATGATTAATAATACTGTATTATATACTTGAAAGTTGTTAAAAAAGTAGGTATTAAATATTCTCACCACAAAAAAAAAGAAGTGTTAATTATGTGATGTGATGGAGGTGTTAGCTGACCTAATCATTTTGCAACATGTAAGTGTATTAAATCAACATGTTGTATACTTTAAACTTACACAATGTTAAATGCCAATTACATCTTGTTATGGCTGAAAATTTTTTTAAAAAAATTTTCTGGAAAGAATGCTGACATGAGAATCGGGAGATTGTGGGATTCTGGACTCATTTCTGCCACTAATTAGCTGGATGATCTTAGAAATTATTTAAGTATCCTGGGCCTCAGTTCCTTCATTTTTTAATATAGTATAAATTTTGAAAAAAGTAAACAAACTATATATTTATCTTCACAGAGGTAAATATATTCACAGAGATACACCCAAAATAGAGATTGTGAGTGATTTTTGTTTCCTTGTATATGCTATTTCCTATAAGTTTTTAAAAAGTCAATATAATTATAAGACCAATTTTTTAAAAAAATTGTATAGGTGAGGTGATTTCTCATTTATCTTTTAGAGATAGGGTCCCAAGTTTCAAATATACAAAAGATAATGTATATCATGTGAAACTGCTCCGACATCTGCCATCTAATTATCAGCCAAGCTGTCTTGTCTCCCAGCTTGCTGTGACATCTGGATTGTAAATGTCATGACATTTCAGTCATGCAACATTCCCATATTGATACACCCTACATCCTACTTTGGTCCCTAAATTGAAAGCCAGCACTTTTAAACAATTTCAGAGTATACATAGAACTTGATCCCCTTTAAGAGCAGAAAGGAGCTACTTTATAAATTATGAAGGGATACTGGAGTGGTGGTTGGGTGGGCAAGGAATAAAGAGGAGAAATAAATCTGCTTGGAAATGCCCACGATTTGGGAAGATACAGACAATGACCTGGTCAAAATAAATTTTTAACATCCCTAATGAAAGATATTTGGTAAAAGATTTGGTACCTTCAGCAGCTGCAAATCAGTGAATATCAAAGAAATGATTAAAAAAATGTTGTGGTGACAGGACTGTACTGCAGCTAGCTAGAATCATGTTTATATTTTTAATTAATTGTATCAGCATTGGAACCAGCTCCTGGCACATTCTCAGAGCAAGCAAGGCAGTGGAATGTCCTTCGTTCCTGAAGTGACAAGAACATGTCTGTGCTTAGAATGACACTGAAAAAAAAGGACACAAGTATGAAGAAACTTATTCTCATTACTTTCTACCCTTCTTATATATTGCAATAAAAAATTAACATGTGGTACAATTATATCTCTTCTTAGTTTTTTTCCTCCAACTATTATTCCACTAAAAATTATCATAGTCAACAAACAAACCAACAAACCAAATTTCGGCTTCATATAATATATAGCTAGTGCATTGGTTGAGATGGAAATCTGTGAATTCAGCAGTTTCCTACAGCTTGAGAAACTGCTTGCCCTCATACTCCTGTGCATGTCAAGTGATAAAGAATTACGGCAATCCTGCACAGACATGGATAAACTTCATTATATACGGTAAAGGTTTTAGCGGCACATTTTCTCTTTGCCTGAAGGAAAAAACGATAACCCTGATAACCAAAGAACATTATTAAAACCAGTTTCCCAAAGAGCTTAATGATAACCAAATTATTTCTCCTTAAGATAACCAAATTGTGACTCCAGTCATGCATATTATATTTGACACAGTAAGGTTTTTGTGTTGCTGGCTGTTGAATGGCTGGTGGATTTTATTTGTTGTTATGAGATGTTTAGAATTAGTGAACATGCATTTAAAGCACATTTTTATTTTAAAATTAATTACGATGGCTCTTACGAATACTGAGTCTGTCATTTCTATCTCCCCCTCTCCCCCGCATCTCCAGTTTCTGCTGTTGTTTCTGGAAGTAACATCTGGATTTAATTACTCATCCACTGCAGATTTTGCAATTTGGTCACAGTAGTAGGTTCATGAGAAAGATTTAATTTTATCCAAAGGCAAGACCCTTATATATAACACTTATTTAACAGTTGATCCTGCTGATATTAATAATACCAAACTATGGGTTGGAGCAGTTTATTTTTGAGCCCTAAAGAGTCATTGCTCTTTTTTTTTTTTAAATCATTTTGTCAAACATATTATAAGTACAAGGGTTCAAATTCTATCTTTAAAGTGTACGAGCAATATAAACTGAGAGAAGCTTCTTAAGATTTTTTTTATTCCTCAGTTTTTTAATCCATAAAATAGAGACAGGAGAACTTTATTCATAGGGTTGCTGTGGGAACTAAATGAATTAATAAATGTAAAAGTATATTAAATAGTCCCAGGCTCATAAATTTTTATCACATGTAGCTATTATTATGGTGTCATTATGAATGAAACTCACAACAGACCCAGTTCTAAATCTAGGCAAGTTCTGTGTTCTATTACCTTAGATGATTTTAATTCCCACCTGGTACCTTAATTTATCTTTTAATAAAATAGATTACAAATTAAATTTCCTCTTGCCTAGCAGACAAGACTGACCTTACATATGAGCAGATGTGATATAAGCCTGAATGGCACAACTTAAGGTCCCCGGATAGAACTTCTTACATGAAATAATCCCCTTTCCATCTCCTCCCCCCATGCAGCCTTCTTCATTCACATACACAAAGACTAACAATTTTCAATTAAGAAAATAAGTTACTAGATGAAATTTAGGATAAATAGTTAAGACCTTATCGATTATGATGACCTTAGCTTGAGTTACACTATCAGGCATAAAGTGAGATCCTGAGGACATGGTATATAGGATAGATCCTTTATGGTAAACACAAACAATCTAAGATAAGGTGAGTGCTGCTAAGACTCACCTTATCTAAGACTCCGTGGTCTGAGAAAAAATTCAGTTTACCAGGAGACCATGTGCTAGAGGCAGAAACAGAGACAAAGGGCAGGAGTAGGCACAAAAATATGAATAATTCATTTAATTTATATTTTTATACCAATTAGTGGAACTTCTTGGGGGAAGTGCAGGATGGAAGAATCAAGGAGTTATATTCAATTAATGACAAAGTATTTCAAATACTGAAGAAAAGCTACAAAAGCAGATACTTTAGAATTGGAGTTACGATAAATGAAATAATACAGAGACTAATCTAGGTAACTGTTGTTAAAGAAAAGCCAGTAATAAAAGAAAAAACTCTAAATTAAAAAAAGAAAGTTGAAAACTGGGTCATTTAGAGGACCAAGAAGCTCACTTGGTAGAAATACTTAATGAGGTCAGGTCTATTTTCTTAGTTAAAAGTTTTAGGTTTACATGACAGCTCTCAAATTATGACAGTTTTCTATAATGAGTAAGAGCACATCACCTAAAAGGAATGTCTGCTAAATGGGACAATATAACGATCAGGCCTACACAGAATGTGTTGTTTAAAGAATGCTTTATTTATTTATGCATTCGTTTATTTATTTTTACTATTGACATGATGCTTCTGTGAAATCTTTTACACAAAAATCTGAGGAAATCACTGAAATAATAAAATCACTGCTCAGAATGAAGGCGATTGTTTAAATTTGAGCTGTGTCTGTTTAACGATTTATGAGGCACCTCTGTTGAAGCTAATGGGTGCTTTGGCATTACCGCAATTTGGGAAATTTCTGGAGACAGAAACGGATGGAAGCAGAACAAGTAGCTGTGGCTTACTCTGTTCATTTGATCTACTCTGAGCAGTTGAGTCAAGAGCAGAGAAAATACTGCGCTTTTTTTTCCCTTTTTTTTTTTTTTCTTTTTAGTACTCTAACCACAGAAACCACACTCTGTAGCAGCCCACACACTGTCTTCCTGTGGTGGGTGATTTTCATTCAATGTGTTTCTGAGTTGTGGGTTTTTCCAAGGGGAACATCAAGTCAGATGATAGAAGAGACACTGCTGTCACCTTGCTAAAACCCCATCTCCACTGAGAATCACTTTATAGTGGAGGGGCTGGACTTTCCTTTATATGGTATCTAGCTTAAGGCCAATGAGTTAATTTAATGACCTAGTCAAAGCTAATATGTAGGTTGTGGGGGATGAATGATTACTGTACTAATTTGCAATAACTTTCCTTTAAATGTTTTTCTAATCTGATGCATTCACAATGTATCCACTTATTAAATTCTAACTTACAAATAACTCATTCATTAGCACATTTTTGAAGTTAAGTAGTTAATATCTAGAACTCATTTTTTTGTTGTTGTTCATAAAATACCAATGGTGTAACAGGATACAAAAAAAAAGTACTCAATGCATAAATCTTCCTTAATTATTATAATGAACCCTTTTCCAAAATTCACCTTACAGAGAAAATCAAAATGCCAGACCTGATTTGCCAATATGTCTCGATAAAGACAATTTATTTAAATCAACATGGTGATGAGCTGAGCTAGTTCCCAAGGGTCTAGCATGAACTATTCTGATTGGCAGTCTCTCTTAAGTGCTGTTCAATCCTTTCCAATCACTATGCACACTGAAAACGAGAAAGATGCAGGAGGCTGGCATGGGGACTGGCCTAGGACTGTGACTTTGGGCCCCACTGAGCCACCTGGTATAATTCATCAGTGTTCCAAAAGCACAATCAGGGAAGCTGTGGCCTAGATCTCCTGGGCCTTACCAGAAACAGTACCCCGTCAGTAGGAAAAACAGGAGAAGCCATTCACCATCCAGCTCCCAGGTAGAATAATTTGACTGCCTGCCTTGGTCCATTTAAAACATACATATGCTTCCCTTGCCTTTCTTCCCAGGCCAGCATCCCCCTTTCTTCCAAGAAATCGTGCCTTCGTTGATATCTTTACAACAGAAGGCTTCCCTGGCCACCCACCACTGTCCCAGGCTATGATCTTGCTTTCTGCTCACATCATTGTTTTGTTAGGCCCACCATTTACAGCCTTGAAGGAGGAGGGTAATGGGCTGGTCTCTTTCCACAAACTACTTCTTAGAACCATGCCCTGCTCTCCTCTGAATCCAGTCTAGGGCTGACACCTGCTATTTCCAAATAAAAAGAAACTGGCTCATAATAAAACTCCCAGCACAGAGCCCATCACTCTGGCACCTGCACAGCAGAACCTACGGAAGGAGGAAGAAATTTCAGCTGTTATCTTGGCTTCGGAACTCAGATGGACTGTGGAGTTCATCTCTTTCAATCCCCTCATCTGAGAGATGAGTTGCTGGAAATTTAGAGAAGGAAAAAGGTATTTATCCAATATCTCTGTGGCAGAGATTGCTTATTGTGTCCAAATATCTAGGTTCCTTTGGTTCTTCTTTCCAGCTAGTGGCTGCATTTTGTTACCTTTCTTGCTTTGCAGACAGGTGTGGCCTACAGATATAAGCAAAGTCATGAGTGCTACTTCAGGGTCTTACCCTTGAACATGATAAGGCATGTTCTTTCCCTTTTCCTTTTCCCACTGGCTGAAAAATAAGAGAGACTTGAATCCAGAGATGGAAGACATCTGTTAGGAGTGGGAGAATGTTCCATTAGTCCTTGACCACTAATCTCTGGATTGTCACTTTATTAATAAGCCACTTTGCTTTGGTGGTGGGTGAGGGGGAATGCTTTGCTCTAGAAATTGAGCCTTGACTAGGGTGTACTCTCGGGGAAAATCAGCTCTTCTCTAGCAAATGTTACAAGTATCACCACAGCAGCCTTGGGAACTTTGCAAAGGTGACAAACACTTAGAAATAATATCTGACCCCCAAGAGACTATGAGCTATTCCAGAGCAGGAATTATCACGAGCCCCAGACCTTGGCACATAGTAGGTGCTCAGTCAAAACTATATACAATTTGGCACCAGAGTTAAAATACCACACCCTTTCTCCTTTCTCATTGTATCATATACTTTCTCTGTCAATGCAGTGCTAATTTCTCAGGAGACAAACGAGGAACTTACTTCCCCAGCGCGAGATTAATTATTCCATGCCACTGCTAACTCCCTACCATATCAGTCTTTGACAGTGTGTGAAGATAAATGGTGAGGCAGCCATTTGAAAGGAAATCATTATGGCACCTCTCCGCTCCGTGTTATCACATTCATATCAGCATGGGAGATAACTTTGAAACCGCTTGTACTGCACTGAGAACCAATGTTCCGGCTGAGGCCTGCAAAGATAAAAAATCATCTTGCTTTCAAAGTCTTCCTGTTGCAGTTTGCCTTTCAAAGGCATCTATTGCTTGCGTAAAGGGCTGCCCTGGCAGCGGTGGGCACCGACGACCTTCTCCTCCTAAGAGACAGCAATCCGGGAGGAAAGGGAGCTGTTTCCTGGCAGGGGAGAGATTGGTGCAGATGTGAGCAGGACTGGCCCCATCGATCATTAGTTTCAGCCTGGTCCCACGCTGAAGATCCTACAACTGAGCTCACTGCAGGCTCTTCTCAGTGGGGAGACAGAACCAGGGGCTCTATAAGCGCTCGACTAACTGGTCTAAATTTCAAATGTAAAAAGACTCTGCTGTTCTATGTAGTCACTTTTACTTTTAATTTCCTATTCAATTAAAGATGTAGTAGAAACACCTACTCGGTTGACATACTGTAGGACTAAGCTAGCTCAAAAATGGTTTATCATAAAGCAGAAGTCGAGTTGCGTAAAGCCTCAAAGGAAAATTCCCACTTTGCTTCAGGAAGAAGGTGCCTCTCAGTTGAGACTAGCAATTTGAGAGGAAATGGTCCATTTTTCCTGCAAAGTAGAGCCCTGTAGAATTTCAGTGTTTGATTTATGCATATATGAAAAGATTTGCTTCCCCTACAAAGGTCTCTGGGAAGCTGACAGGGGAACCTAGCTTCAGGTCAGGGGCTGAGATAAGGGTTGCTTATAACTTAGAAATTCCTTTAAGATCTGGATGAAAATAAAATTAATCCAGGATTTCTCTTGTAGCAGCTTCCCTCTAGGCCAAAGAGATGAATATAATATTTGCACAGTGGGTGTTCATTTTGTTTTATTGTCATAACATAGCAACAAGAAAATAGGGGTCACAGCAGATGAAGAAAAGCAAAACAAAAGAGAAATGAGACATCAACCAACACAATTTTTTAGCCTCAAAGGTTAGGCTGGCCCATGTTTTCCTTATATTCAATCACCTGGGGGCATACATGGAGCTGCGACCTGAACCAAGTAAGTTGTTTGGGCTGTGCTGCTCTACATTTATGCCATTCTGGGCCTGACATGCAAGCTTCCCTGCCACCCTGTGATTGTAGTCACTGTCCCTTGCTTTTTGCTGAAAAGTTGAAGTGACCACAAGTGGCATTTCAGGCATCCACTGGGAGGTCTTGGAATGTACCCCATACAGACAAGGAGGCACTACTCCATATCAAAATATTTGTATTCTAAAAGCCTAAGGAATTTTTCAACAATGGATTACACAAAAGGCATATATTCCCCTGAACTTTCAACACATTTTGCAATTTATACTTTGATGTTCTCATTTATAAACTGAGGAACAAATAGTAATGTGTATGCAAAGCTCTTCTCTTCTTCATGCATAATGCCTGGTAAGCACCATATTCAGGAAAGTGACAGTCATATCTAGTAGATAATTCAGATTAAGTAATTACAAAGCTCTTTACTAGCACCGAGCAACTAACTTGAGCAACTAGTCGATTAAAAGAGCAACTCAATGCACTTCAGATTCAACATGTTAGTCCTTTTGTTGAAATAATATGTTGTCATCAGTGGACAGAGAGGTACAAATGAAGTGTTAAATTTTTTTTCCTGCTAGTTAAATTATTAAAATTAAATGAAGTTATGTGGAAGAAGTTCTACAATCAAATATTGTTACCCAGACAGGGCAAGTCAAACACATACTTATGATGAAGCTATATCACTCATGAGTCAGAGAGAGACATTTTAAAGCAAATTCTTGCTGAGGTCCCACACCTAAGTCTCTAAGGCATATCACTGACTTTTCATAGAAATTTGCTTTATTAAATAAATTAGACAATAAGAGAAACAGAAAACTCTAGCCTCCATCTCCGGTTTCTGTGCTGCAAATGTAAAGAGACTGGTAAAAAATACTTCAGGAAAAGATAGCAGGAACTTCCCCTAAAATGTGTCTGAACTCTATTTCCTTAATCTCCCTTGAACTAGAATTTGTCACTGTGGGAACCATCTGACAGTTTCTCTAAGCGCCTCTAGATATGAATCAGATTATCTTCTTGCCTTGGAACAATTCTCCTCCGGTCCATATGCATGTGCAAAAAGTGCACCTAGATGTTAGCAAACTATTGCACTGCCATTTTTCCCTTCTAGAATCTCTGTCAAGAAACACTGTGGAGTTCTGACTTTATAAATATGCTGCAAATGAGATCTAGTCACAAAGAAACTGGTGTTTATTCATAAGGTATATCAGACCATTAGCAAGAACATAAGGCCGCTGGCATCGCTTATTTCAATATTTCATTCAAAGATCACAAAATGTGCTTTGGATATGTCACATTTTCTCTAACTTCTTTGCATGAAATAGGGAAGTCAATGGGGGAATCAGTATATAAGTTTATTGCTGAATGTAAAAAATTAGAACCAATCCTACAGTCCTTTTGTAAAGCCAGACAGCCCACTTGACAGCCAGTGAGAGTTGGAACTAAAGAAGCACAGTCAGGGATGTGCCTAAGAGACAGAAGCAAGTCACACACTGATTGTGTTTCCTTAAGAACCTCATGTAATGGTCTATGTGTCTAAAATCCCACTTCTCCTAATCTGAAACAAAGGAAGCACCTAGGATTGACTTGTCTTTAAAGCCTGCTTGTCATTTTTGCCTTCTCTTGTTAGACTGACATGTGTCAATCTAAAAGTCCCTCAGGAATTCTAAATTTCTTGACCCATGTCTTATGTTTACTCATTTCTCAAGACTAAAAGCTGTTATTCTAAGAAATGATCCTGAAAAGACTTGAAAACCAGGCAGACGTTCCCTCTTTGGTCTCTTCCAAACACTTCTAGGACAATTGCCAGACAATGCCTGAAGGTTTGAAAGAGAGTGCAGGCAAATGGGCTTCACTTCCTCATCCAAGGCTCTCCACCTGTCATTCTTCCACACACCCATCACTATCAATTCTGTCTCTCTGCTTCCTCATTCCCTCCCTCATCTCAAGACTGGCCAAGTTTCTCTTTCCCCATCAAATCTTCTTAGACCTTTCTAGCCTTCACTTTATTATCAAAATCAGTACTGAATTTAAGCACATTTGATGTTACTCAATGCTGGTAGTGTTAGTGTCTTACTAGGTTTTAAGTTTGTCCCGTGGTCTATAAATCTCCTGAGGACACGTTCATGCCATTGTTTGCAGTTACCATACAGCTTTGCATACAGTCAGAGCTCAAAAACAAACATCAATTCTTTTCCCCCTAGTGCTTGGAGAATAGAATTCATAACTTAGACTTTCTAAGGATCTCCCATAATATTTTGGAATGGATTTACTTGGTTTATATATTCCAAAGCTAATTACAGGATATGGAGTTCTAATCTGTAGTCTCTACTCACTAGATATCAAAAGCACTTCCATATACTCCCCTTACCTGACCTGTGAAAACCAACAATGTGTCTAGACATTGCCAAAAGTTTCCCTGGTGTGTGTGTGTATGTATGTGAAAATCATCTCTGATTGAGAACCAATGACTATATTATATTTATAGCCATAACAGAGATACTAGTTACAAAGAGTCTATGACAACCTTTCTGGATCTCTCTGTGGCTTAGAGAGAAACAGGGCTCAAGCTCATGCTCATGTATGAGCTCTTTAGGGCAGTCTTTTAGGTAGACTGTTTTTAGGCAACTTCTCTCTGGGGACAGGATTAGAGCTGGGTTGCCTCTGCATCTCTGCACTGTCTGTGGGAACCTCAGCAGGCTTAGTATCATTTGTGAAGAGATGCGTGAGAAATAGCTCACTTTCTTTCAGCTCTTGAACAGAGTGGTAGTCTCACAAGGAAGAGAGAAATGCTTTTCTGAAAGAATGTTCCTTCTTCCCAGAGCCTGGGAGATCCAACTTGCAGTAAAATTTCACAGGTTTTTGATCTCAGAGCCAAAAGGAAAGAGACACTAGTTAGTCTTAAAAAGCAACTGAGATGACCCAGCCCAGGTCAGCGCTAAATGCGTGTGTTAGAGACCAACACAGAGGCACCACTCCTCCCTGTTGGCTCCACTGATTGGTGTTTTTCCCTCATAGCAAGCTCTTGAGAGGAAAGGCAAGTTTGACCCTCTCTTAGAGGTTCACTGGTGAACCAGTAAAGAGATGAAATTGAGCAAACACTTCCTGAAAAGGTAACAATTAATTCTAAAGATGGTAATTTATCACACAGCTGTGAAGGGACACAGAAGACCCTGAGGTGTACTTTAAGGTGGCTATTCACTGCTGTGTCTGAAAATTCATTTATCTCCCTTACACACACACACACTCAAGAGTGAGAATGGAGACTTGATAAAGGAGAAAAAAAAGGGGAAGGAGGAAGGAGAGCCCTGTTCAGGTTATTAATGGAGTGGAATTAAATTTCATGAATCTTAACATTCTGTTCTCAGCATGGGCAATTATTCATCTGAGATGCAAAAATGCACCCAACAATTAGGGAAAACTCTAGACAAGGGGGACTGGCAATGTGCATTAGCGTTATGCAGCTAGATTACCAGAGATAAGAAATGTATGAATGTATTACCCTTAGTCCTCATTTTCATCGCTCTTTAATCAGAATTCACATCTAGTTGTAAAAATAAAGATCTATATTTACCCATAACATTAGGTTATTTTCAAATATTGCTGCAAGGACAGTATATTGACATATTTCTCTCTGCTCACATATATCCCAGGTCTCCTAGATTCCTGCTGTTTCTCTTAGACTGTAATATCTTCCCAATGTGGTAGACAGAGGTGAATGGTATAAACACACGTAAATAACTTAACAAAATTCAATTCAAGACTATGGTTATTGGAGACAACCAAGTGCATTTTTCTCATTTCAATACTGCAATGAAAGAGGACTGACAGTAATTTATGGTCTCTGTGTTCCAGGTATTTGTTTCCATCTGTCCGTCCATCCATCCATCCATCCATCCATCCATCCATTCATCTTTATTAAAAAATATGCTGAAGGCCTACTAAGTGACAGGCACTAATCTAAGTATCTATCCCAAATGAAACCTAAAGTCTATTAGAAGAAGTAGATATGAAAAAAAAATTACAATATAATAAAATGAACAGCAGGATAATAATAAGCTCCATTTTCATGAAAATATACAGGAGAGGCACATGGACCCTAGATAAGATACCCAAAAGAGGTAAAATCTGAACTGGGTTTTTTGAAAAGAATATGAGCTAGCTAGAAGGAAAAAGATTGGAGTAAAGAGTGCATTCTCAGCAGAAAGACCAACCTGTTTATGGCATGAAAGAGGAAATTCATTTGAGAATTCATGCCGATAAGCAAGTCAGTGTGGCTAAAGGATTATGTGGGAGCGGGTGGGGTCCCGTGAGTTGAAACTAGAAAGAAGGCAGAAGTATGTCATCCTAAGGAGATCAGATTTTATCCTGAAGGCAATGGCAATGGAAATTTTAAGCTAGAAGATGGCTTAATCAGATATGCAATGCAAAATCTTATCCTGACTGCACTGTGTAAACTACTCAAGATGGGCAAGACTGGAGTCCAGGAAACCATTTATGAAACTACTAAAGTAAAGAAGATGACAGCAGTGATGATGGAGAGGAAGGGTGGAATTATTGGCTATTAAATAGGTAAAAAGAGATGTCACAGTGACTTGTGTAAATCTCACATCAATCCCGCAAGGTAGATATTAATACCCACTCTTCAGATGAGTTTTAGCAAGGTTAAGTAATTTGCTCAAGGTCATTCAATAATAAACCAGCAGAGATGTCATAAAGTCTTTGATATCTAACTACAAAAACTATTTTCTTCTCACTAAATTGAGCATAATTTATCTCTCCATGGAGTTCTTATAATGTGTTAAATCCTAAGAATTAAAAATGAGTAAGAAGTATTTCCTGGTGAAAAGTTGCTCAGAATTGAGGAAACTATTAGAGACTTCACGCTACCACACCCTGTCTCTTGCCTTAGTCCAAGCAGTAGTTTCTGGGATATCACTTTTATAACCTAATAATTCTCACAGTCAAGACAAGAATCCAGATATTGAGTTTATGATTTTTCCCTCCTTTGATTTCATTCTATTATCTAAATAATCCTTTATTCTGTTTATGACCAGCCACTTTCAAATTTCTGTAGTCCATAATGTCATCTCCCCTGAGCTGTCACTTAGCCAAACTATAAATATTTAGCTCCTTTAATTTTCTGCATAAGTCGTTCTTTTAATCCCCTTAATCTCATTGCTTCTGTCTGGCCTACCTCCAATTTGTCTACATTTTGAAAGATCCTATGGAAGCAAAACATACAGTACTCATTAATAATTCTGCTTAAATAGCATGCATTTTCACCACCTTCAAGCCCCTTTTTATTACTTGGGAAATTTTACATTAAAATAACATTGTATTTCTTGAGAAGTCCGTCTACTCCAACTGTTCATTTCTTCAAGGAGACTCACACACCACCCACCTTTTCTATCCCAAAGCATAATGATGTCAAAGGAGAAGGAATAGTAAGTGTGATTCACATACTTCTAGGCAGTAATGATCTGTTTCTAGAATTCGTTCATAGTAAGAATTTTTTTTTTGTTGTTCTTTTAAGGCTGCAGGAGGATATAAGAAGAATAAAAATAAAATTTATCTGCAAGATGCTTCTAAACAGAATGCATTTATGACATTCTTATAGAGCTTATTTGCCGCTCTTTAAAAATAATTGACTACCTAATTAGAGAGATAGATCACGTTGGTATTGAACATATATACAGAAAAGTATTTTTTTTTATAGCCTCCACTATCATAGATAGAGGAACATACAGAGTAAAACTCACTCAATATTTTAACTCTTTAATTTTCTCTGTCTATATATATTTTCCACAGTGGGGCTTCAAACATTCTCGAATAGCTCCCTACTTTTATCATTTATCTAAATGTTGTTCTCTGATCTCTAAAGACAGAAACTTCCAATGGTGTGTACACACACACACACACACACACACACAGAGTAAACACCATTCTAAAGATTTTCTCTCTAGTTGGCTGAAATACTCTGATAACACTGAGAAGAGTATAATAGGTTTAATTTTATTTATCTTAGGCAAACTATTTATGGCCCATTCATATCTTCTTGCACTATCTCAATGGGAAAGAAGACATGGAAATGAACTAGAAACCTAATTGAGAAGTCTTTATAAACTCACAAAGCAGCACAGATGGCTTCTCTAGGGGCTTAGGTGTTAAACAGCAACCCAACCACTGATTGGTTTGAAACATGGCTAAGGTTCCTATATTCCTTACCTTAATCTACCTGTCTGAGAAATATAAAAAGGTACTGATATAAAGTATGCACAGATGTTCACTACAACAAGTTAGCCACCTGTGAAAGCACTGAGAAAATAGTACTGACTTGAGCCTGGCAGAGTAAGACAGGGTGGCAGAGAAGATAGGTAACTCAACAAGGAGGCAGCATTTGAACTGTGTCTTGATTATTTTTCCAGGCAGAGAGAGTGAGTAAAAAGAGAAAAACAAGAAAAGCAATAATGATAATGATAGCTAACATTTATTGAGTACTTACTATGTATCAGGAACTAGTCTAAACATTTGGAATATATAAACCCATTTTCTCCTAATAAACCTATGGAAATGTTAATATTTTTATCATCATCACTTTAAAGATAAAGAAACATGCTCTCATGCATGTTATATGTTCCCAGCTAGAAAGAAGAACGTGTCTAAAATTACAGCAGGTTGTAACCAGAATGTTGAGTGCATGTAAGAAATATTGGTAGATGAGGAATTTTAAAAAAAGCAGTGATGGGAACCTGTGATTCACCCTGGATGGTGAGATCATGGTTGGAATTCATTTAACTGTGATTTTTCTCTACAATAAAAGTAAATTACTTGTTTAGAAAGGGAAATCGATGCAAATATAAAACTCAGCAAATTTGAGTATGAAAAAAGAAAGAGTGTCCTCATCTGGGAACCATAGGTAGCTGACTGAAGGGCTAAGAAAAGGTTCATAGACCATTGCTCATTGTTTTGATTTTGCTTTTCAGATGGGAAAGCCCTGGATATATTTATAGGCTGAAAGGAATGATAGTCATGGCACCAGTAGAAAATGAAGGCATTGAATGACATCAAAAAGTTTGGGAAGAGGCCATGGTGGAGGAATGATGAGCACAAGATTTTGAACAAAGGGATGAAGAGATTCTCCTAAAGTGAGCACTGATATGAGTAGACTTAGATGTAGAAGAATTTGAAGAAACTCAGAACTGATTAACATTTTCTTCTGAAAGTAGTATTTGAAACCTAATGGTATAGAGGTGGAGGACTAAAAAAATGTTGATAAAAAAAAATAGAGAAGTGGGGGTTGCTGATCAAGGAAAGGAAAGGGAGGGCTTCTAAGGCCAGGCTGAAGGCACTATTCTAGTTGTGTGGAGGGTAGAAACTGTTGGGAATGATTTAGAATGAATACAGCAGAGGGAGAGGAGTTGAGGGCAATAATGAGAGGTAGTTTATAGACTAATGGAAACTTGCTGAAGCAGGAAAGCAACTGGAGGTAAGTATGACAACTGAGGTAGTAGGGTTTAAGGTTTCAGAGATTTAACAATTCAGGGGCAAAGTAAAGATGCAGGGCAAGCCAAACAAGCTTAACTGCTGTGTAGAGGAGGTCTGGTTGCTATTCAAGTTCAAGGTCCTATTATCTCTTACTTGAAATGATTCCATAGTAACATAATAGCTATCTATGACTCATGTCTTGCTCCTTTATAATCTTTTCTAATATGGCAACCAGAACAATCTTTAAAAAGCATACATCATTACATGCCACTCCACTACTTACGACATTCTAATAGTTTGCCATTAAACGTTAATAAAATCTCAATTCCTTGCCATGGCCTAACAGGCCCCGTATGACCCAGGCCCCAGCCACTTCTCAGATCTCACCTCATACCAGCTCACCTCTTGCTCCAGCCATACTCATCTTCTTTCAAACTCCCCCAAAATATTTCAACATAAGGGTCTTTCACCTCTTCTGGGAATGTTCTTTTCTCAGACTTTACATGCTTGGGTCTTCTTATCATTCAGATTTCAGCTTAAATGTTTCCTCCTTAGAGAGAATGCCCCTTAAGTAGCTACCCACCTACCACAAACCATGTGTAACATTCACCCTGCTTCATTTTCTTGATAGCATTTGTCAGTGTACACTATATTCTCTTGCTAATTTATTTCCTGGCAGTCTCCAACCTTGCTTTCAGAATGTGTATTCCATAAGAACTAGAATCACATGTAAAATTTTCTGTTCTGTTTTTGTTGCAGCCTCAGAGTCTAGAAGGGTACTTGGTCCATGGCAGAAATCATCCCATCCTCCCCACCCATGTTTGTTGAATGAGTGAGCTGAGAGTCTGGGGCCTTTAAAAGATGGTTCACTCAGGATTCTGAGCCAAATCTTTTATTTTATAAGCAAAGATTTAATGTTCTAAGAGGCTATGATTCAAGATAAAGGGGATTAGGAAATTGTATCAGTGAGTCACAGTGAGAAAACAAAACCAAGAAAAGAAAGGGCACTACAACAGCCTGAGTACCTTAAAGTTGGTGATGAGCCATCATAATTATTCTTCCAGAAAATCCACAGAATATTATTTCCAGAGACTGTATCATTGAGAGACATTTATAATTTAAAGCGCAAACATTTTACACACTCAGAATTAAATTGCATTGCTTTCTTCTGGTTTGCTAAAGAGATAAAGTGCAAGGTAATAAATAAAAGCCTTGACTTTCCACCAAGCTCTGATCTTTTTCTTGAGGCTCACTGGGTGTCTTACTATGAATGTAGTTTTAAGCACTGAAGACATTGAGATTTGAGTCTGGGAAGGAAGTATGAAAGAATGAATGTGTTGCTGTGGGGCCAATATACCATTTTCAAGTAGTTTGGACCATGCTGCTGTTCTGTTAGTGATAGTGATAGGGACACCTTCATTGAAAAGGCAGATATACAAGTCTTCCTTTTGAAATGAGCATGGGAGTCAAAGCCATGTGTGCTTTTGAGGATGAGGACCTGGGGCCTTTCTAAGAAAAAGACTGGAGAGCTAATAGACAACTTTTGCCAGTTCAAATATTTCTTCAAATACTTGTTAGGAAAAAAAAAAATTCATTGATATTCACTAGTTTGTGAATCCTACCCAAGGAAAATATGCCACTTCTCCACACCAAAAAGAATCTTCTAGAAAGCCTTGTCTTCTGAGTAATCTAAAGTAGCATTTAAATGCAACACAGAAAACAGTGTTTCATATCATTAAAGAAGAAACAATCAGAGTAAAAAACTAAAACAAGTTCAGTTTGGAGGCAAAGACTGTGAAAACTACTACTCACCTGGGTTTGGATAGAGATGCCCATTATTACTACTAATAATCAGAACAATAAGAATAAATGAATTTAATCCTAAAGCAGGAGGCATAATTGACAGCGTAGGCATGAAAGTCTTATAATAATCCAAGCCTCAGCAGTGCCTGGGCACTGAGAGTGGGAAGAACTAGGGAAAAGAATTACAATTAAAAAGAAATTGACATATATGAATTGAATCAGGCACATTATCTCCAGCTTCTGGTTCAGACTTTTTATTAAAATTAAATAGAGAGGCTAATTAAACTTCAGGAAAACTTCCACTGAACTCCATAGTTTCCACGAAACTAGAAGAAAAACCAAGGCAAGGCATGAGAAAATAGGAAGAAAAATCAGAAGTTTTCCACTTAACTGATTTCTGGTTACTAGTATTCTAAGGAAGAAATAAGAGTGAAATACAGAATAGGGCTGTAAAGTCTGGAAACCTAGACACATATACGCAATAAGTGGTTTTTTGATATTACAATGTATGACAGTTTGTGTGACATTAGTGACATGACATCCATGACAATTATATAATCCATTATATGTCCAATTATGCAGTAATAAAGAGGGTTCAGCACAGGAGAACTTGAAGCTGATTCAAACTGGTCATTACAATCAATCTAGCTTCAGAAACTTTCATTCAACCAATCCACATCACTCCGTCATCATAATGGGACAGTGTTTCATCCTGTGGGAAACCTTTTGAGTGACCTTCTGCTAGCCTTTTAGCTGTGGGCATTAACGGGTCACTTAACATGGTCAAATGTGGTATGTTTCCAGACGTTCGAGCCAAACGATAGGCCAAAGACTGAAAACACAATACCGTATGCCCCCTATGGCAAGGCCTTAGCATAGGCTGTTCCCTTTGCTTAGCAAACTCCTTGTCCTCCTCTTTTACCTACCTAACGTCTTGTCCTGAACAGCACAGCTCCTACACTGCATTCTCAAGAAAGTCTTCCCAGATCAGAATATTAGCTCAGGTCCCTTTCTGCTTTCTTAGAAGCTTGTCCTCCTTCATCATACTTGTCATAATTATGATTAAATAATTATTTGTAAAATTGGTTTGTTTTAAGCCTTCTTCCCATGATGTAAGCTCCACGAAGACAGGCAGCATACATCTGTCTTATTCACCCCTCCATCTCCTTCCAGATCCTTCCATGCAGTAGGCAGTAGCCATTAACTGTTTACTGAGCAATTAGTCTTCCCTTTTCAATTCCCTACCACCATCTTAAATTCAATTTAATGCTGGAGGGGGAAAAAAAAAAGACTACAAAGACTGCTTTGCAAATGTTGTCTCTGCCTTGCAAGCAAAACCAAAAACATAGGTTTGCCAGAACCTCCACAGTCTTTTAAAGAAAATGTAATTCCACTCACCACCTGGGTCTCTCTCTCTTTAGGGAGTTTTGGGGGAAGGCTGGAAGATCTGGCTGAGGCTTGTTCAATTGTCAAATCATTACCTCGGCCTCATTTACTGAGCTCTTTAAGATAAAACGTGACTTAACAGCACCAGATATGACAAAGCCATCTCTGATATTTTCTAACATAATCGCCTTTCATTGTACATTGCAAAGGAAAATGTCTCTTGAATTTGAAAAGGATGCTGAGATGGGAAAAATGTTTACAACAGGAAAAAGAAAAACTCTCTTACAAAAACACCCAATAGGGTGAAGAGGAAAACAGAAAAATGTACCTCACTGAAAATGAGGGAGAAAAGGAGAAATACAAACAAACCTTAATTCTCCTCTTATGAATGATATGATTGGTATTGCTTTTTGAGATTCTTAATTCTAATTATTATGCATATTACTGATTAAAGCATAGCAAAAATAAGTTTAGACATTCACACCAAATCTTGCAAATTAAAACACAAATCCCCTTATGGCTATAGGAGTCAGAAAAACATGTTATAGGTGCTTTCAGTATGGCCTTGAGAGTGAATTTTGCTATTTATCCTCTTCCTTCTTCAAATATTTTGATCTACTTTGGAGCCTCCAGCAATCTTTGTTTTCTGAATGAAATGTTGATAGAAATGATTCCCTATAGAAATAGCCTTGGGGACATCTTTGCCATCTCCACTCAAATTTCCCCTGAAACCTCCTATTTGTGATTTTCTCACAGTGGCCTCCAATTATCTCTCCTCCAATAGATGAAATCTTTGGCTCATATTTAGTGTAATTACTTAATCAAATCATATTTCTAGTATATATGCCATATATATCCAACATTAATTCACTAATGTTTTTGTGTGTGTGAAAACTCATTTGTATTCTTATAATATATAATTCCTCATGAGGGGCAATAAGCATGTGAGAGTAATTCTTTTCCTATAGCACCTACCAACTAGAACATGCAAAGCTAATAAATATATTACAGTGATAAAGCTGAAGGAAACCGAGAGCCAAGTGAACAGACTTTATCACCAAACACTGTATGATAGAACTCAATGGCATGCAAACACACTGACATTTCATAGGATAAAAATCCCAAAGTAACAGTTCTAATCCTTGACCCTCTCAAAAATATAAGCATCTGGTGTGAAGCAGAAAACTGAGCTATGCTCTTTTCTGGGTGTAAAATATACAAAGCACTTATACATGTTATTTAATTCATAGTCCCTTTGATGTGGATAGAAAATGAATATTAAGGTAAAAAATAGAAAACAAAACAAAAACCCCACAAAAATAGAGGCCTCTACAGGAACAGAAAACAGTTAAAAGTTTTACTTTAGTATATAGAAGGAGTTAGCAGTACAACAATTTTTACTGAAATTTTGCACTGATCATAGTAAGTTTTAGTTTATATATATATAAAATACATTATATATAATAAAATATGGAATTCTCAAGTCTATGTACCATGTGCTACTTTCAAAACGCCATGCTTCTTTTCTGAAGTTATATTCAGTGTGTGTGTGTTACATATGCTTAGTAAGAGCTTGACTCAACAAATTATATCAAAATAAGTTTGCCAACAAAGGGCGGCAAATGGGCAAGTAACGACAATGGGACAAGAGCATGAGGCAGCATCATGTGTTTCTGGAAACCTGAGCTGTGTTAAGTGCTAGTCTGAGGTCTTTCGATAAAGAGTTGAGATTTCAGAGATAAAATATAAAACAGGTGAATTGTAGGAATCAGGCATCAGACTGTTCTCTCAACAAGTGCAAACCTGGATGCCTGAGGACACTGGAAAAAAGCCTTCAAATTTATGAGTGAAGATGATTTACAACCTACAAATCTCTCCCACGAAGACTACTAATCAAGGGTGAGGACAAGTAGGACATTCTTCAGACAGACAAAGTGTCAATGTCTGCATCTTTCATCTGCCTTTTCTCCGGAAGCTACAGAAAGATGCATACCTTCAGAATGAGGGCGTCAAATAAGAAAGACAAAACTTGGGATTCCACATAAAAGTGAAGCCCAGGGGTTTCCCAGAATGAAGAGCAAGGAGGATCCAGGATGACAGCTACAAGGCAGGTGCACAGAGCACCTAGGTCAGACTGAAGCTGGATAGAAGACTCTGGCAGGGGGTTCTCAAAAAAAAAAGTGGAGATGATAGATTACTTATGTGTTTATGCTAAGAAGAGTTTTATAGCTATGCTAGCTATAACACTGGTAGGTGGTTAGATAAATACGCTAAGATAATGAGGGGATTTATTAACATGGAGTTGCAGAAGAAAGAAATAGAACCGTAATAGCAGAATGTTGTACTACTAACAGTAGAATGAGGGTAGGATGCTGTATCCTCGGTCTCTAGAGTAGTGCCTGAAACATGCTAAGCACCCAGTAAAGATCTGTGGAATAAATGAATACATGGCATGATCTCACATTTTTCTCAATAGGTGAAAGTCGTAACAATGTAAACTGATTCAATCAAAATGTGACAGATTTTATTTGGGAAATTGGAGGTGAGGAGGTATGTGTGTGTTGGGAGATGGAGCGGGTGAGAAAACCCAACCCTTTTCTTCCAGAGTCAGAAGTCATTAGTTAATATGTAAAACTGCAAAGGCGAGAAACAGAAGCATGTTTTTAGAAATATGGAGGAAAACATATGAAAAAGCACCTGTAAGGGTATGTGTGGAGCAGTTCTACAAGGCACGATGAAGAAAGACTTCTGTTCTGTTGTTTATTTTATCTTAGGCCTCTAGATACTGTCTTAAGTTGTTTCTTAGGAAACAGACTCTGAGACCTAGTTTTGTGTGTGGGAAATTTTGGGGGTGTGCCATCAAAATCTAGGAAGAGGGAGGAGGTGAACTTTGATACAGTTGCAACAAAGACCTCAGCTGACCCCAACACCTATAGGGGAGACAAGGGACAGGATTTTTATATGTCACCCAGCCCACCCACTGCTCACTAGATATGGGCTACTCCCAGGAAGGGGCTTGACCTTGAGAAAGGTGGCCTCTTTTGTCAAGGGCAGTTCCCAGTGAAGAACTGAGCTGAGAGCCATCATTTAATCCACAAGCAGCTAAAGTAATGGTGCTTCTATCCTGAAGGGGGATCAGAGTACTATATGCGGTTTTAAGCTATGCAAGTGTATTACTTAGAGAAAAATTAAGTGAAAATATAAAATAAATGCATGCTTATTATTTTTTTTTTCAAAAAGTGCAGGTGAGCAATTTGCTCCTGACATACAACTTTGACTGATGAAACCAGAACTTGAAACTAGGTTGGCGTGTCTCTAAATCTCATCGAGTGTTGTATGAGGCTCAACAATTAAATAGTGTTCGAGATTCTTCTAATATTAAGAATCCACAAGACAGACTATAATTTCCAACCAATAAACAAAATGCTTGCGATACATATCGTAAACTTAGTCCTCAAGACCACATGTGTTTTAAACGTACTTTATTGTAACATGGTTTACTGTTGCTATTTTTTAGTTAAAAAAGACATTGTTTACATTTGAAAGTTGTCTTTTTCGAGTAGAAATTAAAGACTTTATTCTTAGCACTGACCTAAATAGAGATGGATTTTGCCTCTGCATCTGTAATAGAAGATCAGTGTGCTAAAGTTTCTGTAGAAACTGACCTAAAAATGAGTCTTCTCCGATTCTGAAAATATTTAAGAACCCTATTAGACTGTATTCCTTTAGGCAGAAATACATTTATTTCATTTTTTGTTTCCCCAAAGCCTGGAGCTCAGGAGGTACCCAATGTTTGTGGAATAAGATTTTTGCTCTGTGAGAAAAAAGATTTTTTTTTAAATCTATTTTGTATATTTCTGTAGCCCGGGCATCTAGGACAGTACCTGGCCCATACTAGGTACTCAATTTACCCAAATATTTGTTAACTGACTACAAATTTCAACTAAAACTGAGGTTAAATGTGGGGGCCATGGCTCCAAATCCTTATAAATTCAACTTTGCAAATACGGCATTTTCTAAATCAGATTAAACTTTGTCTATGTTATGTATTTGAAATTTTACCAGTAGACACCTATGTTGTGCTAATGCTTTTATTATGGTCCCATCTTTCCCACAAGGACCACTACTGTTTAGTACTTCTAAATGACAGACCCAGACAATAATTAGCAAATACTCTTTCTTTGAATGAGAAACAGGAGAGAATCAGACACTGTGGTTTATACAATACACACACCAGAATTATTATTATTATTTTTTAAGTAGCCCTTTTAGAAACTCAAAATCAACCAGGATATGGAGGCAATTATGGGAGTTACAAAGTAATGAACTTATTCTGTCCAGTCTTTTGCATAAGTGGTCAGGAATAATATTTGCATCAGTTATATTATATTGATTCTTGCAGAGACTCAATAAAGACAAAAGAACATATCCCAAAATAAATGTCTGGTTGGGGGAACACAGAATACACAGATGGAGGCATCTATTATATTTGGCTTTAAAATGAAAACAACAAAAATAATAAAGCAAACAAATAAAACCCCAAACAAATGACAACAGAAACAAACCCCATGCAGGTCAGTTCTCTTTAGTAAAAAGTGTCTATTTCATTGTCCTTGCTTATTCCTCTCGCATAAAATCGGCTTTCAAATGTCATCCCCTTCCCCTGGCCAATAGATCAAGCATTCTCTAACAGGCTAGATAGGGCAGTAAGAACTAATAATGATAATAATAATAATGAGAAACGGCCTGAAAGATATATTTCATGTGTCTTCCTCTCTCCTTGTCTTTCTCAGCAGAATAGCTTCCCAGCCAATGTAGCATTAATCATCAGAACAGCAGCTCTGAGATAAAGGCTGGGTGAAATTTCATTGTGCATTATAGTATGAGTTGTGGGTGCATGAATATGTGTCTCTCTCAGTATCTGGGAGGAGGAAGTGGAGAGACAGAGGAGAAAAATCTGTCATTTTATATATTTATACTGCTCAAGATGGCCAGGACTGGTTCTCCATTGTTACTGCAGATTAAAATCATTCACATCTTTCTGCTTTCATTGGTGGGCACCTCTCAGAAAGGGGGATAAATATTATGACAAGTTAAATTCTATCAACTTTTTTTCCCATCTGCCTCAGGAGTCTGTAACAAAGTAAGGGACAGGATGAGGGGACAAGTGGGACCAGGAGCAGGACTGTCTGATGAAATGAATTGTTCTTTGCTAATTCTTAGTAGGGTATCTACGCCTTCACTTACATAATGCTTTGGGTTAGCAAGATTTCTTGTCTTTAAGAGCCCTGAACTAAACTTGAGGAGGTTGTTTAGAAGAGATAAGTAAACAGATGCAACAACAACTCAGTAGGAACTGCAAATATCTACTAGATTCTTGTTCCATAAAATGAGTTCCACATACTGCAGCATGACATCACCTTGCTAAAAATGCATTATCTCAGGACCCACCCTGAAATTAATCACAATTCACAATCCATGCGTTAATAAATCACCCGGGTGATCTGTATACAAATAACAGTTTAAGAGGCACTATTCTAGATATTATATGCAAAAATACATGATCTCTCTGTCTCTCGATCGCTCTCCCTCCGTTTCACACACACACCATCAGATGGGATGAGAGATAGAAGAGACTGCATTGTATACGCAAGTCAATCAAATTCCCATCAAGTAATCCTCTCAGTGATTGCTAGCCACCACAGAAATGATGTGCATTTACTTCCCCAGCCACCTCATCCCTAGATGAAGAGAAAATCAAGGAGAACCTTACATTCTCCATTTAGCTAACAGAACTTGCTCTCTAGACAACCCAAGGCATTAATTAGAAGGTTTCAAAAGGCAGGTCTGTCATAACAGCCTCAGTGTGTTTCTAATTGTTACAATCATTCAAACATGCATCAGAAAGATATAAAAGCACATCCCACCACTCCTACTGCCTCATCAGAGACAGAGAGAAAATATCCATCTTGAATCCTGGCTAGCAATGATTACTGCTGGAAGTCATTCCCCTGTCATACATAAATAGAAAGAAAGAGATGTATTTTCAGAAAAAAAAAAATTCTTGGACCTCAGTTTAAACTGAAATCATTGATTTTTTTTGACGAGTCAAGAGACATAATAAGTAGTTTATCTTCTATATAGGGGTGATCACTGTGAAACCCCTTCTGACAGTTTTCAGCAAAGATGTGGGGATACAGAAAGAAATCATTCTTTATATTATTTGAATCAGAACAAAGATATTCTATTCATTTCTCTCAGCTTTAGCCATCCAACACATGAAATGAGCAGATAGTTCTTACAGCAACATAATTACAGTGTTTCTGCTTGCTCTCATTCCTCTAAACTGTCCTTCCCCCTTCTTCCCTGGAATTCATGTATCCATTCATTTAACTATATGTAAAAGGCACCATGTTAGATAGTTAAAAATAAATAAAGATGTTAGAGATAATGGGAATCTACTCTTATGCTTGTTAGATGAGAAAAGCATGGAGACCCAATGAAACTAATTGCCATGTCAGAGGTCAAATGACTAATTAGAAACACAATAGAAAATAAAAATTAGGTGTTAATATGGCCTTGATTGGATTGTCCCTTAAAATAAAACAGCAATAACATCAATAATCATCTTTTATTAAATGACACTGACTTAAGCTCTTGACTTATATTATCTTAACCTATCCATGAAGCTGGTGATGTAATCTCCATATCTCAGATGATGAAACTGAGCTCCCAAAGAGCAACTTAGCCAAAATTCTACAGCTGGTAAATGAAGGTCTGCCTAGAATCATGATTTTAACCACTTCTTTATCCATGATGAAATCTCTTAGTGCCTGCTTCAATGCACCCTTTTCCTTCACACCAGGCTGCTTTCTCAGCTTTCTTTGTCTACCTTGAACATGAATAATATTGCCTCCTCTGCAGATAAGCATTCATTTATTTAATTCATTTTCCTTTTCTTCAACAAACATTTACTGAACTCCTCTTTGTGGCAGGCACTATTCCAGGCCCTGAATGTCAAGTGATAAACTACACAGAGATTACTCCTGCTCTCAATCTGATGGTTTCTCATAGTATCTTCCATCAATGCTCTTTCAAAAGATCGTGAAGAAAACAGGTAACTGTGTAGCCAGCTGAATTATAGGGCTGTGACCAGGAATAAGGAATCATATAACACACTCAGCCATTAGAGAAAAGCAAAAGAGGTAATGGAAGCAGATAGAAGAACCCTCCCCACATGTGTACAACCAGAAAAATGAGCTTTAAGTTAATTTTTTATCCCTATCAACAAATAGAAAAGGTGGGCCATTAAAAATAATTTTTTATTTGCCTATATTTAAAGGCAGGTTTTAGGAGAATTAAGAACTAAGTGGTTTGGGATAGGAATAAGGAGAAAAAAATTAGAGAGGGAAATTGGTGATACTACAGTTCCAAAAGTGCTTTGAAAACTCTGAATGCTAGATGCAGCCCTCACTACTATGAGAACAAATAAATCCTAAGCAAAGTGAATGAAGGAACAAACAAGAACAATCTGGCCCACCAGAGACAAGGAGACATCTCTGGGACTCCTTATTCTTAAGGCAAGGATTTAAAAGCAGCAAAACCATGCTGATGGCCATCCCCAAGGTGAGCCTCAACCTTGGAAGTGAGATTCAACTGGTAAGTATTAAGAGGCATGTGTTCTCTCCGAGAAGGTGCTGGTGGACTGTTGTCCATTCATACGTTTTGACCAGTATTGACTGAGGATTTACTTGTACTGCTGGTGCTCTTATAGTACCCGATATAAAGATCTTGCCATTGTAGAACTCACATTCTAGCAAACAGAGACAATAAACCAATGATTGTCTGATATGCTGTCAGGAACAGGTAACTGCTATGAGAAACAATGAAGCAGGAGATGATAGAGAGTGCTATTTAATAAAGTGCGATCAACAAAGAACTCTCTGAAAGGTGCCACATGAGCAGAAACCAGGATGAAGAATGAGTCATACGAAATGCTGGAAAAAGCTGCTTCAGGCGGAAGAATTAGCAAGTGAAAAGTCAAAGACGTGCCTGGTATGCTCAAGAAAGTCTGGGTTATGAGGCACTTATCTAAGATGTAATATTTAATGGAGTTCCCCAAAATTCGTTTATCGATATAAATAATATTTTATTGTCATATTTGAAAACCAATGTTAATGCAAAAAAAACCATGATAAACAAAATAACAACATTTAGATATAAACAGTATCCAACTCTGTAATTGCACAACACTATCCCCAATCTCCTTTCCTTATCCTGGGATTCAAGGAAGTTCAAAAAGAACTATGTGCCTGGAGCAGTGTTGTAGAAAGTATGGTCAGAGAAATAGCAAGGAGGAGATCTGTACACCACATGGTAAGGATTTTGACTTCAGATGATCAGAAAAAGCACCCCTCAGAGCTTTAACAACATTTTGAGACCTCCACAGTGACTAACCAAGAGCTGACCCCACTTCCCTCCCAGCTGTTCAGATGGCTCAAAATAAGTTCTAGCACTTTAGCAGCAGTTCTGATGGAAATTCCACCCTAAAAATATTACAGTCTGATTAGAAGGGCATCTCTACAACTTCTTCTAGCAACTCACAGACTTCCAACCCATCTGCAATGAGGACCTTCTCGGAGGACCTTTTAAGTGACTAAACTCAAGTTTTAGGAAATGATCTCATCCACTAAAATTAAAATATTAAAGAGGGGATGAAAAGAAGCTACACTGCATTCTCTTCCCTGGCTTATTTGTACTGTCAATGTGTAAGCCCTTAAGAGGGAGGTAAACACATCAAGCTCCCCTTGCTTTTTTTTTTCTTTTAAGAACAATGCATTTCCAGAGAGAAAATGTCACTGGAGAGTTTTACTAGTAAATTAGAGTCCAATTTCCTTCTCCCCAAATTATTCTCTAGAAGGGGAAACGAAAGCACCGTGTAAGGGTAAGGAGGAGACAAGATATTTTTTGGCTGGCAGCAGAAGTCTAATTAGACTGACAAATCTTCAGTGCCTTCCCCAGTTATGAGGCTTGGCAGGAAAGGAACAAGCCCAGGAGCCGCACGTTATGTAAGGCTGTTAATCAATATTAGCTAAGCCCTGATCCTAAAAATAAACTCCCCCCGGAGGCTCTGTTGTCTAATGGTAAAAGCAAGGGATTGAATACTGTGTGGACTCCTTGTCTCATTTCTGTACAGCTGGTAGCAGCAGGGAAAAGACGGAGGGGCTCAAAGGGTTTATTTCTCTGGGTGAGTATAACCCTTCCTGATACAACATATATACATCCTGTTATAGGATGGTATTTGGGATGAGGTAGAGTTTGTGTCCCCATCCAAGACAGCTGGATTAGTCAAAGTACCTTGAGAAAATATGGTGTTCTAGCCAGAGTCTGAAATAGCTGATATTTGACTATTTTGGTTTACATAAATGACAATTTATGTCATGCTTCACTCTCATAGGACACTGGGTGCAATCAATAACCATTCAGCAAAGCCAATTTCCACTCTGGAAAATGAAAGAATCTCCCATAGAAATCTCTTCTAATAGATGAGGTCAGAGCTCTGGTTCAATCTGGAACCACAAGAGAAAATCCTGGGTAATTGAGGATTGGTATCGATGTAGACAAAATTGTTCATCTTGTGCTTACCCAACACAAAGGAAGGCTCGATGAGGCTCTGTGAGTTTTGGGACAATCTCCTGGGTTAAAGGGTTCCCTGATGTCCAGCATTGAGTGGAAACTTATGGGAAAGGCCATGTCCTAAGTTCTTTCCACACATAGACATGTTTATTTCTTACAACAAGCCCATGGGAAAGGTACTGTTATGCCCATTTTATAGATAAAACAAACAGTTAAGTAACTGAAAGAACCTGGAGAACCAGAAATTCTGACTCTGAATGTACTCTTTTCCCTTCAACATGCTGTCACTCTACCTGGAACATGCAAGTTTGTTTGTTTGATTGTTTATTTGTTTTTTGTTTTTGGTAATAATCTCAAGGGTGAAGTGTACTTCCTATTGTTCTCAGCCTAAATCTGAAAGTAGAAGAGAAGGGGGACCTTCCACATAGGTATTGTTGCAAAGCCTTCCACATAGGTATTGGAATCCTTGAAAGTTGTTCACATTTGACCACCAAATTTGTGAGTATCAGATAAAAATGCAATTTCACAAAGCTCTCAAGTCTTTCTTTCATTGGGATAGTTCCAATCTAATCTGAGTATTGTCATTTTCTGGTAATTTTCTGGTGCCAGGCAGTACTGGACAATGTCAAGGTGGTTTTATCAATGTCCAGAACAAAACAAAACAAAAAATGGGTCATAATCAGTATCATGCTAATAGTGTATAAGTGATTCCATATGGTGGTTTGTATAGAATACACTGAGTTCTTTTTTTTTTATTGATGACTTGGTCTGGAGGCCTTAGGTATGAGAATACACATTTTTCTTGGGACTATTTTCCTTTGGTCCTTTCTCACAGGGACATTCTGGTCTTGGTGATTGAAAGTTATGACTAAAAGACACTTGTTTCACACTTTGCCATCTATCCTAAATGAGGACCAAGAAATTTGAGTGTAGACTGTGTTGGACTTTGTTTTTTTAGAAGCTGACCTATCAGCGTCATGACACTCGGGTCAGCTGTACCATAATAGAAGTGCCTGAACAATTGCTGGGGCATTCCTGGTAGTAAGACCCACAGGGAACCCAATCCAGTCCTCTCTTTTTGGTCCTCTTTCATGGTGGGGTAGGGTGTCAGGTCAAGACTCTCAGAATCTGGATCTCTTGCCTTGCATGAATCTACTCTATGCATTCTCTGTTCTAGTTGAAGTTGGCTGTCATCCTCAGGAATTACTGTCTCTGACTTGGACAACATAGCTTCGGACATTCAACCAACCTGAGGTTTGTTCCTGTCACCATGAATCTGGCTGTACTCATCCGCAGGCCCAGTCATACCCACTCTAGCCATGAGATCCAGCCAGCCATCCCATAGAATACCCCTCACTCCCAACACACCACCATTTGTAAGCCGCTACCTCAAATCGATAGCTCATGTCAAGTTCTCTTGCCCTCTTTAGATTGTAAGCTCCATGATGGCAAGAATCCTAAATTCCTCTTCTTTGAAACCCCCAAAATATGTGTAGTCATATTTCATAGTTGAACATAATCTCCAAGAACCACAGAACTCCAGGTTGGTTTAAAAATGGAAGAGAAAGTAAAAGATGGGTAGTGAGGTATCTGAAACTGGGGACCTTAGAGAATTTTTATTTACCAGAACTAATTTCAGCCTCCACATTCTACTCTGACCCTCCTTCAAATCCTTACCCCCCCCAAAACCTCCTAGCCCCTACTGTGAAATATAAACACTACTGTCTATAGAAGCAATCTCATTTTCTGAGGTAGATTCTTGCTTGAGAGTAGTGATTTGCATACCAAATGTGGGGACAGAATATAAAAATAAGGTTAAAACACATTCAGTCATACTCTTCATGATGTACCTGTTTTAAGCATTTTGCTTATATTAACTTAGTTATCCTCATAACAATCACACATTGTAAGCACTAGCGGTAACTTTTGCTCTGGCCCTGGTTGCCCAGTTTTACAATGTGGTAGACAGGTTGGTTTCAAATTCTGGCCACTCCTCCCATCAGAAGTAGGGTTTACGCCCCCTTCCCTGAATCTGAGAAAGGTCTGTGGCTGCTTTGACCAATAGAATGTGATGGGAGTGACATTGTGCGGGTGTCTAGGATCAGGCTTTAAGGAACTGGCAGCCTCTATTTCCTGTCTCTTGGAAAGCTCTCTCTGGGAGTCCTGGGCCTCCATGGGAAAAGTCTTATTCTTCTGCGGGAGAGACTACATGGAGAGTCACAGAGAATACGGAGAGAAGGAAATGAACCCAGTTGAGTCCAGTGTTTCCAGTTAACCCACCCAGACACAAGGCACATGAGTAAAGTCAGACCCTCCAGACCTGAGTAGCTACTGAGTAACCCCAGCAGACTCCACACAGGCAGAAGAAATGCTTTGATGAGCCGCACATTTTGTGAGATCCAATGACATAATTATTGTTTTAAGTCACTAAGTTGAATGGGAAAGTTGGTTTTCTAGCAATAGTTAACTAGAGCACATGTGAATTGCCCAAGGTCATTTAGCTAATATAAAGAACTAGGTTTTAAAATCCAGGCAAGTCTGACTCCAAGTACGTGTATTTAATCACTCTGTAATAGCTTTACCACTGGAAAAAATAAAATAAAATTGCCCAAAGTACACTATCCATTCAGAAGGGAAAATGCTCTATAAGTCATGCCCCATGTAGTTGTTAGATGATAAGGTATATAATAAAGTCTATCTTGTTTCCTGGTTTCTTCAAAAAATATTTACTGAGCACCTTCTCAGTGGCAGACCTTTACCTGAGAATTATCACCCACCCACCTGCTTTCTCAATCTTAACTTATTATTATTTTATTTAGGGAGCACTTAAGAGAAATCCTTAATACGGGGTGAGGACCTGAAACTTGGACACCATAGCTATAATTTAATGTAGTTCATGTAATTCACAAGTAGGTCTGTTAACGAACCAGGTTATCAACAAGATCAAAGCACCAATTACTTCCATATCAACTCGAGAACTTTTTATTCATAATCACACACAGTTAAGAGCAGCACTGAAAGCACTTTGCAGTTTTCTTTTGATCAGAAATCTACAGTAAACCAAGGTCTTATCAGAAATGAACTGCTCAGATCCTGCATTCTCAGCTTATGCTCTAAGAAGGGATCAATGGGTTTTTAAACAACCAGGATTCTATACTTGTGGATTCACATGCTTATTCTGTTTTTCTTGGAGCCTCATTTTAGGACAATCAAAACAAAGGTGGACAGAACAGAGTATTGTTTAGAAGAGCTAATGATGGGCCCAATGAATATAAAATTCAGTCTTCCCTACTTCTTTTCTCTCTTTTCTGAAGTATCTTTCAGAATTCAAGCCTTCATGGGTCCACTTTATCCAAGAATATTACATGGATCACAGAGGACATATTAGAGATTCTGAGACTGACCTTCTTCACCCAAAGTATTTGGAGTCTGGGAATTGTGAGAATCCAAGAGTTGTTGGATCCCTAGTCCTAACCTATGCTTGATGTGGTCTATAGAATGTACTTGAGATCAGAATAGGCTTGCAGACAAGATAGCCTATGAGTTTTCACGGAGCCCAGGACTGAGATCTTATGGCTAGCTGGCAAGAATAAAATGCCCCAAACCATAAAGTTATTTCCTCCAGTTAATCTCTATAAAGAACATGGGGCTTTTTTTATACCTCATCTCAGTCTAATCCAATTCTGCTAGCCTGTTGGCTTTCCTCCAAGAATATGTATTTACACACCCTTAAAAACAAAGAGCGTCAACAGATTTATAAATCTCTTTTATAGCCTTGATATAAGCAAAAGGAGAGACATGTAGATGTAATCCAGTTATTACTGAACTCAGAGGAAAACAAACACACGCCAGACAGGAGGCTGAGGGCATCCTCCAGCCAGCCATATCCACTAAAATGAGAACAGGTTCTCTGATATTTAAGGTCATAATCACTGGCAAGATTTACTCTACACTTCTCCAGAAGCTGTGGCTCTCTCAGTTTGTGGAAAGGCTCACCCAATCTGCTCCCATTTATGAATTTGCTGTAGGAGGGAAAGCCAAAAACCACTAATTACCATGGCTTAGTCCATGAGTCCCCATGTAACATTAAATCCTCCTGAGGTTGGTGAAAATTTGGCCTTGAAAAAAGACTACAGGACCAGCCACTGCTATGAAGAAAAAGCCATTTGCGACTCTGCTTCCCACAGAGTTAGTGGAAGGTATTCTGACACAAACAAAACAAGTCTGCCAAGGCCTGTGCAGACAGAACTATCTTTTCACTAACAATAAACAGATCCACTCTTGAGCTATAGAGAGTCATAATAGAAATATATATTGCCTTTTATCTTTTTTTCTTCAGTGAGTAGAGTGAAGTGTCAGGAGTTATAGCTTTAATATCAGAGAAAAAGCTTTTTTTTTTTTTTTTCTTTTTGAGCATGGGTGTAGGTATGCATGAAACAGTGCATGGGGCTGTGAGATTGCTGTCCTAACCAGGTCCCTGTCGCTTTTCTAAAACACAAGGGTTGGCCTGACAATATCATCAGTGCATACAGCTTCGAATCACACCTGTGGAGTCATGGAAGAAGCTATCTGGATATTTTGGGTTAAAGAAATGGAAAAAGGAAGACAGTACTTTTAAACTCTACCAAACTTAAGTTAAACTTAATTCAGAAGAATGAGAACACATAGGAGGTTTAATTGATTATTGATTGACTTTAAGTTTACAATGCCTACTGAAGTCAATAGAAGGGTGTTGTCAAAGATTCAATTGAGCCCCAGGATATTTTCTTAAAACTAAGAAAAAGAAAGGACAAGTACTGATCTACTGAATTTTCTACCAACACTAACTAGCCTAGGGGTAATTTCCCCACAAACAATCGGAATGTCTTATTTTATGCCAGAGCATTTAAGGCTAATAATTCGATTAACCTTCTACTCCCTACTAACTAGATTTATAAAATGTCAAGGGAGTTAGCAAAGCATTAAATTTTAGTTTCAGTATAATTACTTTTAAATGAAAAAAAAAAACAAAAATGTTACTACAAAATAAGAACTTCCTATATAGCTAAACCCAGACCTTCACATTTTCTAATGTAATTAGGATCTTGGTCAAATATAAAGAAAACAAAATGGACAAAAATATAACACCTGATTAATCAACACTTACTATCAAACACAAAAACTGCATTTTATAAAGATCAGATGAACCTCTAGCTTCAATTGCTCTTGATTTAATGATACCCACTGGCTTCAAAAATGAACAAATCATGTTCCAGTAAAGCCATCAGGAGGATGTGACTAGAATTGTACTGTACTAGAATATAGTCTTTCCTGTGATAAAAAATTTTTCTTTTCCCTTTTTCTCTTTGTGCTATTGAAAAAAAAAGAAATATAATAAAATAAGAGGAGAGAATATTTCATACTTAAAGTGTTAACCATTGCTCATTTTGAACAACAGCTTTACCTTTTCAGTGGCAAATATGATAAGAGTAATAACCAATGAGTGCACACAAGACTTAAATAACTTCTTTAGGAATTACTTTGTCTTTCTCTACTCCTGAGTCTCATTACTATGAGCATCTGTAGGCATCCTTCCTATAAACATTCTAATTCAGACTCTCTAGCTACATAGCTATAATGACCATAATAGCAATGTCTCAAAGACAAAAAGGCAGAATCAATTAATAGTTGGAGAAAGACTTACCTGAATGCTGGCTGTTGAGCGATTCTTGCGAGTTGTGGTTGTAGCCATTGTAGTGGTGGTTTCCATGACAGTTGTAGACATTTCTGGTGGCATGGCGGTTGTCTGTGTTGTTCCCAAGATTGATGGGACTTCTCCCACCAGTCGAACACTTCCATTGATTTTAATATTGGGGTTGTTCTCAGCTGCCATGTTCAGTACTTTCAAACCATCATAATAGAGCCCAGAGAGCTGGCCTTGGAAGAGGCGTCCTTTGTCCTTTCCACCGATGGCTATTTGAGCCTGGGTGTTGAAGATGGTTAACTGCCGGCCTAGTGGGTTGGGTGGAGGAAACATTATTATTCCCATATATTTTCTCTTTTTGCCTTGTTTGGTCTGAATGGACCAGGCATAAAAACAGGCTTCCTTGAGTAAATGAAGGGGACAGAATAAAAAGTCCAATGGAAATAGTAGCAAGTAACATTTCACTATGTTTATCTCTTCCACCGTCTAGCTGAATATCCCAGGTAACCTGAATAACCAAATTTATTTCCTTATTGTGAAAAAGGAGAACCTCAGTTCGATGATGAAGAGTAATGTAACCTTCTTGGGTATGCAGTTGTGGACAACTGAAAGAAACCCCAAATCAAGTGATGATAATAATAAATCATAAGTGCCAACTGCACAGATTTTTTAAACCTACAAAGTAACATAATAACTAAAAGAATTATATATAGCAAAGACTTTGTGAGGTAACTCAGAAAACTGAATTAAAAACTAGGTCTGATAATTAAGTTAAATTAGCTGAACTTAAATTAAATTAAATTACAATTAAGACTTGGATTGATTGCATGCTTATAGAAATGAATATTTTAGTCACCAAACACCTCATTTCCTAGGAACCTTCATATTGCTTAATATTCTATCTAGACTTGTTTTTTAATAAACATCATGACAAATCATTTCTTATCTCTATTAATGTTGAGGTGAGGGGATTATGGTTATATAACTAAATGTCTTCTTAAAATACAGAAAATAAGTGGGCATTGATGGGGAGGGGAGGAGAAAGAAGATATCATTCTAAATCAATACATTTTAAAGAGGGGATGGGTATTAATGGAAATGAAACACATAAAACTCCTTAAAATGCTGCAGAGATATGTTAATGGGTTGGAGAATATCAGTAGCTCACCTTATTTGGAGTTCCCACGTGGGGAACCATTTATGCTTCTGTGGATAAATATCTCTCAGAATGAAATCATGGTAGAACAGAATTTAGAATAGTATAACTCAACTTATCTTTCTGCAACTACTTCTAGATCTTTCCCAGACAACTCTGAAAGGTTTTAAAACATTCTATGCTATTTCTTCAGATTATTTCCCCTGATTTTCCCTATGAAGAAGAGGGAAAAGCTTATCAATGGAATTAAATATATACCTTTTGAATTTTTCTTCACTTTAGTCAGTGATCAAACAATGTTTCACTCATTTTTAAAATAATCACCTGAATTATTTTAGCTATAAATGACTGGGAACAATGTTCTGTTATTATTCTTGCCTGCCTAATAAAAGGGAACATATTTTTAAAAGACTGGGGTTTTTGCTTCACAATCTCTAATATGAATAGAGGCAAACTGTGATGTTTAAGCTGTTAACCTCTACTACTATTATATGGTCTTTAAGTCTATACAATGATTAGCTATCCTTGAATTTCTGGTGCACAATGTAAAATATTTTCTCAATGTATAATAATGGACAAATAAAAGAGGCAGAGGGAACTTTCTATACAAAAGTCAACTCTGCTCCTTGGACAATTCTTAAGAGTATATTAGCCAGGTATGATTTATAAATAATATGCATTTGGAAGCTTCAAACACTGCAGTATGGGGAACCTGCCAGGTAATTTTGTTATAATGAAAAGGATCTTCATTCTATAAAAATATCGGAGCATGGAAATGAAATCTGCTGGCCTTAATGATAATGGAATTTCCCAGACCCTAAGGGTGCAATCAAAATAGATCTAATAGATTTCCATTATTTTCCCACCAATTCCTTCAGTGCCCTGTGCATATGCATCATTGCTTGTCCTTTGGCCTCTCATTTCTCATACAACATGTGGCAGAAGTTCAAAGCACAATAACACTGGGTAAAGACCTGGAGCTTATACCTCTTTACTGCTTATTTTATGACAATAGCATTTTCTGAGAGCCCTAAGCTTACTACAACAGAAATGCCATGATGGAAGGAGAGAATAAATATTCCCTCAACCTTATATAGGCTTTTGCAACAGCTTGATATAAGTAAGAAGCTACCTGGTAGGAGAGCTCTGGGACTACAATTCAGTATCTTACATCAAAGAGCCCCAAGCTATCCCTTCCATTCACGCGACTGTTGGCCAACCGTAATATTTACTCATCTCCGTTTTTGAATACGATCCAGTATTGATGATCAGTTAATGGTTCTAACTGATTATAGGTAGAACATTTTATATTTCTAATACTCCTGAAAGCACTTCACATCTAAAATGGTTCTCATCTATTTTCCTGGTGATATTATTCTGCCAATGCTTAAAAATAAAAAGGGTCAGAGAGAATTGAAATGCAAAGCTGAATTACACTGGCCAGAAATAATGGAGTTCTTTCATTTCAGCTACCACAGTTCTCTCTGTAAAGTGGCCTTGTTTGTTCAAGACTGACCCAAGCATGGAGACGGGGAAGATGTTTCCTGGGCTACAAGATTAAGCCACTGCTCCATTTCTGGCTATTGCTGCTTTCCCAGAGAAATCGGACTAATCATTTGAGAACAAGACACTGTGGGTCGGGGAGGGTGAGACAGAAAAGAAGATTGTCTGTTTCAATTTTCCATGATGCCACAGGAAGGACTGGAATTTTGGTGGCTTCTCTGCTTCATGGTCCATTTCTGGCTATATCCGCTTTTGTTTTAAGACTATTTCTAGCCCTCTGTACCTTGTATTATGTGGTTGATAGTAAAGCTGGCAAAACTAAAGTAATTGATACTCTCAGTCTCCTGCTATGTCTTCTTTTGATCAATTTATCTCTCTCTGCTGAGAGGAGTAAGTGAACAAGCAAGAAACAGCTATCACTACTCTTTCCCTTTAAAGGATATAATTTTTATCATTTGCCCACAATTCCTCAAAATCAATGTCGGATTTCATTATTGTCACTGATTACGATCAATCCTGATTTTTAGATAAAGTGATGATATCTAAAGCTATTTTCCAATCTGAGAATTGATCTATCATCAATAACACAAAGTTTTGTTATAACACCAGTACGAGATTTTGTAGCAGGTTACTTTCTGCTTTGGTTTAGGAGCCCATCCTTTTCAAAGTTATTGTTACCTCATTTGGACATCAAGTTCACATACTGCTTAAATGAAATCTTTGCACGTCTCCAGTCAGTGTTGCACAAAGACTAATTAATTAAACCTCAGAATACCCTTGGGGGATAGGCAGTATTATTTCTCCTCTCCTCAGATGGGAAATCTGAGATATAAAAAGGTTAAGTGGATTGTTTAAGGTCAGAAAGTCAGTCAATAGTAAGCCAGAAAATGGAACAGGAAAAGCTGTGCCCCAGACCTCGACCAATGACAGAAAATCACTCTAAACAGGTATTTCAAGTACTTCCTAATACATCTGCCTAATCATCCTTCCGTCTTTACCTTTTTTTACTCATTGTCTTTACAAGGTCCTTTGGTATATGTAATCTATTCCTTTTGAAGGGAAAATTAGCTAGACAGAGGAAGGGGTAAAGCAATGGAATCAATAGATGTTACTCACATTACAAAAAAAAAGTAATTTCAGTTAAAATAATGTAGAGGTGAAAAACTCTCAGACTGCAAATAATTCTTTTCATTATTAGGTGCATATATAAATACATACATATTTGATTAAGAAACTAGAATGCCTCCCTCCATCCCACCTGAACCACCCCACCCCTGCCCCAGTCCCAATCCCTTAATCTGTTGTGTGTTTAAAAGAATCCTTCTATGTGAAAGCCAACTGATAACAATGCTATTGTAAGAAAAACTAAAAGCCTACTAATAACTTCAGAATGGTTTATACAAATGAAAACGCCTGGCATGCTATTAAACTTAGACTTCAAAAGGCAATGGAGTAAAATAAAATATTATTAACATAAAATTGAAAGAAACAAAAAAGTTCTCTCAGGCACATGAGACTCAGACATGCATCTAGTTTTCATTTCCTTTTTAAAAAGTGAGGCAATCATCATATTTAATGTTAAAGGGACTTTATGAGCTGATGATTACTAGACAAAATTATTTGCTTTTTAGAGTTATTCTTAATTTATTTTTAATTAGACCACATACGTTAAAAAGAGGGCAAACAGTTAAGACTCAGGATTTTCCGTGTTTGAAGGTTGACTATTTTTACCCAACTTAAAATTGTAGCAGTTGTTTTTTGTTTGTTTGTTTTTTGTTTTCTGTTTTGTTTTTAGGCTGTATACTAATACACCCAATGGCTTTTTATATATAACCAAATCAAGTCTCTACGTATTTTAAAAACTCACATTGGGTCTTGAGATAAGAAAAGCTTATACTGGCTTGCTCAGGAAAGAACAGAAGGAAAAATAGCTTCTTAAAGATAGAAACCTTTCTCCATTGAAAGACAATAGTTTACATCCCAACAAATAGAAGCCACACAGAAAATTCTAACGTCAGGTGTAACCGCTGCCCTTTTATTAACAGAGTGGTTATTTTCTTCAGCAAATCACAAATTGCTGTTTTGCCTTTCACGAACCTTTCCTTTTCCAACTCACTGCCCTGCCCACGTACACTTTCTCTGCATAAATAACAAATAAGGATATCACACAACCAAAATGTAAAATAAGTTTGCTTTCATTTTTAGTTTCAGCCAGCAACTAGAACACAATTAATCTCTTATGAAATACTTTTGCCTCCGGAGATCTGAATCTAAAAGGCAAAACTCATTTTTCTCTTTTTTCTTTTCCTTGTTTATAAACAAATGTTAAACATGACTCCCCTTATAACATTTGTTTTAAGCAGTTTTAGTTAACAAAAATCTATCTATGATTTTTTTGTTATTAATCATGCTACAGATAGTAAAGCCAAAACAGCCTCAAGATGTAAGTTTAAAAAGTACTTTTGAAATTTCTTTAGAAAGCTTTGGTAGAAGAGGTAATTTAAAACAAATTAACAAATAACGTCATGCAGTGGTTAAATTGCCATAATACATTTCTTTTTTAGAGGTTCCTAGAATTTCTTGTTTGTGGTTGTCACACTGATAGCAAGCTAGATGTTAGTCCCTTTAACTGTATTTTAATGGCAATGTATTATAGCATGATTTATCAACATATGGCAGGTGGAAGCTGACACAAATTATAATGAAAATTAAAACAGTCATTTATGCAGCAGGCGATTATCATTTAAGGAACATTTATTTGCAGGCTTTAAAAATGAGGGTTTAGAATCAAATGAATTTAAAATAAAAGTTTTAACGCCGGTTACCTTTTTCCTGCAGCCACTCCTCTACGGGCCGGTTATATTTGAAGGGGATTTTCTGTTTTACCATTTGGAAGCGTTCATTATCAGTGTTGCCTTTAAAGTTTAAAAAACAGCTTAAAGAACAATCTGAAAAGTCAATAAGTCATTAAAAAACATCCTAGGTTTTTGGTTTGTTTTATGAAGTTTTTAGAGATAGATATCAATTTATCTTTAGTAGAGGTGGAGTCGAAGTCACTCTGCCCTTGGTTGACAGGTTTGAAGTCAGGTAAGTGTTAGCTATGCCGTGCTCCATCAGATTTTGGAAATGTGACATGGGATAGGAATCAGTAAGAAGTCTGGCCTTTCATAGAATGGGTTTACCTTCGCTCTTCATCTCTTACCCCAACTATACCTTAATTGGGCCAATGGAGGCACACAGATCTCTTTGACCTGTGAGTAATTAGCCTGCCAGTTAAGCTTAAGAATATGGTAGGGGACCCTCAGTGTCTTGGTCATTCATGTTCCATTCTCGCTCAGCTATATCCTACCAGAAGCATGGCCCATGTACTTCCTTATTCTACTCTTAAGTGTTTGTAGCTGCTCTTCCTTTTACAGAGGGAAGCCAAGAAGACGATTTAAGTCTTGATGGACAGGTGAAACTACTTATTCCATAAAGGAGATCCTGGTATCCTATCAACTATGTTAAGTAGAGTATTACAGATGACTTTTATATCTCTACCCCTTTGTCTGTATTTGTTTCACATTAAATAAAAAGAACCCCCAAAGTATATATCTGTAAATAAAAGCAGCTATAAATACAATGATATAGCATCTGCAGATGTTTGAATACCTATACTTTATTACTTACTAATAGATACATTCTTTATATGTTTACCTAGTCTCTCTCTCTATTACCATTCTATGAGAGATCCTTCCTGAATAAGCATCCATTCATAAAGCCTGTTAGAGATACTTCTCCCAAGCATGAAATATCTAATTAGTGTCAAACCTCAAACATAATGTTTTTAAGTGCTGGTATACCCCCTTCTTCGTTCTGTAACTATTTCTACCCCTGGATGATTTCACTAATTAGGACAGACATGGAGAGTAGTGTTGTGGAGATGTACTCCTAATGCATATGCTTTTATTATTATAAAACCATGCTTTGGGAATCATTCTATCTCAATTAACCTGACAGTGATCAAAGAGAAACTAGTGAATTCTAATTCACTACTTTGACTCATAGCCTTATATTAGAATTTAGGGAATCCCATTCCAAATTACCAATGTTAAAAATTAATCAAAGCTTCAAAACAAGTGGCTTGAAAATCATTTACCAAAAAAAAAGTCTAAAAACCTGGAATCGTTGGAATTGAATATATCATCAGGTCAAGTGAACAGAAGCTTGACATAACATTTCAATCTTAGTGCCACTTCCATAAGAAGTTATTGGCAGATTCCACATGTGACTAACCTGGTGCCTGCCTTCCATGAGGAATAGGATGGGAAAAAAGTGTCAATATTGTGAGATGCCTGTAAGATTCCCCACTCATTTCTCCTACAAAAAATTATTCTAAGAAGCTGACTCATTATACCCATTAACCAAGAATAAAACAATAATAACAACAACAAGTCATGAAAGCGGCAACTATGGGTTTGTTTTCAGCCTACATTACAGGACCCACTGACATATCAATGGGTAAAGTGCAATGAATGGAGAGAATAACTAACAATTTTGGATTAGAGAGTAAAAAGTTTTTCTCAAAGTATTATTTTTCACAGAAAATAAAAGAAGCGTGCAGGCAATGAGAATAAAAATAGAAAGACAACTTAACTTCTTGGCGCTTCAACAAGGCCATAGCTCAAGAAGTTAGTAATACCTGTTAATATGGCTACTGATGAGAGATCATTATGATCCTCCCAGGTGAATCTAGGTACTCAGAAGTCTACTCATTCAAAATAAAGTCGGGTAAATTCTCTTCATAGAAAAGAAACATACATTTTTCTGAAAAGAATCTATATCTAAAACTCTTAATCCTACTCTACAGCAGACAGATATCCCAAGGGATGTCATCCATCTTCATAAGCTTTGATCCCTCTCAAGTTTTAGTCCTGACACAAGAGTATATTGAGAAATGGCAAATGAGTTATGCCAGATTCATCTTGAATATATTTTATTACTTTGAGTTTTCTGTAACTATCATTATAGGCTACAACATTAAATATAGTAACAAGCTTCATTCTGCTCACTGCACAATGGATTAGTGAAGTCAATAGCAAATATAAAGCTAAATATTCTTAGTAACAAACATGGCAAAATCAAAGGCAAAGTTCCAAATTTCCAGAGTTCTATATGCATCAAATTAATTAAATAACTGCACTGATCTACTTCTTCTAAATACATAGGGCACTTGGCCCTTCTAAGCATCCCCTCCGCCACATCGATGCTCTTTCAAACATAGAGACCCAGAGAAAATTATTTTGGGACATGGTACAGGCTAGAAAAAGAAAAAAGCTATGTTGGACAATCCATAAGTGACATGTTGAGAGGACAGCATAGCCACAATTCAACCATACACCCTTCAAAAAGTGAAAGAGAGAATCATTCTTCTCCACCTCATCTTTAAAGACATTTAGAAAAAATTTTAAGTTTTCACAGCAGATTGATAGTATCTGGCAGTAAGGATAGTGATCTTGCATACTGTTAAAAGCTATGAAAGATGGAAGGTCATTTGGAACACCAAATTGGTTTAAATTGCCACATTAACATTGTTCTTAGTTTCTTTTCATGTTCTTGTTGGTTTTTATTTTAATTTATCTCAAACATTAGAGAGAACTGTTTTAGAAACATGTGCATAAGAGTGAGTTCATTTACCCTGAGCCCCATTTGCTAAACTGACTGAAGAATAACCTTCTTAATATAAGGATTCATACATAGGGATGATTCTGAAAGCTTAACAAGCCTCATCAAATTCATATACATTTATATTGAATCCTTAATAACATTCACTTGTACATTTCATAGAGCAATGAGTACGAAAATTTAAACAAAGACTGAAATAAATTCTTCAATAGAAAGTGATGCTATCTTCAAGAAAGAATGACCTTATAAATAGTAAAGCCATAATACCATTAAGAAGAGGCCTATGTGCATTACTAATTAGACCAAAAAATGTAATGAGTTCAGTTCTCAAGCACGCTGAGAAATCTGTAAGTTGCACAAAGAGCTATTCAAATAGATAGTGCTTAAATTATTTACATGGATCTGACACTCACTTACATGGAACTAAATTTTAGGAAAAAATATCAGTCACATTTTATTCTACTTCAAATAAATGTATGAACTTGCGTGCGTGCATGCGTGCGTGCGTGCGTGTGTGTATCCCCTTCCAATCTTGGTCAAATATTGAGATTTTTACATTGCCCTCTTATGGTTATTTGCATTTGTACTACTGGTTCCATTATCAAGTATTTCAACTCCTGGAGACACACAAAACATGCACTGTTGAATTATAATATTGTGAAGAGCAGACTACTGAGGCAAAATTATTAAAACCCAACTGGTTCATACACATAGCTCCAACATTTATGAAGAAATACTTCATGTTTCCTACACCTGGGTGAATCTATTTGAGAAAAAAAGGAACAGAAAACAGAAGATAAGATGAAGAAATTGAGTTGATCCTTGAATAGGTCACCAAACATCAGTCCCTCTTTACAGTCCCAAAGAGTAAAATTAAAATTTGTTGGCAGTCTCAAATGAGTAAAATTCTTTAAATTGAAGAACTAAAAGAAAACTCTTGTATAGCACAGAAGATAACTTTTAAAACACCACTTTTACATTCTATTTGTCCAAACATAGATCCTGTTGATTAGACATTATGCTAATCTTCTTAAAGCCATAGTCAATACAGCATAAGACAAACTTGGCTTTGAGTTCTAACTTTATCATGCACTAGCTGTGTGACTTTGTACAAGTCACTTAGCCTCAGTTTCCCCATTTCCCAATTCACCATAGGACTAGGCATAGGATAATAAGAGGTAGATCATATAGAGAACCTGGGAATTGAAAAACATTCAATTTATTTAAATTATTATCATTAAAATGATTCACTGTTTCCCCATGATATAAAAAATGCACACTGTTTCCATGATGTGCTTCCACCCTCTCAGAGCTTTATCAGGACTCATTCAAAAGATAACCACATTCCATTTGGTCCCACAAAGGTTATTATCCAAAGATCCATAGAAAATGAAATATCTTAAATATTCTTAAATCATCTAGGTGTTGCTTTTTGTATATCTGTATCTTCTGAAATATACTCATCTAACCTCATTTCCAAAACAAAGTGGGCTTCTAAACCCATTGAAAGTAAAAGAGCAATTCAGACATTGATAAATGTAATTTTTTGGTCCAGCCACAGTTAATGATGATATACTACTGCTAAGTTGAGGAAGAGTGGCTTAAAGGTTCTAGCAATTTGCACCAGGCTGGCAGAAAATGCTTTCTTGCAGGTAGACTATTAATACCATTTGAAATATTGTCAAGCACGTGGGCATACTAATAGAAACAGTGTAACAACATTCATCTGTACAAAATTAATGCCAGAGGTACTTTTGCATTTTGTTTTGAATCTTCAAATAAAATAAGGAAAAGTTTTCTTTATTGTTGTGTTGACACTAAAAAAATGAGACTATGGGTCTAATGAACAGTCAAAGAATAAATAGTATGTATTAGAGCCAGAGGCAAAAGAAAATCGATGTGGGTCAGTTCAAGTAGTAGGGATTTTTGGAGGTTCTTACAATGTCTCTCTCCCCCAAAGAACACTTTGTGGGTTTCAAAGCCAATATAAGACAACTGAAAAAAAAGAACTGGGGAAATCCTCTGAGCTCAGCTCTGGACTTTTTCCTGGTGTTGATCCAGATGAACTCCCTCAACATCAGAAAGGGAGCTATTGTAATACCCAAAGGGTATCTAGCATGTTTGGCAACTTGTAAGTGATGAATGGACCTCAACGAAGAACTAATATGTTATATGTATAAAGTGCCTTTACCAAAGAATTCAAAATGCAATTATAAGTATCATTTCATTAATCCTCACAACACACCTTTGGGGCTGAAGAAAAAAGGATCATTTATATGTTGTGAGTCTTGATCCTGTAGTGCGCTGAGGTAAAGAAATTAATCTCTTGGAGCAGAAAACTGATTGGCTGGGGGAAGTAAATTAATAAGCCCAGAGCACAGGGCATTATTAAGTAAGGGAGCTACTTCAGACTCACTTAAGTGGTTCCATGAGCCAGGGAGAACTTTTCCGAGAGATGAGATGTTTGTCCCTGTAAAGCAGTGTGGCTCATCACAGTATACCTGACTTGGCTGATGAAGCTGAGTGCCTCATGTCTTCTGCATATGCCCCAAAATAGAAAATAAATGTGAAGAGACATATTATCATTTCCTTCCTACATCAAAGCTGTAGTACCAATCCACCATCTCTAGGCTACAGGAGCTGAGCTTTTCAAGCAAAGATGGTTCCAAAATAAGTGAAAAGAGCAGTGGCTAAGTCAGACAGACTTTGGATGCAATTTTATCTCATACATTTACCAGTTCTGTGAACTTGGACAATATACTTAATCTAGATGCCTCAGTTTCTTCAGCTTTTCAAAAAAAAAAGATAAAGATAATATTTATAATATAAATGTTATATTATAACATTTAATCCAGGCAAGGATTTAGCTCATGGGAAGCAGCAAGAGGCTGGGAATGGGGAGTCAGTGATTTAATTCTCAGCATCTTTCTCTAACACACGTCTAAGATTCCAAAATGGATCATCTTTTTTCCAATAAACAGTGAAAGGGTGTATGTATGTATGTATGCATGGAAGGGTTGGGGAGAATCCCAGCCTGGAGAACCCTCTAGAACCCTTCCAGCCTTGATGTTTCCTTTGCACTCTGCCTCTGTTCTCTCACTGATATGCCTATACACATTCAGTCATCATATCTGAATACCTTTGGGCTAGGGGATGGGAATGGTGGCCACACTAGAGATGTAGCCCTGGTGCAGCTATCCAAGTGATCACGTCCCTATTCCTTGACCTTTATCAGGACAGGCTGAGGTGAGTTTGGGTGCAAACACATCAACATTAAACTTCTCTTTCAAATCCCAAATCTAAATCAAAGTGCCATTTCTGTTGAAGTGTTATTATACTAGAGACCATGAACCCTGATGCAACAGTTAGAACATATGTCACCAATCCCTATCCTTTCCCTGTATTTTGAAGCTCTCTCAACTCTCTCCTGAAGCTCATTGCTCCTGGAGTTTCTTTTTGCTTATTTTCATCCATCAAGGATACTCTCACTCCTAGAATAATTTAAAACACAAAGTCCAGATAACTAAAATATCTTTATTTGCTTTCATAGTTTAAGAGAATATTTCCAAGTAATATTAATGGAACTTTCCTCAGTATTATAGGTCTATCTAGCATCTCTTCTTTATTTAAGAGCTACTTTAAAAAATGACATGCTATAAATTAGCAAAACATAAACTGACTATACATAGAACATATAATTTGTTTTTCTTCCTTAAATGTCACTTTTTGCCTTCTATAATTATTCCAATATATACCCTGAAGTTAGCCTAAGTCAGTTTCAATGTCTAGATTTTTGTCTAGTTCCAAACATGTTAAATATATGCCTTGGTATGTCTTAAAGCTTTAGTTTCTTCATTTATAAAATTAGCACTATAATAATAACTTCATCTTAGGGTTGTGAGAATTAACTGAGAATTATATGTATGCAAAGCAGTTAGCATAGTATGTGGCACAAAGTAAGTGCTCAACATAAGATTTATTACTATTATTATTATACAGTACCTGATTCATAGATTAAACTAAAAAGAAAGCTAACTTAACAAAAATTGCTTCACTACACAATTTTAGTGTCAAATCCTTTCAAATTCCTTTTCAACATAAAGCCTTAATGTTCAGTCTTCAGTCATTTGACATATGATCCCTTCCTGATTTCTCTAGGTATCTTTCTTTTTATCATTTATTTCCCCCTTGTTGTAAAAGCCATAGTGTTATTTGGGGGCTTACTCTTCCCCGTAATCCATGCATTCTTACATGTTCATCCTCTGTGTGATCTCCCTGTTTCTCTTTGGTCTTGTCTTGTTGGTTTCTTTCATTTCTCTCTAGCTACCTTCCTCTCCCACTCCCCATTCCCATTTCCTTTCATTATTCTCACACAAAGGATATCAAGCTCAGTGAATTTATAGCCAGACTACTAGAATATTTAGTAAAAAAAAAATTATTCATTCAAATATGTATATGTGGTATCCCTACAAGGCAAAGAGGACAGGTAGGAGGTTCAAGGGAACAATTCAAATGAATAACAAATAGGAATGTTCTCATCCTCATCAACAGGAAAGTCATGTCAATATCAGTGTCTCGGATGTGATAATAAAGTTGTGCTATAGTATGCCTTCTGTGTGTATCTTATAGAATCTCTGGTGGTTATAAATTACAGGTTCTCTAACCCAACCTTTTACTTTGCGCCTGTAAATGAATATATTGCTCCCAAGGGATCTAAAAATAATATTAACTGTGCCACGTACCACTAACCCTTGACTTGGTTAATATACTGGTTTGCAACAGTTGTCTAAACAACCACATCACAGTACAGTCACATCTAAAGTTTGTTTCCAACCAAAATCCAAGATAGTTTCTAATCAAATTGTTTTCCAGAAATTTTGGGCCATCTTGGATTCATGTAAAAAACTTTATGAACTTCAAAGGAGGTCTTTAATTATGTCTCATTAAATTCATTACTGTTTCATAATAGCATTCTGACCTGATAAAAAAGTGTTTAACTCTAGGTCTTTTTTTGTAGGAGATACCGTTCTTAGCTTTGTGTCATCTGCCAAATTGATAAGCATATTTTTTGTGCATTCATTCTAGATTCTGAAAAATTTAGAGAATACGAGGATTATGTAGAGGCTTTAAAAATCAACAAATTCTTTGAAACTCCTCTGCATAAAAGGTGGAGCTTGATTCTTCAACCCTGGATATGAACCGGACATAGTAACTCGATTCTAAAAAATAGGATATGGTGGAAATTACAGTGTGTGTTTTTAGAGACTAGATCAGAAAAGGCACTGTGATTCACCCCACCCCCCCACCCCACCTCCCCACTCTTTTTCATCACTCACTGGGGAAGCTAGTATTATATCATAAGGACACTTAAGAGGCCCTGTGGAAAGACTCACATGTCAAGGAACTGCGGCTATGAGATGTCCTAGGCTTAGATAAGCCTTGAGATGACTGTAGCTCCAACTCGATATCTTGACTTCAATTCATAAGGCAGCTTGATATAGAATTGCTCTACTAAACAGCTACCATATCCTGATCTAAAGAAACTGTGAGATGATAAATGCTTGTTACACAGCAATATATACAGAATAATTAACTTTATCTGTGTTTCATTTGAACCAGAGGCAGACCTGAAGATGCTCGTCATAGCTCTCCTTATACTATACTCTTCCAGGAAAATAAAAAGACAATTCTCCTATTCTTCTGTGCTAATGCTATCCAAAGGAACTTTAGATTAGCTTGATAAGACTAGTGTTGACAAGCCCATGTTAGTCCTTAGCCATCACCAGAAACTTTGTTAAATATGGTTAAATGTACTCCAACTTATCTGTCAAATGAAACACTTGAACATTTGTATATATCAGTCCCAAGTTTAAGAGATCCATCCCTTTATACAATACAGGATACTTTTCCCAAACTAGTTTTCTATTCTGACTGACTCCCATCATCATTTCTGAGTGGAAGTTAACAGGGGCATGGTTCAGATTCCTTAAGCGTCCTGGGAAATTATTCACCTCAGACCCAGAGATGTGTGCTCCTTTGAATAACTCGATTACCATGTCTTCTCCTTTTAGGAGGACTGTATTTTCCTATTTATTTTGTTTGAATCAAAATTTACAGCCTGAAGGAAATTCTCCTTGCTAGAGAACCTGTTAATGACAGATGACAGTGCATGGGGGTTGCAGGGACGGCACGTGTGGGAGTCCAGAGAACCACCGCGGATCCTCTTTGGCAACTGCTTTTTGTGTTTCAAAATTAAAAAGCAGCTTATGGGAGTAGACTTGAATGGAACTTATGGTTTATATTTTGAGAATAGTCTACAATTTTAAGGTTGAGGAGACCTGAGAGATAATCTATGAAATACATTTTCCTTATTTTAACGTTTCTCAAACTTCCACGTAGAACATTAGAAATAGGCAAGCATCAGAGAATGCATATCCTGAAGAACACCCTTCCCCCACAAAGGTATTAGTGAAAAAATTGTACATACTCCTACTTGTTTGGTTATGTGGTATTTCCAAGGCTTTTCAAAAAATGAACCAGTTGGCAGCCATGCATCATTTATTGCAAAATTCAAAGGTCAGGTGTACACTGCTGCAATGTGGTACAAGAATCAAAATGTTCCCAGTGAAGAAACCACCTCGGGGAATGCAGTCATTGTAGTAGATTCTGAATTCATGCAATGCCTCGTTAACTCTACTTGGCAAATTAATTTAAATTGATTTGTTTGTGAGAACTGCAGCATGGCCTCAAATCTGGCTACAAACAAAGAAAAATGATAAACAATGAGCTCAGAGAAAATGTCTAGAGGAAAGTATAGACCAGCATGGCCTGTTTTTATAATATCACTATCTTTGTCTTTTTTTTTTAAGAAGAAATAAAAGGGAGAACATAGCCTATACAAATAAAACACATTTTATAAACACATTGATAAATCATAAATACTCAAAACAAAGGCAGATAAAGTCTTTGAAAGCATCAAGGGAATATTTAAAAAAATCAAAAATTTAAATGGACATTTATTTTTTAAAAAAGTAATTAATTTAAGGCAAAATAAAATGCTTAAGGGAAAAAAAAGTGCCAGTATGACATGACAGAAAGAGCCAAGAGTAATTCTAAAATGTGATAGCCTAAAGAAAATAAAGGACAATACTTCAGGTAAAGTCATTAGTTTCCAACTTCAGTTTGAGGCCTGAATTTCGAATTAGGAGGAAGAAAATTATCAAGGAAAAGAATTATAGCAGCCAGAGCCTTTCCCAAGCTCTCTGCCAATGTTAAATTACAAAATAGCCACACTCCCCTTCCAAAACCCATGTCCCTTTGCAATGGGCTTTTGTCACTCCTCCCATCAGAGGCTGAGTTTATTTTTCCACTCCTTGATTCTGGGTTGGCTCTGATATTTACTTTATTTGGCACAGAACATATTGCAAATGAGATGTAAACTGAGGTTTGAGCAGCACTTGTATGAAATGGAGGTGCTTGCCCTCTTGTGCTGTTGAAGCCTAAGACTGCCACATGAAGAAGGCTAGTCTAGGCTCCTGGAAGATAAAAGACTATGAGAAGAGAAACTCTAGCCATCCAAACCTACTCAGCCAGATCAGCCAGCTCAACTGAGGCCCCAGACATGTGAATGAGGCCATCAAGATCATCCAGCTCCATTGGAGCCAGCCTGGAAGGAAAAAAAATACCCACATAATGCAGGGAAATATAAGCCAATAAATAACAGTTTGGGAGTAGTTTGTAATGCAGCAAACATGAAGTGACACATCTAGGAAGTCAGGAAATCCAGGAAGGACAGGTGGGATTGGGGAAATGAAGCACCTTCCTATGTGAGGGTTTCCAACGCAGGCCCGGGGTGGGGAGGTGGGGAAGTGCTCAGCAGTTGTTTGTGGAGTTTATGTGGTGAAAGCCTTAAGAGTCCTGGATTCAGACAAGGAGATGTGAGGCCCAGACATTTATCTTTAGCCCTCTTCCTCATTCTGAAAAGAGAACAGTCCAATCCAAGGGAAGGGATGCAGTAACACAGCTCCTGAGAAGAGAAGGGAAGGTCAAGGCTGAAGGAGCTGGGACAGGGCAAGAAAACTAGAGAAGAATGGACACTTCTCTGATCTCAATTTTTAGTCCTAGATTAGGGGAAAGGAAGGGGAGGGGTGGAGTTGACTCTATAAGTAATATGGAGCAGAGCTAATAAAGGGCTAGAGAGTTAGTTATCTGACTCCCCCCATTATTATTCAAATGAGATATAAACAGAAATTTAGTAAGAAAAGCAGGCTGGACTTACTGGTAAGATACTGTAGAACTGTAGCTCCCACCCCACCAATGGATTTCACACTCCTTAAATGGAAAACCTTCACTCTCATTCCTCACCTCAACTTTCTAAAACTGAAACAGTTTATGTCCCTGCTGGGTATGAACAATCACTCGAATTATCTAGGCTTAGAATAGAAAGATATTCCCAGGCACTCATTAGCCCCTACTAATATAGAATAATAAAAACAAAGCAAAACACTGAATTAAAGGCAAAACCCATTCCCATCTCATACCTTGGCTTTTAAAAATCAGGCGCTGCTCTTTAACCTCTTTTAAAAGTTATGGATTAGCAAAAAGTCACCTTTATAAACTCACTTAGAGGAGATTGTAAGTCATTTTCCTAGGACTTAATAGCTGGTATCAGAATTGTATGACTTTGGTATGTGCATGGCATTTGGACTCTAGACAAAAGCATCAAAAATGATAAAAAACTAGGGACTATAGGGTTAATTAGAGAGTAAAGACAACTAACATTCCTAAATGTTTTGATTGACAACTTGAGTGACACATACTTGTCAATAATTAGAAGTATGCCACAGTTAATGTTACGATTCAAATATTAGTTCATATTATAAATATGATGACCAGAATTTTTTTAATAAATCAAGGGGTTTTTTTACACTTTTAAGAAAGTAGTTATTGATTATGTAAAATTATACACATATATTAAATATTTACCTGTCATCCAGATTCCACTATCCTGCATTGACTATTAGGTCATATGGGCATGTGTGTTTTTTTTTTTTTTTTGATGAAATTCCAATCTCCTTAGAAGCAAAGTTTATTTTTAAAATCTTTTTACACCATTCTACTTCCATAATACCCTCTACAACCTACAATGACACCAAATACCGACACATCTTAAGTGCTAAAGAATATTCATGAAGTCGATGACTATAGGTACCTCACACAGAGGCAGGTTTCCAGACACCACAGATTATTATACTATTAGCTTTGAAGATTTAGATAATTACTAAGATTCTTATAACCTCTTAAAACCTACAAATTCAAGGTACATAAATAAAATATTAATGACTTCTTTTAACCTTTTAATATAAGACATTAAACACATAATATTAAATCTTTGCTATCTGAGGAACAGTTATAAATATCTGTAGACTACTTTAATTTAAATATATTTATCTCTACTAGGGCAAATGAAATTTTTTTTATAGTTACCCATTGATATGTGTGTGTGTATTCTGTATAGAAAGAGAGATGTTTTATAAATATCTCAAAGGAGAGAATGCTTTTGCATGTTCTGCATAGAACATTGTACCCTGGACCAAAAAAACAACAACTCCTAGTTATCTGTAAAAAATAAACATCCAGGATTGAAAGAATTCAGAATAATTTTAAATGACATTGCTAATAATAATGGCACTGAACCAAAAAAAATTATGGAGGCCAAAGAGGAAAAATCAGATAGATCTATTATCTTGGTGGATGAAAGGGGAACTCTATCATCTATAACATTTCAAATTATATTAGTCAAAATGGAGTAGTCCACATTGTGTAGAAATTTGCAAACCAACAGGGAAATGAACCAGATGACCTAGTATTTTCACCATTCTAATTGCTAGGTTCCTTTGAATTTTACTCTTTCAGAAACCCACTTTTATCTTTGCAATAATGATCCAAGAGATTAAAAGAAGGCCTTTGAGTGACTCTATTTGCCTGCTCAAGTTCATGCAATATCTATTAATGTACCATTGCTGTCTTGTCAAAAAGCACTTAGAACATTAGTAAGTATAGCTATATTTAGGGCAAGAGATGAGACAAATGAAAGAAGAGCATTCAGTTTTCTTTGTTTTATGTTTTTATTTCTAATTATCTGGGATAGTAGCTTATTTAAATCACATTGGAATCTGTACAAATGTTTAGACCTCTAAACAAGAATTGAAATTTCCCATCTAACTAAAACTGAAGGATGTTATCCAAAGATTTTTTTTCAAAGATTTACTTCTGAGTGTGACTCAGAAAGGAGAACCTAGATACCATGAGTAGTGAAGAAATGTGTAGATTTCCTCCTTACTTATCCTGTTGGATTTAATATGTTCTAATTGAATTATGGTCAACTTTCTATTAGTCATTTCCTAATAAAAGTACTTACAGAGATGAATGCATAAAATACTTTAAGGGAAGAATTTGAACATTTTCTGTTAACAAAGGCTTCTGTCCCTAGAGTTTAGATGTGTCAACTGTGATTTCAACTGATATCACACATGCAAAAGGCAGCAAGGTTTGAAGGTTCACAATTGTTGCTCAAACTCTTGAACCCTCTAGTCAACTGTTTGCTTGTTCTAAGTAGCTGCAGTGGGAGAAGTGGCACAAATCAAGGAATCAAAGCCAGAAGAGAGAGGAACAAAGCACACTTATATTGATTGTTCTATTTGACCAGAAAAAAAAGATTAAAGCCACACTAACCTGACAGAATGATGCAGCTATATAATTATGCAGCCACTGAATGAGCTGGATTAACTGGCTAAAACGTTCATCAATGTTTTGGTTGATGTGTTCATCAGAGATATCTACAACCACTACTGCATTACAACTAGAGAGCTAGGAAGGTGGGCTTGGAACAAGTTCTGTGGATAAATTACATACAACTTCTGAGAATTTTAAAGAAAAGCTACTGAGAATAGAAACAAAACTAGAGAATTGTCGAGAAGGTCTGGGATCAGGGATGGTCAGGCCTCTGAGTCAATGTGTTGGTATAGCACCCAGCTCAGTTCAACTGACTTATTTCAAGAACAGATCTGTGAAGATTTATTTCAAAATTCCCTTTATGAACCTACTTGAAGCTCAAAATTCTCTGGGGTCATATGGGAGAAAGTCACAAAATGAAGCGAGACTATTAGATTTCACTTGGTTTACCTCCTAGGAGACCTCAATTGCTCCCTGAGAACAACATATTCTTTCCTATACGTTACCTTTATTTCTACCTCTCCTGCAGGTCCAACTCCATTCTTTTCACACAGAAAATTTAGTAAAATATCCAGCTATTCATTTTGAAAGTCTAAAAGCATTTGGTTCTATTTCAGTTTGTACTTCACTTATATAAGCTCCTATTTTATTTGCAACAGCATCTTACAATAGTTTTATATAGGTTTAAAAATGAAGTATTTCGAAACCTTGGCTCTCTGAGATGCTTTTAGATTTACTTTACATTTACATTTATGTTAGATTTATATATATTTTTAAAACTTTTGTGGATGCCTAAATATCCTCCTTGCTCCCTTCTATCATTTTTTCTAGGTATACTGAGAAATCTACCCTGAGAGACCTACAGAGAATCACCTCAGCAATGTAAAAATATTTTAATAATGTTAAAATTTAATTGTTTTGACAAAGAAAAATTTCCTGGTAAAATTTTAAATATTCATGGTGAAACATTTGATATTTTCTTATTGCTTTTAAAATAAACATAAGTATATTTAATGCTTATAAAGGATGCTCTTTACCTTGGTGTATATTGTTATTATGTATGTGTGACAAAGAAATCAGAAGTCTCCAATAATCTTAGTACAGTTGTGCTGTGTAACATTTATTGAGCAATTACTATATAGCTACTTTGGCTAAAAAAAAAAAAAAGAGGAGATTAACATATGTGTAACTACTTAACTTGAACTATAGAGGGCCAAGTTGGATAGTACATGCTTTCTCTTCTGGTGGTGGGAATTTTGAATTGATTGACAACTTTATTATAGTTAATACTGAGGTCAGTAAAATGTAAAAATATTCCATTTTGTATAAATAGAATCCAGTCTGCTATAGTGTAATTTTTAAATATCTATTTTATACTTGTGAATGTTTTTCAGTATATACACACCTGTAAACCTCATAACCTGGTTCTTGTGTCTTTAAAAAATATGGGAACAAATTCTAAAATGTCTAAAATTCAACAGCAGAAAGAGGATGAGTCAGTCACACACGAGGAGAGTCCACCCTCATAATTGCAGGTTAATGGCAGGAAGTGAACAGAAGCTCAAGCGGGAAGCTCCCATTAACAGGTTAGGGACATCCAATGCTGAGAAAATGACGAGGATGCTCTCTGGGAATTAGCAGCAAATAGATGTAGCATGGAGCAGGCAGAAGAAAATATAAATGCTAAGAAGTCAGTTGGCACCTTTATGAAGAAGGACAGAGAATAGGCTAGGACAGCTAAACCAATGGCTAATAAAAACACATAAATTCAAAAGAAAAGTATGCTAAGTTCCCTAAGGAGAAAGGGAGAAAAGAGGATTTTGTTTACCACAACTTTTAGTTACTGATTAGAAGTAACAGGGCTAGAGAAATAATAATGCTTTCTGTTTGTTATTTTCAAATCTTGCTCTAAGCAAGGTATGTCATGACATAAATAAAGGTGGAATTGAATCTGTGCCTTGGATGTTCATTTAGGAAAGCAGTTAATGGTTGGGTTTTTGTTTGTTTGTTTGTTTATGTTTTAAGCACAGGTAATGGATTGCCTGGCCCATTTATATATTTCTTTAACCTGAATTAACCTCACCAGTGGCTCTATATTACTCCACTTAGCAGTACTATATTCTCTGTGTCTCTGAAATTCAACTCATCCACTTAGAGATTATCTTGCTCCCTTTATTCTAAATAGGGATGAGACAGTTCACAAAATAAAGGTGATGGATCAGTAAAAACAGAAGTACAATCTTCAAAATATGCTTAACCTGATCAAGGGTCCCTGCAACTACAACTAAGAAACAAATCAGACTCATCAGTTTATTTTTGTAAATCGAGTTGTTAGAACGTGGCCACATGTGTTCATTTATGTATTGTGTGTGGTTGTTTTTGCACTACAACAGTAGAATTAAATAATTGCTTGAAAAGTCTATAATGTTTATTACCTGGCATTTTTAGAGACAAAGTTGCTCTAAATAAAGGTATCGGGTCTCCATGCCTATATTCAAATCCAAGATGGCCCTGTCACCTACTTGTCTAACTTCTCTGAGACTCAGATTCCTCATCTCTAAAATGGGAATTATAATAGCATCTCCTTCCAGAATGCTGGAAAAAGGATTCAATGTGATAATCAATGAGCTTGGCATAAAATAAGTACTATATCAGTGTTACCTGTTACTAATTAATATTATTCCCCTAAAATCCTTTATGAAAAGATATGTTGTAATATCCTCATCCCCTTCTCCAGTATATACAGCTCTCAGACACTTGTAGGCATTTTGAATAAAGATTTCACCATTGAACTCTGAGAAAACCATATTTCTATAATATGATTAAAATGCAAAGAAATCTAGTTTAATTAAAATTGAGACTAGAAATTGTACATCAGGCAGAAGCACATTTCTAGTAAATGTTTAATAATGTGATTACAGCATATACTACATGCACTGAGATGTAGGAAACAATTGTAAATTTGCATGTGAATTTACATCTGTCAACCAAATGGATTTGAGCTCTTTATATAATGCTCCTGTGAAATGATGGAAAGGTGGGGTAACAAAGGGACAGAGGTGTAGGAACTTATAAATCTGTGTGGAATCCCAGCTTTGACACCTTCTGGCCTTGGGACTGCAACAAATGTACTCAAACTCCCTGAGCCTTGGTTCATTGATCTGTAAAAGCGGGAGATTAATAATTCTCCCCTGAAACAACTGGGCAGATTATACTAAGTGAAATAATGTATGAACGATGCCTGTCCATCAGTTCCCTCACTGTGAAATGTGTAGGTGGTCACATCATAATTTATGCTCATGTGTGCTTAGTAAGGGAGCAGAGATTGTCAGCATTGTCCTAGAGAACCCAAGGTCACAGCCCAGATTCTATCCCAGGCCCACCCCTGTCTGGTCCTCAGGCTCTATCAGGCACTTATGTGTGCCAGTGAATCCAGATCTCATGTGAATGAATGCACCTTCTTACATTATTTGAAACTGCAGGTACAATGTAGTGTAATACACTGGAGGATGAGGTTTGCCTTCTAAGAGATACAGGCTAAAGTTCTAAGTCTTCATTCCCAAGTCTGGGAATGTTAATTTTATAAGCCTTCATATTTCTGTTTGAAAAATGAAGATAAAAATACTCTCTACTCTTATATCTACTATGAAGATTTAATATAAGAATTCAGTGCAGTGCCTGGCAGTGCCTGGCACTTAATAACTGCACAATAAAATTTAAGTATTAAAACTATCTTGTTTGTACACATGCATTTCTGTTCCAATAGAATATAAGATCCTTGAGGGCAGAAGCTGTGTTTAATTTCATATCATATAGGTATACCCATTACCAAGCATGGATTTACATATAAAGTAGCATTTGAATAAATATTTGTTGACTGGAGAATGAATAAATGCAGAAGGAGATAATTTCAATCAAACCAACTTCACTGATGGAGATGAGGGATTAGCAATATTTTTTAACATAAAAGGCAACAGTAGTTAATAAAAAGATATCTGAAGTGTTTCTGCTTTTTGAAAGTACAAGACAATTATTTTTTCTGACCCATTATCAACTCATTTCTATCATTTGTTTTGACATACCCTTCAGCTTTTGGCTTGAATTATCATTTTCCAATTATGTGCCTAGCCCCTTAGTGTTCTTACACAGCAGTGTACTGGCAATTGCAAACCCCTCCATCCAGGCTGACACGAAGTATCAGTGACTTGCTGTAAGGCTGTAAAAGGACCATGTGAAAAATAAATGCACCTCATAGAGCAAACTGTAAATGTCACTGGAAATCTAATCCAGTCCACATTAAGTCCATGAACTGAAGATGAGAAGTGCCTCTTTGTCCTTGACTCATTCTCTCCTTTCTCCTCTGACCCTCCTTTCCCTCTGCTTCAGCCTGCCAGGGTATTGACAGGGATTTTAGAGGAGTGGAAAGTCTTTATCTCTTTGAGATGAGCTGCAATATGATTACAATCGATTGAGTGATTTACAGTTTAGAGAGCCTTTCATTACCCTCTGTGCTTTATAGAATTATAAATGACATACTGTGTGTGGATATATATTATTATTATTGCTATTGGATATTTATGTACCACCTTTCTCTAAGAAGCCAAATGTTCTTTTTAGACTTTAAATAACTAGAGGGACTCAGCAACCTTGGGCAAAACTTAAAGTGAAGAGACTGAAACATGAAAATTTTCCTATATGGGAGTTAGGACATTTGATAGTCATCTAATGCTGGGGCTGAGGGAAAACAGAATATGGTTGGGATAATAGTTCTAGATTTTCATAATTAAAAATAAATTCTCATGTCAGAATTTTTATTTACTACTTAACTTGAATCTTCTTTGTGAAAATAGGACAAATAAAACTTGTTTGTCCTATTTAGTTTAGCTTTGAAATTTTGCAACATTTGATGATTGTTTTAATTTGGAAGAATTTGTATAATTAGAGATGCCTTACATAGAATGAGGTGCTATTAGTATTTTTATATCACATTATCGCAAATGAGTATAATTTTAAAGTCACATAAAAGGTGACCTGTTTTCCTAATCTTGAAAGTATTATTCCATGAATTTAGTTTAATATAAATATACTTATTACTCATCGAAGTTAAAAAATCTGTTTCCTTAGTGAAATAGTGTCTAGAAGTAACCCTCGAACGTCTCATTACTTATTCACTGACTTTCTAGAATATATATAATATGCAAAACATTTAACTTATGGTTAAATAAATATTTATCATTTTAATTTGTTAAAGTACACCTTTCCCTTTAGATACCAAGGTAGTCTACTAAAGATGAGAAAAATATAACCCAGGACCCTAGACTAAGTTGTGCATCTTATAAAATCTTAGAGAAGTTTCCATCAAAATTATTATTTTGTTCATCAATCCTCTCTATCAAAAGCACTGCCCTGTTCACAAATCAATTCTAGATAAATAATGTCTTTAGTTACTACATTGCTATCATATTATCTGATGTAACTCTTCATCATTATAACAAACTTCTTTGTGTGTTATTGAATTATTTCATAAATAAAATTGAGTTGTGTTTTAGCTTAATGTCCCAGGGACATGTGCCTTGTGTCCATGTGCCATATATTCATGAGTTTCCTTCCTCTCTATCCCAAATGTTCTTATCTTCTATAAGATCTCTCTCTCTCTCTCTCTCTCTCTCTCTCTCTCTCTCTCTCTCTCTCACACACACACACACACACACACACACACACACACACACAAACACATCCTATGTTGACTCTTGAACAATGCAGAGGGGAGTTAAGGGTGCTGACCTTCATGTAGTTGAAAATCCATGTATAACATTTGACTTAACTACTAATAGCCTACTGTTGACCAGAAGGCCTACCATTAACATAAACACACTGTCAAGTAACATATTTTGAATGTTATATGTACTGTATACTGTATTCTTATAATAGAGTAACCTATAGAAAAGAAATCTTACTTGGAAAGTCATAAGGAAGATAAAATGAATTTATCATATTCACTGAAAAAAATCCATATGTAAGTGGACCTGCGTAGTTCAAACCCATATTTTTCCAAAGGCCAACTGTTTAGTCTTGTCTTTTTGTCTTCTGGGTAGTTACATTTAATTTAAGCATTAGCCAGAAGTCTATAGTTTGCCTCAAAATGCTTATCAGCTTCTAAGAGACGTTATTAGGGAGAGAAAGGCTGTAGGTTTGAGAGCAGGAATTGTATAGACAGTCCTCGAATTACGATGGTTTGATTTAGGATTTTTCAGCTTTATAAAACATATGGTGGCAAAGTGACACGCTCCATAGAAACCATAGAAACGATACTTTAAATTTTAACCTTTTCCCCGGCTAGCAGTATGCAGTAGGGTACTCATAACGCTGGGCAGCATCAGCGAGCTGCAGCTCTCAGTCCACCTCTTACTGTCATGAGGGTAACTGACAGATACTCTACAGTATACCCATTGTGTTAGATGATTTTTCCCAACTGTGGGCTATGTTACTGTTCTGAGCCAGGCTAAGCTGCAATGTTTAGTAAGTTAAGTGAATTAAATGCATTTTTGACTTACGATACTTAAAACGTACGATCCGTTTATCGGGATATAACCCCCACTGTAAGTCAAGGAGAATCTGTATTTAACTTTTAAGATATGAGGCTATTTACCTTGTGGCTGGGAATTCACAGAATAGAAAGGTTTACCTGGTAAAATAAAAATTAAAATAAAACAAAAAAAAACAACTAAGCATCCTCTCACTGCTCTCTGATCCCCCAAGCAAGACTGTTAAACAGTATAAGAAACTTTCATCTAATAAAGTTCTTCCCTTCTAGATATGGTCTAGAAGGTAAAATGGAATCTTGAAAGGAAAGAGGCTGCCAAAGTCCCAAAAAGCCTAACTGATGATGTGGAAGAAAGCAGATATCATAAATGCCCATGGGGAAGGCTGGCTTCTTACTTGGCAGAAATTAGAGTTTTAACTTGAAAGAAAAATTCTAAGTTGTCAAGGTTTGGGTTAAGACCGGAATTTCTGGGGCATGCAATTGTTCTGGGGTATCAAAGGGAATACATAAAAGGTGTAGAGTGTGATTCAAAACAAGGGCTCTTAAGCCAGATGATCTTGGGTTGGAATACCAGTATTTTCATTCATGCTGTGAACCAGGCACGTACCTAGGACCTCTGGGACTGTCACTTATCTGTAAAATGAGAATAAAACTAACATCGACCTCAGGGGTTGTATTGAGGTTTAATGAAATGGGTATGAAGTGAGGAGTATTGTAGTAAATGTCCTATAGAGGACAGCCATCACCATCTGTATGAACTGGCTGAGAGATGGTGGCCGCTGCCACTTTCTGCATGGGACAATAACCCCCAATTCCAGTGGCGTTATTACCCCAGTGTAAAGACAAAATACATTAGATAAGTTCAGAAGATATAGAAAGGTAAATGCCCATTAATTCATTAATGATATAAATAAAAATTTACATTATGAATAACAGGTAAAAGGAAATAAGAGATAGTATATCCTAGTTCTGCTCTGTTCGACACCAGTTACCAGCCACCAGCCACCAGCCTCATAGTGCGGGCCTGAGAATGAAACAAGAAAACATACTTGAATCCCTCAGCACATAGAGGTCATGATAACTACACATAAAATAAACCTTCAGGGTCTCAGTCATACCAGTACATTGCAGGTATGGCTACATATGGTTAGTGGCTACTGTACTGAACAGCACAGTCTGAATAAAGAAAATGAGACATTTTAGTCTTCTGAATACCAGTGATTCTCAAACCTAGCTGCTCATAGAATCACCTTGGGACTTTAAAAATATATATTTATGCCTTGAACAACATTTCTCAAATTTTACTCTGTTCATGAATCACCTGTGTATCTTGTTAAAATGCATATTCTGATTCAGTAGGTCTGGGTGGGGCAGAGATTCTGCATTTTTAACCAGCTCTCAGGTGACGCTGCTGCCACTGCTGCTGCTGATCCGTGGATCAAACCCCAAACCAATGAAATTAGATGACCTGGAATGGGGCCTGGGTACCCACAGTTTATTAAAAGTTCCCAGGAGAATCTCATTTGCAGCCAAGTTAAAGAACACTGTTTCTATCTCTCTCTCTCTCTATCCCTTCTTACCTCCCTTCCTCTCTCTCTTTCAATGTGTGTATGTGTGTGTGTGTGTGTGTGTGTGTGTGTGTGTGTGTGTGTGTGTGTATTAAACAGGTTTTTAAAACAGTTTTTGACCAAAGACAAACCCAGCAAGTTGAAAGTCCCTTGGAAATAGAACTCACCTACTTCTGAATCTTAATTCATTCCTGACAAATGAGAAAAAAAATGACTAGTTAGCAGTGCAAATATTTGGGATGCACTGGTTTGACTGACTGATACATTCTGTGACTGAATGTTGGGAGACTTCTGTGTAAGATGGTTTTAAAATGTATACCAAGCAATGTTCAAACACATTCATTAAGTAAACCTTCCACCAGTTGCCATGACATCTCTGCAGTCTTGAAAACCATGTTCAAATATGGCTTTCCTTCTTCGTCGTATTTATACTTTTTCTTCTCTTTGCAGGACTTCACTATCTACATTTTCCTCCCTGTTGAACTGAAAGTAACACTAGCCCTGAATGGATGAATGAGCAGGTAGATGGGGCCTGTTTTAATGTGTGCTTCGAATCTGGCAAGGCTCCAAATGTTTGCAGCCGAAGACAGAAAGAAAAGGAAAGAAAACCTCCTGGCTAGGAATTAATGAAAACCCAAGGCCTGAGGAATTTCAGCATCACGTCAAGTGCATAGACTTTTTTTAACCCTTCAAAGTCTCAATAATCGAGGGTGAGATGTGCACAAATAAATTTTCCTTATTCACATGTATACTGACTAAACTATAAAAGGACAATAAGCATTTGAAGTAATATGTTGGAGACTTTCTCTAACTCAGTAATTCTCACCTGGGGATGATTTTGCCCCCAAAAAGATGTTTGGTATTAAAACCATGCTACTGGCATGTAGCGGGTGCAAGTAGGGATGCAACTAAACATCTTACAATGTACAGGACAGACAGTCCACTGCAGCACAGAACTATCGAGCCCAAAGTCAATCATGTCAAGGTTGAGAAACTCTACTAACTAACTGAACCAGCCCAGGCAGAGACTTCTGAGAATACTTTGAATAGAAAAACAAAATAAAAATCTAAAAACCTAGTGTCAGTATCAATAAAATCATGACTCTGGAAAAAATGTGCAATAAATTTGAGGTAGTGCAATCTGAGAATCCGGATAAGGACCTTGGCTTTACTGAGTTAGTTATTTAGCCTCTCAGAGCCTCAATGATGTAACCTTAATATGGGTATGGAGACAACAACAATACCAAACCCAGTTCTTTTATAGGATAGCGTGAGGATCACCTGTAAGTGTAATAATGCATACGAAGGCACTTTGAGCATCAGTAAGCACTAAAGCAATGTTTTTCCATTTAATCCCTATAAAGACAAGGTTTTGTGGAATTTGACACATGCAAATATTAAAGAGGACGTTTTCCAATCTAGTGTCTGACAAGGAGAGCCACTTCTATATCCTTATCATGTTCTGAGTTGGGTGGTCAAACAGGATTTAGGCTTAGGTCATCCATGGGCATTTTATTGACAGGGAGGGGAGTCTAGTTAGAAGTACATGTGCTAACTTGGGATAAAAAATCAAGTAAAAAAGAAAAACAAGTGAGCCCCCGCTAACCTAGGCACCATATGAAATGGGAAGATGGGATGTCATACAAACGAGATATTTATCAGTCTTCACTTTCTAGGAAGCCTAGTTCTGACCTGGAAAGTCCCTTGCTGTACGATGCTCTTCATTCTAATAACCCTGATGACACAACCAGCCACCCACTCAGAGCAAACAGACCTTTAACAATCCCACTCAACCTAGCCTCCCAGGGGGCCTAGTCTGGGGCTAAAATTAATTTCTTATGCTCAACTCACCATTCCCCTCCCTTGTCCCCACCACTGCATTGTGTCAAGATGGTAATTGGAGGCTTTATAAGAAACATTTGTCATTGCCTGGATGCTAACTCTGGGCTGATTCATCTTTTATTTCCCTCTCCTGTTCCTTAGCCTTTCTATTTTCAGGTTCAAAGAGAGAAGCCACTTTTGAGTTTTCTCTCTCAGAATTAAGTGATATGATTCCAATGGCTACAGAACTTCTTTCATTTTGGATCCTTCCTGATTCACAAAGGGCTTGCATGCTCCATGCTTTGTGCCCAGCTGGTTTCTAAATATGTCACAGTGGGATGTTTCAGTAAAGCCACACAAACATCTGTAAGTGTCCATGAGAAGATTCTGGAGCTGACCCATTTGCCCTGATACATGGGGACCTGTTGAACAGGAATGAGGCTCTGAGAAGGTGTCTTCAGAATGAGATAATTTACGTGAATATTCTGCAGGAGCTACTCTATATTTATTTACTATTTAAACATTAGCAATAGTCAAGTAGCACAACTGAACTCCTCCTGATGTTTTCCATACTTTTTACTATCAATTAAATGGGATAGGTTGGAAAAAGACGAATACATCACTTTTGTAGAAACTGTGTTAAGACTACCTGACCATACATGGTGGGCATTTTTATCTCATGGTTTAACACAGATTAATTAAACGTTGCCAGATTGCTCTAAGTTTAGTTGAATGGGTCCTTCCAGTTGCATCTCCCTGGGTATCTTTTTAAGTTTTGAAATGTAGAATAAGCATATCTATCCTACCCAATTTAATAATCAAAGTAAAGTCATCTGTATGAGTGAATATGTAATAGTAAAAAAAAATGCTACCAAAATATTTGGTAATCCTCATAGCTAACATTTATTAAATATTGACTTAATTGACCCAGAATTACACTGAGCATTTTACACGTGTTCAACTCAGTCTTCACATTGACCCTGGTAAGTGAGTATTATCATTACCCTATTTTACAGACTAGGAAACTGAGGCCCAGGAGGTAAACACTTACTTAGAGAATCAAGAAAACAGAGTTAAAAATGTAAGAACATGGAGAGAAAGAATCTGATGTATTTTAGAAACATTACAGTGATCATCAGAGAAGAAAATCAGAACTATTAGAAATTCTTATTTTATAGTTTACTGTTGTATTTTGAATTATATGTGAAGAGAGGCATCAAATATTTCAGTGCTTAGGGCATTTTAAGGTCTTAATCCAACCTGCCTTAGACTCACAGCTGATAGCACCAAGATCCCAACTCCAGCTAAAGCCCATACTTATAACTGCTATATTGTATCATGTCCTATAATAATAATACAGTTACCAACTGTATTATTATTATAACAGTTACCAACAATTACTAGTAATAACTGTTTTCAGTGGGAAGCAATGCCTTTAAAGAAAGGCTTTTTTCTTTCTGTTTTGTAAACAGAAGAAGCAACCCATAATTTGGAACTAAAGATACAAAGAGATAGACGCACAGCAAGGGTCACTGGTTTTCTTACATATCTATGGCTTTAAAATGACCATTAAAGAGCCTTCTCATTGCTGGCAGCAAACTTGCAGATTCTATATTGGCTCGGGGCAAGTAGTTAACATCAATTTAAAAACCTTTGAAATTCCTAATAAAAACAAAACAAACCCCTACAGTCGCACTAGCAGGGCCAATGATAATACGCATGGAGAGAGATTGATTTTTCCTATGAGCAAATAAACTGCTTTTAAGATCTTAGGCTATTTTGATTTCCTCCCTACTCCTCCCATTCCCCAGAGTTCAAGGAAGAAACATTTAAAAATCAGGTCTATTAGTGTCTAGTGAATTTAGATGATGATAAAAATTCATAGTAGCTGTTAACATCACTCTCTTCAAAGGCTCCAAGATGAATGCGTAAGGTCGCTTTTGTGCCTTAAAGAAGTGCTAAGAGTTTGACAAGAGAATCCTAGTCAAGCCTAAGCTGGGGACTGAAAGGAGACTGAGAGGTAGATAAATGGGTAGATAAGGCTTTTTTCTTCAATAACGTGGGAGCCTTGCATGCTGTTTGTGAATGCTTCCATAATCCTTAAAACAGACATAGGGAGACTGGCTATTAGGAGGAAAACGCAGTATCTGAGTTACTTTTGATTGACTTTAAAAAAAAATAATGCTGAGTTTGGCATAAAAACATAACCATAGCCTTTAAGTCATTCAAAATTATTGGGCCACATGATTATTAGTTAAACAGCTCTTTAACTTCCAGAAATGTACTTCTGGCTTTGTCATCTCTGTGACCACTTCACTATAAAGGACATGAGAGGATAATGGTGAGAAAGTTATGAGAATTTGGAGTGTAGGAGATAGAGAGCAAGACATAGTATCATGCCCATATTAATGAAAAGTCAATATTCTGAGCTAATCTCTCCTATCCACCAGGTGATGATGCAATTATGGAACAATTAGCCCAAGTATTTTCCCTTCCATTCCTGGAACATTTATGATCATGTTTCAGGGCTCTTTTCTTGGGAGAAGTGAGAGATGAGAGGGAAAACTAAGGGATTATTTAAATGATGTCTTTTAAAGAAGGCAACCTTTCCTCCCGTTGCCCTTCATTCGGCCATCTGGCTCTGGGAGTTAGTTGGCAAATGCTGCTTGACTATAAAATTTAAACAGATGATTAACCCCTCTTCCTCCCACACCAGTATGCTTGCTATTAAAATGCCAACTAGGACCAATGGCTGAATATCAAGGCGGGCTTAGCGTAAGTGAAAACAAATTTGGCAAAGTCATCCAAATGAATGAAATTCCACACTTAGTTTTTCTCTCTGTTACCCAGACTTGTTGTTCATCCATTCAAGTTTAGTAAACTTCCTTTCACAGTCTTTCTGAAATTTCTGGCCAGCTGTACCTATGATCATACCTAAACGAATTATACTACAAAGTCCAGATCTCAAACTCATCATTCCATGATTACTGACAATAGCTCATGATAGAGATGGTGCCTCTTCCTTCCATTCCACTGCTCATCATTTTCAGTGGCCCAGAAAACCTAAAATAATCGTTGCTGGTATGAGCCAGTCAGGCAGTTTTAGTGAGGTTGATAGAAAGTGTTCAGTGCATAGTTAGTAAGTCTCCAGAAGCTCCCTATACTGGACCAAGTCCTAGAGAAATAACTTTTCTTTTCATACAAAAATATCACGAATGTGTGCTTAAGAGTCAGTGTTGTATGACTTGATAATGGTTGTGAGAAAATCACCATTTAGAAGTAAGAACAGGAGAGCAAAATGAGTGTGGTCAGTGAGAGTGAAGTGTGTACCTGTGGGGTAGTGCTCGTTCACCGGCCAGTTGTCCACCTGCAGTGTGGCATTGCCGCCGTTCCTGGTGAAGCGCACCACGTGGTATTTACCGTCATTCACAGGCGTTCTCTCCTCTTTGATGGAGATGTCAACTGTGCCGATATTGAAGACAACTCCAATTTTCCCCTGTTCCTATGATAAAGAGACACAAAGGGCATAGTTATCACCCACCACAAAGTTTTTCTCCCTTTAAAGTTGATCCTCCAACTAACAAGAAATGTATAGGTGCTCAGAGGGAGCCATCAGCATGAAGTTAATAACAGTCTCCTTACATTTGTCTGTGGGCTTTCATCCTAAACATAAAAAGCAATTTGCTCTCACAGGCTGCACTGCACAGGTTACATCATTTGATTGCCCTCAACAGATATCAAAGATAGAACCAGAGAACCACCTAACAACTGTGCAGTGACACTGCAAAGTTCATTTCTGTGAGGTGAATTAGGCCTGTTTTCTAGGAGAGGCTAATAAGATACTGGACCCTAGATATCACAGTTCAGATTTACAATTAGAGAGGAAATAGAAGCCTGCTTGCACATTTTGGGTCATTAAGGTCAAGGGAAGGGTACAGAATCATTGGGAGCCAATAGCAGAGGAGCTAGCATTACAGATCATCTCTTGATGTCACCTTATTGTAGGTCTAAAACACATAGAAAATATATCTTCAGTAGAGGCCAGTGAAACTGAGCTTGGGTTTTCAGAGTCAGATGGCTGTCATCCTTCCCACACTGATAGCCCAACTCCTACATGTGAATCCACAGAGGGATATAATATTCAACTAGGGCCTTATGCTATACAGCAGAAGAGAATGTCTTAGGCTCAAAAAGACTTCTTAGAAGGGAAAACACAGCAAATTCCAGAAGACTAACACTATGGCAATGAAGGTGATAATTACAGTGATGATGGTGGTGAAGTTGGAGGCAGTGACATGATCTACCTCCTAGGAAGCAAAATACTGAAGCATAAATAATAATGCTATTAAATCTCTTAATCTTCTCTCCTAATAATTGGTTACAACCAAGAGTTGGAATTACTATTCCAATGAGACATAAAATGAAAGTAACTTTTCTGATCAGATATACTCAGTCTCTTTAAAATTCTTAGAAACATGTCACAGCATGCAAGGTGTCAGAAGGGATGAGTGAGAAGAGAAGGGAGGCATCTTTCTCCATTACTCTAGTTGTCTGACTTATTGGATCAGCAACAGGTTGGACATTCAAAGATAATAAAATATTTGTAATTCTGATGTCCTTACAAGGCTGAGCCACGATATTAGTTCAAATAGTCTTTGTTATCTTTGATTTCCTAATTGAAGAAGTAGAAGAACAAGGAGGAAGAAAGGGATGAGGGGGAGTAAGAGGACAGGGAAAAGGAGGGGAGGAGGAGGAGAAGGAAGAGAATGATATGGGAAAGAAGTCCAGATGCATATAAACTAAGATGTAGGGAACATTTCACTAAATCTAATTTAGAAATCTGGTTCACTGATTCATTCAATACATAAATACAATGTTTATTAAGCACTTACTGTGCTTAAAGTCAATAAGTTAAGATGCTGGAGAGATCTTAGGCACTGATTTCCATATAGTTTGGTACGCTTCATTGATTTTTCCCGAAAGATAGGCTTCCTCAACTTGCCGATTTTCCTTTAGCAAATGAACACATCTCATGCACAACATAAGGATGGGCAAGTACCCAGGAGTCTTGATCTTAGACAATAGACATCCAGGCTGATCAATACAGGCTGCTTTCAGCATGCAGGGAGGCTGAAATACCATTGGACATAACTGCTCCCTTTGTGTCCTATGCATAGTACACAGTGTAAAATAATGCTAGCAATTCTGACGTTCTGCATTCTAGAAAGAGAAATTCAGGCACCTCCCTAAACGGTGACTCAATGTCGTCATGATTTCTTAAATCCCTGTTTATTATGACACTATGTTCTCAGTTTCTTTTTCTCTATCTTTGCATCTCTAGTACTAAACAAAGTACTAGCATTAAAATAGGATACATGGGTAAATAAACCTGATGATAGATTCTTTTGCATCTTTCATGGCCATAATTAATAATATTATGATCCATTTTATTCTTATTTCTGAATTCTCTAGGAATTCAGAAATAACAATATGACATTTCTACTTTCTCTTACTTAAAAAATTGACATTCGTTTCTAAGTGTGGGTGATGTGTGTGTGTGTGTGTGTGTGTGTGTGTGTGTGTGTATGTATGTGCACACGTGCACCTGCGTTTGCACACACACACTGGTACCTGGTCGCCCTCATCCCTAAATAAGCAAAGCTATGATGGAATCTGTTTAGGAGAATGAAAGGACTGCAATGGTTAAGAAACCATAACTGCAAACACCATTACTCCCCTGCTCACCCCACAAATGTGGGCTGTTCATTGTGTAATGTGTCTTTACTGAGAAACCACTGTATAAATCCTGGATGCATTAAAAAAAAACTGCTGGTGATTCAACTCACCTCTGAGTCACTAATTAATCACAGATGGAGAACAGTTTCAGGGGGAGAAAAGAGACCCTTTAAACCAGCTTTCTGCAGCTTTTCACGCACAACAGTGGCAAAGCACAGTTCTGGCTCAGTGAGTTGGCTGATCAGTGAGATATATTCTTGGGCAGATTCTCTGCAAGATCCATAATAGATTCAGGGAAAGAAAAGATTTAATCTCTGCCAGAATAAATATCTGGTCCTTATCTAAGGCACCAGACATTTGCCACTGTAATCGCTGTTTCAGAGAGATCTTCCTAATCCTGCCAGCACGCTGCCAGTGTCAGTGGAGACCCTTACCCAGATGTTTCACTGTGTTTCCTGCAGTGGTCAATGTGGCTGTGCTAGTCCTCAGATGTGGTCTCTTTACTCGTATAAAATTTCATTACTGCAACCACTCTGTCATTTGTCATGGGACCGCGGTGGCATTATAATCTGTGGCTAACTTCTTTGTCTCAGTTCATTATAAGCCTCGTGGCAAATAGCCATATAGTTGCCCAGGTTTGAATCCATCACACTCAGCTGCCACGAAAATAAACTCTGCTGGTTCATGTGTCCAGAGAAGATGCGAGAGAGAAAAATATTGGCCTTGGAGTCAGTCCTGACTGACCTTGGGCAAGTTTCTTAACTTTTCTGACCTGTTTCTTGATACTATATTATGGAGACCAGATACCTGCTTTATATACTTCATAGGGCTGTTGTAAGACTGAAATAATATGATTAATCTGAGAGCACTTTATAAATAGTAAGACATTATACAGATATAAAAGATAAATGAGATTAGCAGAAGAAACCATCCAATCATTGACCGTATATAACACTGATTATGAGAGAAATTAACTGATACAATAGGATCGACATGGTTTTTAACATAGCATGGTTCAAATAATACCCCTGGCTCTGAAAGCTGTAAGACCTTTAACTCTTGACTTTCCTGTTATTAAAGAGATATGTGAGGAAGGGAAAGGCTACCTCTGAAACTTGTGAAGAGTTCAGAACACATGTGTGTGAAACAGAACTGTGCATACTTTGGGACTTCAGTAAATGCCAGTCATCTTTTCTTTCCTCCCCTTTATTAGCATAGGCTAAAATAATAGCACAAGCTAAAGAGCTATTGGTTTACCCACACTACCACCAAAAAATATTGTGGAAATAAATGTAAATTTTAGCAAAGAGAACATTAAAAAAAAAACATTTGCAAGGTTGATTTCCTGTCCCAATTTGGTAGTTGTTCCCGCTTCATGTTCCTCGGTGCTTTTTTTACAAGCCTTTCCAAGACAAGCAAAGTGTAGCTGCAAAAATGGCATGACTATAAATTTTAAGAAGTCCATACCCCATCACTATTAAAGTTGCTACCGAGGCAATCACTTCAATCTATGCTCTTCCTCAAGACTAAAAACAATGACAAGTGGTAAATCAGAAGACATTACCGAAGAATCCTCAAGTGCATTTGGGAAAAAAATTGAACGGTGCAGAAAACAGCTGTCTTCTGTTTTAGCCAGCAAGTCATTGTTCATTAGAAATGACTGTTTATGAACCCACCTGGTTCTTCATATTCATCAGGTTTGTTTTCTGATCCTCTATCAGCCACATTACGGTTATTACTGTGGAGGTGACCTAAGAGATGCTACCAACAGAGGGGTCAGGTTTCAGGAGCAAAAATGCACAAGGGCAGGACATATCCTCAGAAATAAAGATCTCCCCAAAGGCAATCTCTGCATTCATTCCTGAGTGCCCCCGGGGACGGCAGAATGCACCATCCACGATTTTAGAAAACTGTAGCTGACAGAAACAGAGCTGGGACTCTCAAATGCGGGGAGAGTTGCAAAGGAAGCTCCTCAATATCTTAACTTCTAAGCTTCTCACAAAATTTGTGAGTTCAGTGCTAGGCAATAATACAAGGAGAACAACATGTACATGATTCCTCTCGGGTCCAGACACTGCCAGGTCTGCCATACCCATTTCTAAGTCGGGGGTTACAGTAAATAAGGTGACCAGTGGCACTGTTTTCCTCGTGCCGTTCACTTTGTTGCGGGTGTGACACTGGCCTGACTTCTCCCACTTTCTCTCGATGACTGTATGGAGAAAATTCATGGTAATGTCTTCTTTGTCAGCTTATGTCATTGAGTTAGGATGGCAACAAGATAACTTACAATGGACATGGAATATGAATGAGAAACACAGATTGGTTGCTTGATGTCACCGAATATTTTAAGTGTTTTGTTATTGAAGCATAACCCAGACTTCCTTGATAGATAGAGTGGGTGACTGGCAAATATTCTGAATAATTTCCAAATTCTCATGATTACTGTTCAGATAATTTTTATAGGTTAAAAAGATAGTCAAGGAGTTGAGAATTTATCAACTACCTGGAGACATATTTAAGATTAGAATTCAGGTCTCTCTGACTTTAAAAATCCATAGATTTTTCACCATGTTCTGTTTCAGTCACATGTATTAAATGTTGTAATTGAAATTATTTATATGATGGCATGTATATTATATATTATATATTTTATGTCTGCCTAACCTAATTGTGGGTATCTCAAAAATATGAATCCTAGCAGGTGCACAGTAAATATTTATTAAATTAATAGATAAGTGAATCAATAAGGAATTAGAATTTGTGGTCGTGGTAGAAAAAAATTGTGTAAATAAATATTTATACCATGGAAGGCTAAGCAAGATTTGAACACTATGGGATAGAAAACTGATCATTCATATTCAGATTTTTTTGCAATAAATTTTAACCAAAACATACGGTCTCATTGTGCTTAATATATGCAATAAGTAAAATACAAAAAGATGAGGTACAATTTACTTGATTCATCAGATAATTTTGGCTGAGGGAAGATTTTATTAAAGTTTTCTAGAATAAAACACTCTGCATTAGAACACTGAATGGGCTCTTTTCATGACTATTAACTATCTTTCAGTGAAAACTGTCAGTCTTTTCTTTCAGTGTTATGGTTTCCTTATTCTAGACGCAGGACAATTGTTAGCTAATAAGTGCTGATTGTGCACTTTGGGAATGCAGAACCATGTCTTATCAAGGGATTCAAGAGATCCAAAGAACCAGGTCGCTCCCTCAAGAAGCCTAAGACAGTGAATAAGCCCATCTGGAATCACCCAAACTGACAAGACTCCCACTGTGGCACTGGGAGAGGATTCAGATGTTCACCATCATCCCATGACAATGACCCAGCCTCCTTCCTTGAGGAGCTTAAGTGTGGCTGTGACAGGAAGGGCAGAGGAGAAAAAAATGTCTGCTCTGGGTTCCAGAAGACTTTACGATTTAGAATCAGACCTGAGTGCAGTCTCACCTCTGCATCTGTTGTCCAGGTGAACTCGAACTATCTGAATCTATGGGTATGAAAAGTAATAACAACAATATGAAGACAAGAAGAATGATCATACCTGTGTTAAACGTACTCGAGAGAAATGAATAAAATTTTGGCAAATTCTGAAATGCTCTACAAAGGATGATATAAAATGATGTTAATAGGGGGGTGAAATTGGTGATAACAGTGAAGCTGTTGGAGTAACTGGGTGAGAACTAGCAAGACAGATAATAGGCGAGTCAAAGGCTTTTGCACATGACCTACGGGATGCTTCTCTATGTGAAATGACTGTCTCCCATTCAAGATCATCAACTCCAGAATCTATACAGATTGTCTACAGAAAATTCATGTTAAATGGCTTGAAAACTAATTGTTTTCCTACATCTCAGTGACCTTTGCACCCACCCAGCAAACTGCATCCACCTCGCTCTCTGCCTGCAGCTGTATCTCACCTGGTGTTTTGCTAATTCTTGGTTGTGTGAAGTCAATCAATTAAAACAGCTTAGATCCACAGACTGAAATGCTAACAGAGGGCCAAGAGAGATAAGACTGATAAATAGCCCAAGACGGCCTCATCTCAAATTACAAGCAAAGAAAAAGAGAGAGATAGAAAATAGGGATGACAGCTTAGGACAACAGAAACTCTGACCCGAAGAGGGGAATCAAGGAAGGACAGGACAGCTGGTGCAACTAAATAAGATGCAAGTCAGAGCCATGGCTCCAATAATCACAGGTCACAAACTCGCATCCTGAGTCATTGTGTCCTTCAAATCCACCCTAAGCATTCACTTCTGTTCCCAGACCCAATGTCACACTGCCTTGTTTGGAAGTCAAGTTTGACTACAAAGTAAAAATTAGAATTCTCTTCTATAGGAGCCCCAGTGTTGCGCCAAGACCTGGAGCAGTCTCCTGGCAGGATCCAGCAGACCTCTGGCAGGGCAGTCCTGACTGAAACCCAGTGCAGACTGCACAGCATCCATAAATGCCTTGCTTTCCCCCCAATTCTCTACCCTAGCTGTGAGGAAACCCCTCGATGGTCTTAATAACAAGACCTTACGTCCTGTGCTCACAGTAACATAATAATCTTCAGAATTAAGAAGCACATCTTAAATTACCTAAGATTTGTCCAGAACATCTTACACCTTACCTACATGCTTACAAAATGTGGTTCTGGAGCCATGAGCAGCAGCATCACCTGGGAAAGCATTAGAAATGCAAATTCTCAGATCTCACATCAGACCCTCTGCATCAGAAACTATGGAATGTGGCCCAGTAATCTTTTTTTTTTTTTTTTCCACAAGCCCTCCAGGTGCTTGCTAAAGTCTGGGAAACTCTTCTTTATATTAATACTTTGGTTCCACTAGAAGAGTGGATTCAACTGGAGGAGATTCTGTGCCCGTGGACATCTGGTAATGTCTGGAGACATTTTTAGTTATCACAATAGGGGTTTGGGTGCTACTGGCATCTAATGGGTACAGGCCAGGAATGTTGCTCAATATCAGACAGAATACAACAAAGAACTATCTGGCCCATGATATCAACAGGGCCACTAGCAATACAAAACTTCAGTGCTCAGCAAACATACATAAAGCATGTACTGCATCATGGAAACTGTTCTACAAATATCTACCTATGTGTTTAAACTTATTCCCCACAATACTTCTTCTATAAGGCATGTATGCATGCATATAATACATATGCACACACAATACACATATGTAAACCAGTGCATGCCTGGGTGCACACACATGAAAATTATTATATACTTTATATATAATTGTGGTCTAGCTCTCAGAGCACGGGGTGATCAATGAGCATGTGTAGATCAACTCTCTGACCCTCTCCCTAATCTATGCTGTGCTCATGTCCATATTACAGATACAAAATGAAAATGCAAGCTAACACAGCAAGTCTAAAATATATGTCCTATGTTATTTTCCTGATCTGGTCTTGTAACTCATAACAATGGGTTAGCTAGCCCCTAAGAAAGCTTCCCAGGATATCTCCCCTGGCACAATGACATTAGCTGATAGTCCCAGCTCCAAACTAATCCTGTGACCCTTCATTATGAACTTGATAGTTTTAGTCAGTTTCCATGAAGATGTATGGTCAGGTCTGAGTGGGCTGCAAGGGAGATACTCCCTCTCTTAGAAGTAGATATTGCAGCTCAAGGATGAGCAGAAGTTGCCCTATGGAAGAGACACCAGTAAACAGCCAGTAACCTTTCAAGACCCATTCTGTAGTTGCAAGGAAACCTTTAGCAATTCTCTGAAGTGTTTTACTATTTACCTATCTTTCAAGTGGCAGATCAAGTTAACATTATAACTTTACAGTGGGTGGACTTATGTGAATAACAAACAATGACCAAGAATTCTTGTTTTAATAAGTAAAGCATTCTCAGCCACCCCGGAGATGAATTCTCAGTCTAAAGTCTATACTGTTTTCTCACTAAGGAAAGACAAATTAGTATACACATTTCAGAATCGAGAGGTGCAGTACTTGGGATTATCAGAAAATATAATGTAGGTTATTGCATTTTTTAAAATGATGCCTTTGTAGAATGGGTATGTAAAAGTTGTAGGAGGCAGACTGGCCTGAAGCAAGGATCAGCAAATTGTGAGCCAAATCTGGTTGTTGCCTATTTATGTCAATAAAGTTTTATTGGGACGCAGCTGTGCTCAGTCATTTAGATACTGCCTTTGGTTGCTTTTGCATTATAACAGCAAAGCTGAGTGGCTGCAACAGAAATCATGGGGCCTATAAGCCTAAAATACTCTCTGGCCCTTTACAGAAACATTCTGCAGACCCCTGTTGGCATCTTGCACAATTCAAGGCTAAGTATAATTTTTGTTTCAGTTTCTGACCAATAGTTTATGTTTAAGCATTTAGAATAACTCAAATATGAGTGGGAAAGTCAAGTGGGAAGGGAGCCTGTATCTGCTCATTCAACTATCACCTGGCAAATAGAACACACTTCTAATAAGCGAAGACAAAATATATAAAAATTTACCCAATTTAGGCATAAACTAATCTATCTCAGATGCCATTAAGGGTAGTTTAGATACTAAAATCAATTCAGCATAACACTGTTTGAAGGTGAGCAGCTGAAGATACAGAGACATAAATTAGAGGCTTCCGGCAAAAGATGATGGTAGCTAGGAATAGTTTTGGTAATGGAGGAGATGGAGCGAAGTTGTAAAGTTATTAAAATTATAATAATATGACATTCCTTTCTGAAAATTTATTTAGATCTCTGGAGTGAATCATGTACATGTTAAAGGCTTGGGACTCTAAAAGCGAGCACACATCACTCTGATGCCAGGACTGCAGTTTATTACATTAGATGAAATGAAAGAAGAAAATAGCATTGCGGCCCAGTGAATAGCTCAGTCTCCAGGGCTCCAATGCATCTGCAAGACACTTGAGTCCCTTGAGTGATAAATGGTGATTAACTGAGCTCTCTTGGTTTACCTGCAAGGAGATTCTAGTGCATCCTCATCTTGGGACGAGCACACTAAAATAGGAGCTCATTTTTCCTTTCCTGGTTATCATAAACAAAATGGCCAGCAGACTGTAATATATCAGCAGCGTCTGTCTGCACACCCGAATGCCAGTGTGTGTGTCCTGGAGATAGTGCTGCAGGCAGGTATTTTATCCAGGTGATATTTTATGGTACTCCCATTTGTCCACTATCACTACTGTAACAGTCTCTCTTGGATCATATCAGCATTTCTAATTCAAAAGGTTGATTCTGACCTACCTTCAACCACCATAATAAAAGCAACAGAAAAAAAATAAGTTAAATTTAAACCACTGCAGTACATCAGGGGAAGGCAGGCCTGCTGGCCTCCATACCAGGGTCAAAGCCACCACTGGGAGAGTAATCTGGATACCTGAACAGAGATATGAAAAGAAGAATGCTTTCCCTGGGCCCTAGGTGAGTTTAATAAAAGTAACCCAAATGGGAAACTTGAATACATGTCATGGGGATCTGACTCATGACTTTGGAAAGGTTGTCAATCTACCAGCACTGAGAATGATTTCAAAACAGTGTGCTCTTTTGACAGAATAATTAGAGAACACATTTAATTTGAGTTAAATTTAGCATCCCTACCAAATTGTAAAGCAAGTTTCAGCCAAATGTGGAAAGTACCTCTAAGATATGAGGAAATCATCACTTCTCTATGATGTGGCATGCACTGTGAGCCATCCAGGAGCCAACTTTGAATATACGAATTATTCATGGAGTTTATAATAAATCTGTACTCAATATGAAGAAGTTTTCATATTATGGCATTTAAAGAGCACAAACATTCCTCCTTCTCTCTCTTCTTTATGGGGGCACAACTTTATTCATGGATACAAAGATGCTAAAAAAATTTATCTGAAAGCCTAAGGAATACAATATTAGAGTAAGAGTTCATGTATGTGTGTGTGTGTGTGTGTGTGTGTGTGTGTGTGTGTGTGTGTGTAGATCCCATGTAAGCATGCACATCTGTGTCTGTGTTTGAACAAGACCTTAAAACTTAAATACTCTAAAGCTGGTTTCTATGACTCTCTTCTTTGCTTTTTAAGTAAAGTGATGATGACACGGGAGAATCTAAGCCTCTCTATGTCCATTAAAAGGCATCTCCAGTCAAGTTCTAATCCATCCCTTGGACATTAACTGGACAGTAAATAGAGCTCCAGAGGCTTCACTTGCACAGAAGGCCTCCCAGGAATATGAATCAATTGCAGACCTGACTTAGAACTAACCACAGATGCCAGGTGAATAAAACACTGGAATGATCTAGAGTCAACATGAGCTCCAGGGAATGCAGCTGATTGGTCATTAAAGAATGACTGATGCAGGAATAACCCCAAGACAGGACAGAGCTTCTAGGCCTGGCTCAGCCCAAAGCTAAATGAGGCACTATTTCCTCTTTTGAGAAGAGACTTCATTGTGCCAGGGAATCCAGCTTTCCAGCCAACATGCATAGGTGTAGAGAGCTGAATACAATTCCACACATGTTTTCCCAGAGCCATCTTTGATTAACTCGATCTCTCCTCCAGCTAGCCCACAATCTCTACGGTATTGTTCAACAATAAAAACAGTTGTTTGGGTTGATCCATTTTAATTTTTTTAATAGAACAATTAATTATTTTCCCTAATCAGACCACAAGCATTGTGAGGGCAGAAAATGCATTTTCACTTTCTATGTCTTTCTACATGTAGAGGGTTCAATGTTCAGCTGAGCACCTGACAGAATGGTGAAAAGCATCTTTGCATTCCCCAGCAAATCACACTTTACTGCATCCATGGTTGCATCATCCATTCATGGTTCATTTACTGCTTTTCAATTTTGCAATGGGAGAGGGTTTTTGAAATTTTAGACAATGACCACACATCATGGGACCATGGCTGCTAATTTATTTCATGTAGCCTATTGAACAGCCTTCAGGACATGTAACAAGCCTCTGTGGCTCAAGAACAGCTCTGTGGACCTGGAGGTGAGAGGTTCAGTGTTTCATTACCAAGGACCTCAACTCACCCTGTTTCGTTATTTGGATTAGACTCTAAAGTCCTAAAGGGAGACACTATTCCATTAAGTTACCAGTTCCTTGAACCATTTGGTTCTCATTAAACACAATTTTAACCGTTGAAGTATCCAAGATGCCAGACATCCAGAGAAATCCAATTTGATTTTCCTGCTTTCTCCTCAGTTCAGTGATTACTGGTCAGGGTAATGTTTGAGTTCTGTCTTTTGGGAGGTTATCCTCTCTTCATAGTCTCTTAGGGACACTTCTGGATAGGCTATACTACAACCACCATCTATTTTCAATTTGCACTAGACTTATGAAATTGATAGTCTTTACACATAATTATATTATTTCCCCCCCACAATTACATGGTTAAAGCAACACCTTTTTTTCTCTAAATCAATGTTGCATAAGTCAGAGTCAAGTCATAGATGTTTTGTAGTCAAGCACCTACTGATCATACACTCTGTATAGGGCCCATTGGAAACTAGAAGAATAGATTTGGCATCATTCAGTGATCAAGAGTGAAAACCTCATTGTTGTACTGTGAAGAGAGTAATGGCACTGAAGTCAGAAAACCTAGATGTAAGTTCTAATCATTCACTGACTACAGGTCCTGAAACAAGTCACAAATACTCTGGGTATGGTTTCCTCGTATGTAAGACAAGATGGTCTCAGTGGGCTTAATGGGTGATCATGAAGATAAAAAAAAAAGATATTTGTGAAAGCAATTTGAAAAATATGGGGCACTGAAAAAAATATATAATTCCAAAATAAATGGAGATAAAAGACAAACAGAAACAAGCACACAGTTCCCTAAATTAAGATAGAAAACATAAAGAACATTCCCATTTAATATTCCCAAATAAACATCCACAGTAAGTCTTTGACAAATAGCCCAAGTGATTGGAGGCAGAGGATTCATTATATGCCCTTCAGGGCAGAAAAGGCCTTATTTTGGAGGAGGTCAGGCCAATGGTGGAAAAAATGTGCAGTTAGATAAGGCTTATTTAGGTAGATGCAGACGAGGATGTAAGGAGGAATGGGGGAAATTTAGAATGTTGAAACTTGGAAAAAAAATAAAATTCAGTCTATGAAAAGTAAAATAGAAAACATTTGGCACAAAAAACTTTAGAATATCAACCAGCTGATCTGCTTTCTAAATCCCCACTAATTTTGCTGAGACAAAAACCTTTGAATGTGAAGGTAGACTTTCAGGGCTTACATATACAAAGAGAAAGCATATTTTAAGGTTCATAAACATGTTAAATCTTAGAGAATATTTTATCTCTTGCCCAAAGGACCCTCCCCATACTTCCTGGCTTATGCTTCCTTGATGATGGCACAGTTACATTTATGGGGTTTCGAAAACTATAGACTCAAAATAAATAGAAATAAAATCCTTTATTTCCCAAGAGTGCTCTGCTAACTCCCGTTTTCTGCTGTAGGCATCTCTCTTCCAGCAGGGGAAGAGCTTTAGCTGTTTAGAATGGCAATGATTTGTGCTGTACTTATACCTGACCCTGGCCCAGAGGTTCAGAGGCCGTGAGAGAAGACATCAACCGAGTGATACTAGAGCACCCACGTTTCAGCAGTGAGTAGCTATTGTACTGTTGCTAACTGGTCATATACATGCCCAGTGACACCTGTGAGTCAGTTAAGGCCATGATTAGGGTCAGAAAAAAGGGGGGAAAACAAGAGAAAAAGAAATAATAGCAACATAGACAAGGGATTAAATGAATGTAGCTAAACTTATCCACCAAGTGTCATGTAAAAGAATACAGAAAAACAGTCCCTCAGACTCTCAAACATAGGTGTATTTCTTACCACTCTACTTTGTAGAGACTTCAAGAAACTTTTCATTAGGCAAATTTAGAGAGGCAAACACCTAGCTATAAGCAGAGATGCCTTCCTTATCAGACAGCTGAAAGCACTTCTGATTAAATGGCCAGAGGATGGCTGCTGATGACCCATACACACCACCTCTGCTCACCAGACAACTAGGTTTACTAAAAAAATACACTCAAAAGAAATGAGTGCTCAGGACATCTAAAACCCAAGTCCATAACACACATGTCTCATCTCCCTGCTGGTAAAGTGCAGAGAGAAGACTGGGAGTCACGCACCTACCCCAGAGTGGCACGATATACAATGTACTGAATTTGTGGGGTATATTTCTTAGAAGGGTAGTAAAAACCGTTTGGGGTTTAATTTTTGTCAGTTGATTATTCTCTAGTAGTATTTATTAGCAGCAGTGTGTAATGCAAGAGTTTACAAATTCAGAACCTACAGGCTAGATCAGACCCTCAGATGTGTATCAATTTTTAAAAGGGGTAACCCATAGTATTTTTTTAAACGTGGATTAGCTTTCAACATTTAAAAATGAGAAGGGCTCTCATGAATAGTTAGATGTCTAAGTTATTTTAAAAATGGTAAGATTTAGCAACACTGGGATAACATTTTGAAAAGACAAAGATCAGAGATGATTGAGAAGAAAGGTACAAGTTCTCCAGTTCACCACAATCTCCCCCACTCCCTATTGTCAGATGCTGAGTGTTGGTTGCCATTTATCAAGTTTTCCCTTTTTTTTTTCATATAGTAGGGTAAAGAAGAAAGGAAAATGTTTTTATCACCATATGACTAGCAACTTCTCTGAACCACAACAAAAGATAAATCAAGAGGGCCATGGGCTTCAAGAAAAAAAAAATTCCTTATATCCTAATCCATTTTAATCACTTGTATTATCAGCCTGCCCCTTGTGGGCTTTTCTGTTTTTTAACTCCTAATATACTGTAACGATCATAGGCTTTTGAGTAGGACAGGTCTGGCTTTGGACCTTAATTCTATCACTTACTACATGTTCTTGATCAAATTTGTTAAACTCTCTAAGCATCAATTTTATCATCTTTACTGTTGGGAAAATATTATCTATCACAAAAGGTTGTTATGAGGATGAAACAAAATATACAGGCACCTAATTAATAGAAGATGCTCAAGGAAATTTAGATCTCTTCCTCTTTGAAGGACTGGGATGAATTAAGCAAACTCAATAATAAAATCACACACGCATCTAAAGTGCCTGCCAAATTGTAATGACCCAACTGCCGCGTCAGAGAGATGGCTCAGCTCAAGGTTTTAATGTACTTTCCACGGACTGAAAATCAACAACAAAATCTATCACTGTTAGGCAGCCTCCTATGAAAGTCCAAAGGTCTGATTTAAACAAAAAATAGATTGCTTTCTGAACTCTGCAGTGTGGTAGCTACCTTCACCTTGACTCAGAAACACACCAATAGGAATTGTACATTTAGCCAATAAATGATAAGATTAATAAATATCTTCAAAGATAATGATAATAAAATGCATTATTGAAAGTTGCATTCAGTATAGGAAAGTTCGTATACATTTTATGCAAACACACTTAGTTCTGTGAGTTCATATATCTGTACAGCTATAACCATCAAAAAAATTTAATGTAGGCCACTGCTATAGAACTATTTAATTTTGAGCAGACCATGATACTGAAAAAAATTATTTTAGTTATATAACACACTTGCCAAATAAATAAAAAATGTTCCTTGCAATATAACAGCTAGAAAAACAGAATCGCTACTCTACCATGTTGAGGTTTAAGTGAGCAATAAATCATTGCCGTCTCCATTCCAAATTTCAAGACAATTGAGAAATAGACACAGGCTAAAGAACCAGCAAACCTTATTGCTTGCGGAGCTGAACTAGGGACCAGATTGTGGAGTAGGTCTGGGACAAGACATGGACCTGGCCACACATCAGGCTACCACTCATATTTCTAGTCCTATTCTCTTCTCTCACTGTTCCTTGCAAAGATGAAACTAGCCTCAGTATGTCCAGCATAGGGAGATGAACCTTCTGAACAAGACAAAGAGAGGAAAGGGGGTCTCATCAGACATGTACAGATCCTTCATCGAATCCCATCAACTAGATAAGGGATTGGCAAGAAGGCACAAGGTATGTCACCCCAATATTTCCTTCCCTGGAAATAGCGGTTGTTTCATAGTATAGTACAGATTGCGGAACCATCCCTTTTCTTTCTTTTTAAAAATTAAATTCATTGGTGTGATATTGGTTAATAAAATTATATAGGTTCAAGTGTACAATTCAATAACACATCATTTATATGCATTGCATGCTCACCAACTAAAGTTAAATTTAGAAACCCTGTCCAGGCAACCCTAACATTACAGATGGACTCTTAAGAGGAGCTAGAAAGCCAATCCTCAGGCCTCTAAAGAGGACTTGTTATTTGAAGTTTGGTATACACTTGGGAATTTTAAAATGTTCACTTTAGGTTGGAAAGGTAACATGGCAGAGTGGCAGACGTCCCCAGGCCTCTCCCCTTGAAACAACAATAAGCTGAACATCTAAAACTCAACAAAAAACACCCAAACTGTACACCAGCACATCTGAGTGTTGGATCTGTGCATAAGAGAGCTACCACCAGTCAAAATGTTCACTTTGTAGTCATGTTGAAACTGCCTCTTCTTAATCAGGTTAACAACTACCACTGTTTCTTCTGACTGCTGAAATTCTTAGCAATATACACCTGTTGGATCCAGATGTATCAGAGTTTGGGACATTTGGGTTGCAGAAAAAAAATATTAGAGAGAGAAATGTTAAATATGACTAATAAGCAAAGAAATTTCAGTCCTAATTGGTAAGATTTTCAGCATGCCTGTGGAACTTTCTTTACGTCATGAACTTCTGTCTCCTTCCTAAGGGACTCAGAGATCTGCTTTGTTGCCATGACATCAGGGTGCCAGCCCTGACTCTTTAGGGCAGCACAACTGTGCTGTCAGCTCCAAATTCCAAAGGATGCACATAATCACCATATTTACTGTGATGGCCTAAAAAATAACGATACCCACCACTTCTAATGAAACTAAAGTGTATGTGTCATATTGGAAATGCTAGTCGTTCGGGCAGAGTTGCCTGTCAGCTGTCTCTGGCCAAGCGATACAACCTGCAATTTAGTTAACAAACTGAGACATCACAGAAATCATTGCTTTTAATGGGCTTCCTCGATTCACTTTTTTTTTTTTTTTTTGCCTGTCTTACATATCACAAGTCACCAGCAAAGTGGTACTGGTGGGAGGGAGGTCCCAGTGGTATTAAAAAGACCAAAAAAAAAAAAAAAGCCAGGAGTTTGCTGAATTCTAAAGTGGAATCTGCCCTAGAAGTAGAAAATGCAGCAAAACCCATTCTTGGCGCCAGCAACTCTACTGCTGCCAGCTGGGCAAATTTCAAACTCTTCAGCCTGATATCTCAGACCCTCCATTATCAGAAACAACCTTAGTTCCCAGTATTCTTACCAGACTTTCTGAACTTCCGCCCCATCCAGAATCATGGATTGGTCTAGCCATTTACTCAGTAAGCATGTACTGAGTACCTACTGTGCACAAGATATTGTGTTAGTCATAGATTCCAAAATGAACAGAACCATTTCTACCTTTTCAAAACACTCTTTGTGCTGAGGCTTAGTCCCATGGATGGAATGAATAGTGGCAACAGTCAAGAAGAATGGAAATGGGAATGAATCCCAAGGGCCTGTTATGAGAAAGAGGAGACTACAGAAAACCCACGTCAGGCTTACAGGGAACCGCCCGACAGGAGGACCAATGGATTTTCACAAGAATTCTTAACACATCTTTAATGATCTATTTAAAAACAACAAAAAATTATGGAAGCAGACTGGCTTTAAGTTAGTGTGATATGACAAGGCTTTATAATGAAAGTAGTATTTAATCCCAAACATGGACAGAATGTAGATGGTTCAGTTTGGATGTTATCATGTCAACAGAACCAAAGAGATGTAAGACCACTGAACTTGAGCTTGGAATCCAGGCAACCTGAGTTTAACCCTGGACCGTTTCATACGATCAAGTAACATATGATCAAGTAACATGTGAGTATTGGGCCTCTTTGAGTATTAGATTTTTTATTTTAAAAAAATATCTAGCCTATGAAGTACAGAGAGTAATTATGGGAACCAAGTGGGATAATACATGTAAAAGTTCCTGGGAAACTATAATGTACGATACACATATCAGAAGATCATTAAGTGCTCCATGTTAATTATTGACTTGACTTTAAATGTATGAGGCTCTTTCTTCCTCTTGCTTTTACTTTGATAATTTTTAAAAGGCTGTTTTCACCCTCTTTAAAACCTTCAATAGATGCAGGAAATGCTTCAGTTCATACTTATCTATTTATCAGAAAATCAAAGTATTCCTTAGAAGTCATCTCATTAATCTCTTGGAGGAAAGTAAGTAAGGGGACACATATTTTGCACAGTTGTATATGAATCTCAGTTTTACAAGTGGAAAAGACTCAGATAAAATTCCCTAAGTCACATGGTGAGTCAAAAGCAAAACCCAGGCATCTACTTATCCAGTTCTCTGTTCTCTCCATTACATTCATCTGAAAACCTTGTTCTCCCAAGAGACTTCCAAGCCCACATCTGGCTTTCCAGCTCTGAAATAACATTTTATTTAAAAATTTTAGCTTCTATTTCTTCATCTATAACAAAAAAATTTCCAAACAAGATCTTCATAGATATTAAAAAAAAAGGAATAACACATATGTAACATTTCTGAATGAAATCTAGTCCAGTATCAGTAACATACCAGATCAAAAATAAAGGCTATTTTCTTTTGTTTTATAGGGGGAGAATTTGTTTTATATAAATCTCAATAGTGGCTGTACTAATATATAGGGAACCAAATGTGATTTTGAAAAACACTTGGATTGGCATCTCAGTATTAATTATTCCATCAATTAATATGTATTTATTAAATAAAAACTTCATGCAAAAAATTGTGCTAAATCCTAAAGATTTAAAGATGGATAAGACACAGTGTAGGTTTTCAAAAATTTTACAACTGAGTAGATGAGAAAAGACCTGGACGAAAATGTTACTGAAAATACAGAAAGTGATAAAGTCAATAATGTAGACAAGAAAAATTCAAAAGGATTTCAATGGAAATGTTTATTCAGCCAGGGAGAACAAGGAAGGCTTCATGACAGAGGTGACTCATAGGCTGGCTTGTAAAGGACATCTAAGATTTCAATAAATAAAAGGAGTGAAAACAAGATTGATGACATAACATTCTGAGTAATAGGATTAGCATGGCCAAAAACAAAGATTAAGAGAAACATGAAGTCTGATTAGTGGATGACTTTGGCCAGAGCACAGTATATACGTGAGAGAGAAATGGGTTTTGCTGGATAAAAAGGTTGGTTGAAGCCACATCATGTTATGCTCTGAATGTTGTATTAAGGAATATAAACTCTCATTAAGTCAGTATTGGAATGCCATTAAGTGAAATGACAAGAAAATACTGAGATATGTTTGAATATGTTGTGAGCAGATGGGGGAAAGGCAGAGAAAGGGAAATATAACAGATAAAACAGGGATGAGGTAACAGATGGCATGAAATCCCAGAAGAGACAAAAAGGCAGGGCGCCAAGGATACAGGTCGACTCAATTGTGGAAAGGGTGCAAGCCAATTTTTCCTTTGAGATAGAAAGGAAAGAAGAATAGTAGCAGCTGCACTGTGATGTAGTATGATCACCCTAATTTGATAGATGTAAAAAGAAAGTCTATACTATCGTTTGTTACGGACACTGTGGAGGGGATTTTTAAATTGATTTGAGACTAAACTGGGATCTTTATGGTATGATCCTTTATAAATGTATGGCAAGAGATGTATCAATATCATCCTCATTTTCAAACTTGGGAAATGTATGCATTCACACAGTAACAGTACAATATACTTATTTAGACAAGAAATCATAAAATGGTAGGTGAAACTGATTCACAAAAGGATTTTGCTCAGTTAGGGAAGTCTTCTAGGTGAAGGACCAATATTTCTGTTGACAAAAAAAGCCTTACACCTAGCTTCTGATCTAAATGTTTACTGCCTGCTGGGTCTTTCTGAGCATTTGACTTTGTGATCTCTGGGCTTCAGAAACTAGGAGGAGATGCAATAAGCTAGCAAAGCTTCATTTATAAGAATAGTCATACCAAACTAATCTCATTTTCTTGAGAATACACTTACCAAATGGGAAGGTCAGAAAACTGATGTGAACAGAGTGTAAAAATTAGAACAAAGCATCAAAGTCTTTGGTGATATCTCTGAGATCATATTGGAGAAAAATTGGGGAATGCTAATACATTACAAGGATTTATAGATGACCAACAAAAAAGCTGGCCAGATCTTACAAGGCTGACCTCACAGAACTAACTCCTTAAGAACTATCTGGTCAAAATTTGTATCAGTGACTTGGGTAAAAAAAGAGAAGCCATGGTTACAAGTTCATATCTGTTCCACATATAGGAGGTAAATATTGAATGTCAGAATGCAAATGCCACATAGAGATTGAGGAAACAGAATAAAACATGATAAAAGTTAACTGAGATAAATATAAATTTATTTATACAAAATAAATTATATAGGTATAATATTGGGATAATTCAGTCACAGCTGAGTTCAGGAAAAAGGGATGAAAGTATCAGATGACCAGAATCTCAAAAGGATCTAGAAGTGGGACAGAAGCTCTATTTAAAAAACAAAAACAAAAACAAAAACAAAAAACAAAAAACAAAAAATTTTAAAAAAACCTTTCATGTAAATTCCTGATGCATGGATAGAAAGGTGTTGCTGTTGGATACAGCAATGATCTCCCTTTGCTCAGCAGGAGTCAGGCAAAGTGCAGAGCATCCTGCTCTATAATAAATACTCTGCTTTAATAGAGTCATCAATAGGCTATAATGGCAGTCCATAGCAGCATGACAAGAATGGCAAAATTTGGGAAAATGCTTTCATGTCATTTAGGGAATGATTATGGAAACTAGAACAGCCAAGACTTTAGAAGGGAAACATGTTAGCTGTCATTACAAAGAACTATCCCACGAAGTAAGGAGTGCATATTCACCTTTGTTCCTGAGTGTAGACTTCGGAAGAGTGGGAAGAATGTACAGGGTGACAGATTCTGAACACGAAAAAGGTTTTTATTTCACCATTAGAATCTTCTTACAATAAAGGAGGCTGCCTTGCAAAATCATGGAGAACTACTGGGAGAACTTAAGTAGCCACTGACAATGCATCTGTCGGGAATGCTGTGAAAAGAATTCCTACATTCGGAAGGAGGTTAAACTAGATGAATTCCAATACCCTATCCATCTGGAAGAGTCTAAACTTGGTTGTCAAGTATAACCAAGGATGTAATTAGGGTTGGTCACGTGATAAATTGGATTACTGTCCCATTTTTTTTCTCCCTGCAATATTGTATAACTTTGCAGTATCTTTCCACTGTGGGAAGAAAATATTCGTCCACCTCATGACCATGGCTATCAACCTGACCTGTCTGGCCAATAGAAGAGATGTGGATGTGATGTAAGCAGAGGCTTTAAATGTGCTTCTGTAGCTTAGGTTGCCCTTTCATGCTCTAGGATGTAACATGAAAAGAATATGCCTCAGGTAGCCACTGGCCTTTCCATCTGAGCACCAGAATAAATACCTGTTGAGCAGACCTAAACCTAATTTCAGCCCAGAGCTAATCTTAGCCTGCCTGTGACTCAATGAAGAGCTACCATGTTGAGCCCAGCTGACAAACTTCAGTCAACCTGCAGGCCTATGAACATGGGACTAAATACTAGATATTATAAGTCACTCAATTTTGGTATGGTTTATTATGCAGCATTTTTAAGCAATGACTAATAAACTCAGCTTCAGAAAACAAAAGTCTCAAAAATTCTTTCTAATTGGCACTGAGTTGTGATCCAAATGTAAGGAAATGGTCATACAAAATTTTTACTCCATCTGTATTAAGGAAGAAAGTGCCAACTTACATCCTTGCTTTGCATGTAACTTAAACCTTTAAACCTGCAAAATTTTCATATTACAATCCATTCTAAATGGCCACTGAAAATATAGGAAAGTTGGTTAACTGATTGTTCAGCTTTTTTTAGCCACTAGGAAAACCACTTCTCTTACCTTAAAGCCAATGGTAGTGTCTTCTGCATATGTCATGAGCTTAGAAGACTTCTTTCTATGTGAGACCATTTGTCTATTTTGCTGTTGGTAAATCAGTCATCAGAATTATTCCTAGTTCCTCTACATCATGAAAATGTAATTTGTACTCTGACTTTCTTAAAAATGAACTGACCATGTCAAGTAGAACATAAATCACCCAGAAGCTTCCCATGTTTGAACTGAAGCCAAGTTTGGGCTTTTAAAGAGTGTATATTTTTCCAGGGAATTCAATTTTCCAGCAAGACCAAAACTTGTTTTGTTTATAGGAGTTAAAATATATGTAGATACTTTTGGTACTACATTAAGAACTTGGCAAAAAACCCTATTAGTAATCAATATAAAAAGAAAAAGGCCAAATTTCTAAAACTTAAGCAAAAGGAGCAGTAGTACCAAGATCATGAATCACACATAGTTTGCCCATTACAGGAGTTCATCATGTGTTTCTTGGTAATGGTCAAGTTAGTGTGGAAATTTAGAATGGAAAGACTACTCATTACTAGTCTGGGAAATTAACTCCCAACACAGATATGCATATTCGTTGCCTGAATCCAAAAGAAAGGTTCAAAACTAGATATCAAAATTGCTGCAAATAGCCTTATTAAAGCATCTTCATTCACTTAAAACCACATACAAGCAGTGCTTTACAATTTGCCGAATGCTCCTTTATCATTAAAAGCAAAAAATTTCAGCCCATAACTAGGAATATTGCCAGTTACTTCAAAATCCAAGAAAAAAATAAATTCACTACTTAATAAAATTAATTTGGACTCCCTTAAACATTTAAATTCTGCCTCTGTTTCTTCTCATTCCATCTATTGAATAAATTATTGCTCTTTGTCTTCTACTTCAAAGAATTACACTGTAGGGACAACAAAATAAATAACCTCAACAATACCCCTAAATGGATAGCTGTTCCACTCACTCTAAATGTCCGATTGCTGCATTTGCTAAAACCATTCCTTTGGAAGTCTCTAAAGCACCTGATTCATTCATCTTTCCCTTAGAAGGAGAAGGAGAAAGAAGGATTTATTATCTGAAATGAAAGCCAAAAGGTAGCAGCCTCTAGTCAAGGTCATATCCAAAAGCACAACATTCGATTCTCTGGCTACAACTGCTCTTTCCTTAGCTACCAATAACAGAAAAAATTCATGACTTCATCTATTTCAGGTTACTCAAACTGTTCCCAGCAGAAAGCAGTTTTGCAATTTGATGCAAGAGGGTTGGTCCTCAAGTTGTTTCTCCTCCTACTGCAAAAATAACTTCATGCCCCACTCAAGGCTGTCATTTGCATATGTGTCCTTTCCTTATCTGCATTTCTCCCCTTCATGCTTTCACTGAATTCACTAATTATGACAAAGTCTTAATGATAGTTAAAAAATGTAGTTCAGATATATATTTAAACTACTCCATGAAATAACCAAAGCTACATCAGGACTCAATCATAACTATTCAAAAAAATCTCTCTTTCAAAAAAGGCCTAATTGCTAACTTGTCAGATGTCTTTTAAATTTCTTCTTGATGAAATATCTGTAGGTGCTTTAATAAGCATTTTTACATTATTGTTATCTCTGTGCGTGTGCGCACACATTATCTCTGGGTGGAGGTCAAGTGTTGGGAGAGGCAGAGGGTAGGCATATGGGGTGTGTATGTGTGAGAGAAGCCTGTGACATAGGACCACATTATAGAGAGATGAAAGGCCAGGGAAGGGTGAGTTACCATCTTGCTTGTTCCTCCCCTGACAATCCACTTCTGCCCAAATAACTCTCGATTAATGCACCGAGCAGAGATGCTTCACATTTCCTCCTTGAGATCATTCTGACAGCTCACCAGCTGTTCCATGCTATTTTTTGCCATGATGGCATGGGTAAGCCACAGCGTCTTCTCCGTTCCTCTGCCAACAGTAACGCTGCCTGCTGTTCAGTGCTCAAAGTCTGTTTCCCAACCCAAACTCTCCTATCGTGTCCATTTCCCACTCACCTTGCACAACAGTGATTGTAAGAGTCATCGATATGCGGTCCCTTGAGGAAACTTAGATGATGGTGGTAACTAAGATGACTGCATGCAAAATATAGTTAGAATGAAAGCAAGTATGTTTTCATTCCAAGATAATTACTGGTAATACATAAATATCTATATAGTACAAGAACCGATATCTTTAATTATTTTCAATACTTGGAAAGAGTGCCACAAAGCAGAAAGAATGTGGGTATTGAGTTGGACAGACCTAGATTTTAAGTTTCTGCTCTTCTCTTTTCTAGCTAGATACCTCTCTGAGTGTCAGTTTTCCCATTTGTAAAATGGGGTTTTGTTTAATAGGAAGAAATTTAGAGACTTGAATGAGACCACAAACCAAGTAGGAAAACACAAACAGAACTTGAATTTAAATTTCATAAATCTTAGTTCAAATTTTTCCTCTATTTAAAGATGGCCTCAATGAAGTAATCACAAAAAAGTGAAGTAGCATGGGGCATGATTTACACACAAGCCTAAAGAGCATGGTTATCTGTTTTTGAGGCTTATGGCATGTTAGAAACCACTCACTATGAAGGAGGCAGGTGAGAGACATCTGTCCAGACTCAAATGCTCTCATAATACAAGAGATGGCACCTGACACAGATATAAGAAAAAGGAGTATAGCGGTATAAGTGTGTATAATATAGAAGTAAATTTTCTGTATTCTCCCATCAGTCCCTTAGAACATCATAATTACAATAAAATAGCCTTCATAATTTGGTTATGGGGTCAGGGGTTCCAACAGACATGAAAGAGCTAATAAACCTCACTCTCACTTTTTTGATCTCCCACTTGTTTGCTGCCAGTCCCAGGATCTTTTTCTCTGGAAATATCCAGGCCCTCCACAATGACTGGCAGTGTCTTCAGTGAGATTTCCTTCCCGCTGCAGTGCTTGGTGACTGCACTCACCCTGTGCCCACCCTCATAGTCCTGCCTCCACTCTAGCTCCCACCACTCTGAATATTTCAAGGTTTAAGGGAGGTGAATGCAGCTTCACAATGCAGTGGGGCTTTCAGACCTGAACTCAGTATGTCCAGGACACTCTGATGATTAAGTGAAGGATAACAATAGTAATTATTATATCAACCCTTTCTTAACACTTTATCTCTATGAGGCAATGTTCTAAGTGCTTTCTATGCATATGAATTTGACCCTCATATCAACTCTGTGAGGTATATATTATTATTATTGCAATTTTACAGATGATAGAACCTGCCCCAAATCACACGGCTTGTTAAGTAGAGGAAACAGGATTCAAACCGAGGCTGTCTGGCTGCACTCTTAATGCCTACACCATCACAATTTGTACACCATCCACTGCATATATTAAAACAAGAAACTCAATGCTTTATCACTTAGAGGGGCATCAATGAGCTGTATGGTCTTGTTTACATAGGCTGCATCCTAGTCATCCACCTGATAATAAGTAGTTTAGTTGAGTCATTTATCCTTTCTGAGCAGTGAAATGCATAGGAAAGACCAGAGGTCCTCAAATGTCTTGCTAAATTGACCATCTATGCCCCTTTAGTGGAAGAGTGCAGGTCCCTGGGGTGTTGCTGCCTCTGCTCCGTGGGTTCCTCCTGTCTCCCTCTGTGCTGACGGTCAGAGGACATTGATACAGTGCTCCCGGGCGTTTTCCACTTAGGATCATCTGAACAGAGTTAATGTTTCCCTTAGGAAATGTTCACTTTGATTTTAGATCAAGTGCCACATCTGTCATACTCCTGATATCTGAATATGTAGTCAAAAGATAATCTCAGAAAAGGCATTTGGGTCTCTGCCTTTCTGCCCTGGGTTAGGTGCCTAAAAGACCAAAGACTTAGGCTTTACTTTGTCAGAGGCCACCCCACATACTCTGCACGACACAAAAATTATCCCCACTGATGTGAAACTAACAATGACAGCAGAGTGTTACGTGATGGGAGAAAAAAATAAAACATCCTAAGGCTACCTGTCAAAGACCCCTAAATTTCCCCCACACCTCAGCATATTAGCAGTGATATGTTTGGTGACCTTGGGCATCAACACACAGAAATTCTGAAGAAGCACAGTTATAACTTGGTGTTATGGGCTGAATTATGTCCCTACAAAAGACATGTTGAAGTCTTCATCGTCAGTACCTCTGAATATGACTTCATGAATATAATCAGAGCAAGACGAGGTCATTAGGATAGTCTCTAATATAACTCGACTTGTGTCCTTACAAGAGGGAAATGCCATGTGAAGAGACACATAGTCAGAGTGCCATGTGATGAAAGAGAGAGACCTGGACTGCTACAACTGCAAGCCAAGAAACACCAAAGACTGATGGCCATCACCAGAAATTAGGAAGAGGCAAGGAAGCCTGGAGCCTTTAGATGAGCGTGGCCCTGCCTTGATTCTGGACTTCTACTTCTAGAACTATGAGACAATAAATCGCTGTTGTCTTAAACCACTGAGTTAGGAATACTTTGTTATTGCATCATACACTCAGTGGACCCCATCCCCGCTCCTGGTTCCCGGATGATTGTTTAGTCTTCAGTCAGTTTCTCTCACTTTCCGCATCTGAGGATTTGGGCAAAAGCTAGACCCTCATGTTCCTACCTTCACATCCTGATCAGGAAGCACGGGATGGTCTTCTGACTCAGCTAGTTCTTCTGCTTGTTTCATTTTTTCACTCTTGTTTTTATCTTTCTTTGTGTAATATAAAACTAATGCTCTTAAAATTGGTAAAGGAAATAGAAATTGGTAAAGGAAAGTGTGGTCACTGGAGGCAAAAAGACACAGAAAGACCTGGAGGGGATCCAGCTCTCTGTTAGAATGACTGTGGACATGTTCTGAGCTCCCATTCCTTTATGTGTAAAATGGGCACGATCATACCAACTTCACACAGTTTTGTGAGTTTTAAATTTCTTGCTTTGCAGAAACTGGCCACTTTCTCTTCAGGCATGTTTCCCCCAAAACAACAAGGTATCAAAAAAAAAAAAAAAAAAGCAAGACTAAAGAGGTTGCAGATTCAATCAATTTCTCTCTCTCTCTCTCTCTCTCCATCTCTGTTTCATATTTGCTGAACTAACATCTACCTTCCCCTATTATTCCGTCTCATAGACAACATGGGGTAGATAAGAGGATATAATATGGAAATCTGAGTTAGTCAGTGCAATTGCTACTCTAACCACTGTTTACATTCTCTAGACTGGAGTAGAACACATCCTACCTTTTATCTTCCCTAACCCACTGCTATTTCTGTAGAAAGATCATTTTTGTGTGTGTGTGTGAAGGGCCCATTAGAATAACATTTTTTTTGGTGGGTGGTCAGGATCACAGGTAGCAAGGGCAGACTAAGAACTTTTCTAATTTAGTTTGGTTTTGGTGTGTGTGTATGGAAGATCAGAAGTGATGCTGGATAGAGTGCAAGATGCTGAGAGGTTCAGATGGCAGAGCTTCCTGGAGCATATCGCACTCTGGAGCGGCCCACTTTGGCCCAGTGAATTTCTAGAGCTGAGTAGCCAAAATTCAATTAGTAGAGGTTAAAAACATAGCCAGTTAGTTCACTCAGGAGTGGGAAAAGATGTTTAATTCTCTCTTCCCATGTGGATAACAGGAACATCAGTTGGCAGAAAACAGCACAGTTCTGTTGCCATCTATCCTTTGCTGATGTTGTTTTTTCTTATCTCAAAAGATAGCCTCATTATCTGTCTCATCAAAAATATTCCTTTGTGGTGTTGGAAACAAATTTTCTCAAATGCTTGAGTCCAAAAATAGAGAATAGCTGGGACAAGGTGTTTCCCATACTTCCTGAAATATCAGCTACTTTGATAAATATTTATTGAGCACTTATTCTATGTGACACAGTAAGCAGCTAGATGTAACATAGATGCATAGATGATGGAGAGACAGCCCTATTTCTCAGGGACTGAGTATGCCTACAGGAAGTGAGTAGAAAGAATCAATCAAACATGAACAAAAATAATTGCAACCAAGGAAAAGCAATACAAGTGCCTTGGGGCCTACCTGATGATAAGGTCATACTGGGTTCAGACTTATCATCAAATAGTTCACAGAGAAGTCTGTATTTGATAGGGAAAACGAGAAAATAGGTAAGATTTTACCCAACCAGGGGCATGAAATTAGACTGATAAAATAAAGCATGGTTTAAATCCAGTCCCTACAACCTATTTTTATCAAGTTGGCTCCTCTACAACACAAACATAGGTCTCCAGATTGAGGCACTGATGACATTGGAAAACAGGTTGTATAGTATTTAACAGAAAGGTAATTAGGCTCAGATAGACATTACTCAATCCCAACACTGCCAGTTACTCATGTTTGATCCCAAGCAAATCCTTTGGATATTTTATTTCTGTGTTCCTACTTGCAGATTGATGGGAATAATATCAACTTCATAGGGTCATTAGGTATACTTAGGTAATATGTGTAAAATATCCAATTTAATGACTGGATATAGTAAGAGCATTGTAAGAGCACAATGGGAAAGCTATGTAGTAGTTTAGAAGTAAATTTATGGTTCTATAAACAAACCAATGTAAGATTCATACAAGTTTTGTAACTAGCTTTAAAACTCATTAATTTCTTTAAATCTTGGTCCTATAAGTACTTAGTATCTATGGGAGACTGGTTCTAGGACCCCCATATACAACGAAATCCATAGATGCTCAAGTTCCTTATATAAAATGGCACAGTATTTGCATATAACCTATGCACATCCTCCTATATACTTTAAAACATCTCTAGATTAATTATAATACATAATACAATTTAAATGCTATGTAAATAGTTTTTATACTGTATTGTTTATAGAATAATGAAAAGATAAAAGAGTCTGTATTCTCTACAGACACAACCATCAAACCATCATAAGTTTAACTCCATAGTTATATGTCAGCAATAATGTAGCTTTTTCAAGTTACATTATCTGCGGTTGGTTGAACCATGGATGTGAAACCCATGAGGACAGAGGGCTGATCATAAAATACTTAATACTGTCACTAGAACATGCAATGGACTTAATAAACTTATTGCTATTTAATAAAAGTTTTAGACAAAAATAAGAAAAAAACGGGAAATTAAATTAAAAATATATATTTTTTTTAACTCTGAAGTGGGGTTTTATAAAAATTACTGTCAGTGAACAACCCCCTACTTCAGGAGCCAGCCTCCACCTTTCTATTCCCCTTCTCAATCTGCTCTGGCCACTCTGGACTTCTTGTTCCCACCTCTGGAGCCTTCTGTCACCCTCTGTTCTTAATTCCCTTCTTTCAGGTCTGTTATCACTGGCTGGTCTCATCTCTCAGGTTTCAAATGGGAAGTCTCTTCCCTCTAACCACCAAAAAAGAAGTATTTACTGCTATTGACAACTGATTTCCAATTTACTTATTTGAGTACCATCTGCCTCTTCTCATTAGAATATGGCATACATGGGGACAAAGACCTCCTCTGAATTGTTCCCTTTAGAATCCTTCCAGAAACACAGTAGGTACTCAGTAAATAAAAGGCTGAGTGAATAGATGACTTCAACACACTAGAGGAGATCTTTTTAACTAGTACATTATTCAAAATTTATTGTTCTTTCCTCAGCAGAAGCTAGAAAATCTTCTATTCCTGTAGTATACAGCAAGAGACCATTCAAGCAGAGATATTGTGTAGAGCATGTACCAAAAGAGAGTGTCTCTTTCAATTCAAGCACCCCAGATATAAATACACCTATACAAGGACAGACTAGGAACCACAATAGCAAGAGATATCAGTACTGAGAACTTTGAACCTAACGTTTGAACACTGAGCAATAATTCCAAGCAGAGAAATGAAGATTGTTTTGCCTCTGTTCTAAATTCCTTATTTATGGAAGGATTCTTTTCATGCAAAATAGACTGGGGCTTAGAAGAGAATCAGTGGATGACACATAACATAAGGAGATAAAAAAACAGAAATCTCAACACTGACAAAACACCTCAGCCCCACCTGGCCAAGGTGGTTACCTGTACTTGGCGAAGAGAAAGGAATTTGTGACAGCAATGCACTAGGTTATGTGTACTTTGGTATGCAAAAGTCTATCATACCTCAAAATCACACTCTCAGCTAACTGAAGTTCCAAATGGAAGAAACTATTTTTATTTTTACCTGGAACCAGGTGAGCCAAAATGACAAGAACAGTCACACCCCCCAAATCCAGTGTGGGCCAAGCCGGGAGAAACACTTTGTTAACGACGCTCACTCTGCCCTGTGTGAGGCACACACTGCCAAGCCTGAGCGCTCTCTTCATCCTGCTGGAACCTTCAAAAGTCAGCAGGCTCAAAGTTGATCTTATGTTGAGAGGGAAAAAGTGCAAGAATGTTTTTCTTCACGGTTTTTCAGCTCATGCTCTCCTAACAAAAACCAGCAGCATTCACTTCGGACTGCAGTGGCACCATTTGTCAAATTACTATTCCAGCGAGTTAAATCATGTCCCCATGTACAGAAAAGTTAATCTTTTTTTCCAAAGAGCCAGGAAAGAGCTTATTTGCATTGCAGGAGCTGACTCTGTGTTATTGTGTTTCCACAGAAGCTAGGCGCATAGGTTAACCACATGGTGTGTTAACGACAGTTTCTTTTCATCCTTTTAAAGTTATTTTCATTTCATTAGCTACTCCCTTTGCTCTTTAATTATTCTCTGTTTAGGTTTTGTTGCTGCCATAATCAAATTTCTATCAGGGGAAAAGTTTGCTACCTTCAAGCCAGTGTGTACAACACACACACACACACACACACACACACACACACACACACACACACACACACAAACACACACACTCCTTTTCTATGCCATGCTTTTGACAAAGCTCAGCTGGATCTTCTTGATCTCTTTGTTTCTCTTCGTCCTTGTTTAGGTCTTTGACTACTTTCCTTCAGTCCTTACACACTGCCACTCTGCTTACTGCCTATCAGCAACTTCCATACAATCACTGTCTGCCTCCTGGAATCTGAGACTTCACAATCCCCACGCAGGCTTGTGCCTTTAATTAAATTCTAGTCCCCTACCATCCCTGCCAAGATTCATAGATGCCCTGAAAGGTTCAACATTAATTAACCAGAAGAGGAAGAGTGGTAAAATTGTGACATATTAGGATTTCTAACAGTTGTATGATGATACCCTTGAGGGAGGTGTTTCAGAACCAGCGGAAAGTCGGTCAGATATAAGGGACAATGGACATTATAAATGACCATAACAACCCATTACACTGGTACATTTATTTTAAAAGTTCAATTTATTGTTTCTTCTTCCATTCATTGAGAAATTAAATATGATCTCTCTTCCTTGCCTTATCTCTCCCGTGGTCTGTCTGTCTGTCTGTCTCTCTCTCTCTCTCTCTCTCTCTCTCTCTCTCTCTCTCTCTCTTTCTCTTTTAACAAAGTAGAAGTAGGACAATGCTAAAATAAATAAAACCCCCACTACTTTCTTTAATGTTATCTGAAGATACTTCTATGACAGTAACATAGTAATAAGCTATCACCTCTAAATGCTCTAAATTTCTATAATTTCTCATAATTTCAAGAGGAAATTATACTGACACATCAGAGAACAACTTCCGAAGAAAAGAATGTAAAAAATAGATCTGACTGAATCTCTAAAACAGAGGAAAACTTAGTAGTTATCAAGATCAACATATCTGATGGGTAAATTTCTGGAATACCCCTGAAAAGTGTTTGCCCTTCCTTTTCTTTCAGTACCACTAGTGGTGAGGAATTCATACACTTATGAAGAGATGTTTCAATATTTAAGTATTTCTTGGAAATGCTACAACTTCCACCTATTACCGTTTTTTGAGGTCTCAGAATACATGAATAATGGGCATTTTTCAGGATGTCTTCCTTCTTTGGGTAAATATTGCAGACTTGACTTAATTCTCACCTGTGTGCCCAATCATAGGAATCAGATTTATCAGTTAACTGCTAGTGTTCTCTAAGCAGTACCTGTCCTCACTTGGACAAGTGAGGCCTTGCCTGCAAAGAACCTGGGTCGATTCAAAGCATTCACTCTCTAAACCTCCCATCAAGCCCAACCAAAAGAATCTTCGAATTGGTTGAATACAGGCATCATCTAGATATATAAATATTTAAAGATTCACAGAATTAATATATTAGAAAGAAAATGGATACTTCTAGAACTATCACAGGAACTGTATGAGGAGAAACACAACTTTAGTTTGTACTTAGCAAAAATCTTCAGAGTCAGACTTTGGGGGCAAAAATCTCTCTGTCCTAGAAATATAATATTTAAAAAGAGAGAGCCATGGAAATCCAGTCCACAATTCCTGATTGATTATATAAGAATATTATTTCCAATTTTTCCCAAATGTAAGACCCTTCATTACTTTTTAAAACTTTTAAACTATCTTCTTATAGAGAAAAACATACTTTCCCATTTCAAGCATTTGCCTATGAACTTTCCATTATTTTGCATGCAAAACGAATCTCAGTGCTTGCTTTCTTTTCTAGAATAGATCTATTAAAAGGAAACCTACTTTTTTCCCTTTTATTTTTTTTTCTAATATAGTAAGAAGGAGGACAAAATTCAATTCCTCAGAATTTTTAAATCCTACAATGGAATTTTAAAATGCCACTATTAAGACTACACAAATACAATCAATTCCTACACTGAAAATTGTCACTCCATATATTATCAAAAAAAAAAGTAAAAAACATTCTTTTCAGCTGCCATCTCTTTTGTTACCTCCTATATGTCAGCATCCAAGAAGCTTTATATAGGACCTCTGTTAATCCTCTAATGATATGATGAGTTAGTTACTATTACTTATACTTTAAGATTAAAGCAACTGAAATCCAATGAAGATAATAACCATACCTAATGTCACAGAAACAGTAAATAGTAAAATCAGGATATGGCCCAGTTCTAGCTGATATTCATTGAATAAGTAATTAAATAGTTTCAGGGATGAATGAACAAAGGCTATGCTGACTAGAATGCCCTACCCCCAGTTCTTAGTGAGTGATTAGGAATTAATAATATTGCTGAGGTGGTATAGTATGGTGGTCTAAAGGATCTCTTCTCAGTACTGCCGCAGCAATTCTGTAACTTTTAGCAAGCAATGTATCTGTAATGCTCCTCCCAACACCACAAATGGCCAGAAACTCACCTCAAGAAGAGGCTATGAAAAGTCATGAACTGCCATTTTGAAAACTGAAACACTTCTTAGACATATATGCTTTCAGCTTCCAAAAGAGAGGTGCTTTATAACTAGCCCATGTGTCATTATTTTATCTTCCATATATGTACAGGACTCAGACAAGGCTGTCATTCTTATTTCTTCTCTAGGCTATCTAATCAGAAAGCTACCTGTAATTCTAGGTAGCCTGATAATTTGCCTGTCCGACCTATTAATCTTACCTGTCTTTCTAACACTTTGCATCATTCTCTTTTCTTTTCTTACTTATTAAAATGTAAAATAATAACCCTTAAACATGACTGGTATAAAAACATTATCCTATCTCAAGAAATATATTCAGAACTAAGGCTGCTGAAAAAGCTCAGTGGTATAAACACTCAAGGGAAATGGTTAGCTCACAAAGAGACAGCAAGGCATAGAGAAATAAATCTGGTTGAGGGATAGCTTCTGCCACAAATAAGCAATGGATCAATAAGAGCAAATGTCATATTTCAGTTTGGTTCAACAACTGCAACGTTTGCAACCTGTTTATCTGCAGAATAATGGTGTTTCTGAGCTAAAGATGTGAGAAAACGTGGGCTTGTGAGAAGTTTGCAACATCTCTGTTGCTCTTCTTAAGAAAAGGAAGGAAACGAAACTACAGCAAGCATTAGAAAATTGAGCATGTGGGCTATTTTAGAGGTGAAAAAATTGAAAAATGACTACTGAGGCATGAACTAATTAATAAAGGAATATGACTGAGATCCAGGACAGTCCCAGGAGACACTGCCAGGGGATTTGGGTCCCATGCTGTCATGCAGATCTAGCTGAGACAACTATAGTGTTAGCACTCAGACCGTGGGGAAGGATACTCCCCAAGGGAAAAAGTCTATCTGGAAATTGTTTCTTTGACAAATTATGGACTTGAAGTGATTATTTACTCACTTATACATTTATTCATTCACTATTCATTAAACTAGTAAATGTAGAGCACTGTACTATGCTATAGAGGCACAAAAGTGGAATGCAATCTAAGTCATCCTCTAAAAGTTATAATGTACTGAATCAGACATGTAAACTAATAAGTAATGGAAATAACTGTTTACTTCATACCGGTATAGAGCTAATATTATACTTTGTACTTCACATAACCTTTCTAATTGCATTTCACTTAATCCTCAGAGTAAGCCTCTAAGACATGTATTATCATCATCTGTATTTTATAAAGAAACCATGGGTCAAGAAGGTTCAGTTACAAGCCCAAGTCTAAGAAGCTGAAAAGTAGCAAAGCAGGAATTTGAATTGAGGACAGAGTTACTACAAAGACTGAGCTGTGAATCCCTATACTCTAGTGTAACACAGCTGTGTTACTTATAGATGCTGTGTCCATAAAGCTGAATACACAGCATAGCTGGGAATAAAGGAGTATGTTCAGATCCAGCCATCCAGAATCTGGAGAGGTTTCAGAGAGGAGCAATTTAGGATGTGAAGACTTAACTAGCTCGAACAGAAGTTTATCCCATGTATTTCTATCCCATTTTGGAAATGAAACATGAAACAAAATTAAAAACTGGTATTACGAGTCAGTGGCAAAACTACAAATAGGAGTATTTTCTCCTGTCACCCACTGGTCTTCCTGTGCACCTATGAAAAGAAGTCACATCGCTACTTTGAAAATGGAACCAGTGTCAGCCTTACAGAAACCATTTAGACCATGTAATTTTAAAGCTCCATGTGAGGGAACAATATTGTGAGGGAATAACGTGACTCTTAGGTAGTCTTTTGAATTTTTAATCCTTGTCAGTGGCTCAGCTCTGGGGGGAATGCAGCATGTGCAATGTCACCTGCTCTGCATTCGGGAGGGATGCAATCATTGCTGTCGGCTGCAGAGCCAATGAAAGGCAACCTTGGTCTTTAATAAAAGGACAGTGGTCACAATGGGAGGTTAGGTTGCCAGACAGAAGCATCTGCAGGCGAGGTATAGCGTCTCCCATCAGATCCTTCCGAGAGCATGGACAAAGGACTTGGACTCACAACAGTGGTGGAAGCAATAAAATGGAAATGCTCTAGTGATCTACAATTTAAGGAGAAAACAGCTAAGGCCTCAAGGATTTTTTTCATGGTTTCTAGAATATAAAAAAACAGTGTTTTAGAAGAAGCATTTTAAGAGTTTCTTCCAATCTCACTGGAGGAGTCAAAAGATGTTAGAAATGGTAGCAAATGGGTGATAGGCCAATAGTTTAGAATAAAAAATTATGAATGAAGCCCACGGTAGAGAACAAACTGGCATTCCTTTAGAAGCAATCACTTCCTGGAAAATATGTAGGATCGTAGTCAGTTATACCATTTTGATTATGGTATAGTATAATAGCAGAATTTATTATTAGGGCCAGAATATCAACCATATTCATATAGTATTGTATGGAGTCATAAAATTTGAGGACATTTTGCCAGCTTGTCCTTTTCCACTCAAAGTAAATAAACTAAGTTTCCACAGCTGTCATGCCTTAAACTAAGTTGATGCACTGAGTTTAATTAGATTATAAAAACAGAAAATAAACCAGATAATTGACTAAATATAAATGGAATAACAGCATTTCCATCCTAAAATGTGTTCCCAGAAAATGTAAAGTAAGACAAATGTGGCAAAGTAGAGTAAACATGTGTTCATATGCTGCTATGCTCATCTGCTCAGATCTGCTTTTGCAGCTGTAAAAGGCACTAGCACATTGTGGGGACAGTGAGCTGATGGCATTTCTTTTAGAAAGAGGAGACATTTTGCCTCAAATGCAGTAGAGACAAAAGGAATAAATAGTATTACTGGCCACAGAGTCGAGATGAAGAAAATCGATCCCTAAGTACCACCTGGATTTCTAATATCACAGTATTTGTCAATATCACTTAACTTAATATTATTGAGTTTCATTCAAAGTAGTCAGAAACCTTTACTATTCCTATATGAGATTAGATAATAATCAGTTATGATAAAATAATATCAAAATACATAATAACAGAAAAGTAATATTTATTGAGCCTTCACTAGCACCTAGACACTGTGTTAACTACTTTATATGACATGTTTCATGTAATTTCCCAGCAACTATATGATACAGATTCAATAATTATCTATATTTAGTCAATGAGAATACTTAAGCTTACAGAGGTTAAAAAAACACCTGAAGTCATGCAGTTAACAAGTGACAGAAAATTTTATTGAAACCATCTATGAACCTGTTTGCCAATATTTCTAATCTCTGGAAGGACTCTCCAGGTTTTACTTGCTTCTGAGACTAGTGGCACTTTCCAGTAACAAAATAATCACTTCTACCTCTACTATCGATAGGTTAGTGTCTCAGTCTGTTGGGGCTGTTATAACAGAAATACAGACTAGGTAGCTTACAAAGAACAGAAATTTATTTCTTACAGTTTTGAAGGCTAAGAAGTTCAAGATCCAAGTACAGACATATTTGTATTCTTGTGAAAGCCTGTTTCCCAGACAGTGGTCTTTTTGCTGTAACCTCACATGGCAGAAGGGACAAGGGAGCTCTCTCAGGTCTCTTTTATAAGAACTAACCCCAGTCACAAGGGCTCTGCCCTCATGACCTAAGCACCTCCCAAAGGGCTCACCTCCTAATACCATCACCTTAGGGGTTAATTCTTTAACGTATGAATTTTGAGGGGACATTCACTTTTAGTCCATTGCAGTAAAAATATTCATTTGCATGAACTCAGATTACATAACTCAGAGAAGAAAAGTAGTGGTAACCTGTACTGATTGTGATCTTCATCATAATCCAAGATTGCTTCATGATGCTTTGACATGACCCACTGGTACAGTGGAGGAACAGGGAGGATGTAGTTGAATTCCTCAACCCTAATACAGTGTTCTAGCTCAGTTCTTCTCAATCTACACACAGTTTCCCTAAAGTGCTTACCAAAATGCAGATTTTGACTCAGTAGGTCTGGAATAGGGTTTGAGATTATGCATTTGAAACAAGCATTCCAGTGATGCCCATGCTGCTGGTCAGAGTGTACTTTGAGTAAAAACGATTGTAAAAACCTGGATTCAGGCAAGGGTGAAGTGATCCAGTTCTTTGAGCAGTAAACAGTAGCCTTGAGAAGGCTGTTGAATTTGGCAAAATCCTGTTTTTTACCATGCTATAAATAATTAATCTGTTTTCCTAATATGTAAATTGGGTCTAAAGATCATGTTTCTCAGGCTACAGAAAATGCCCATTACTCAAAGCAATTCCAATTTATTTATTGCAGAAAAAGTAAACAAGAAGTCTGTGCACAGAGGAAAAATGGAAGACCTTGGATCTTGGCTGTTCTCTCTCTAGAGTCTGCCTCTCCAGGTTTGAGCCGAGGAACATTATAATTACACCGATTCAATACTCCATAAACTGGCTAAGCAGATTTTATGTAAGGATAAAATTTAATATGTAAGGCTAATCTTCTCATTTGTATCTGACAAAGGTCTCACAAAATGTTCACTTTTCTCTCTTAAAGGCTCTTTCCACTGTATATGCACCTTTCTCATAGAACCAATACCAGAGAGCGGCATTTACCTGCTCCCATCTTTATCTTTGTTTTGACATTGATCTCTTTGAAAGTGAGAATTGTATTTTATTCAGATGTGTAACTAGGAAAGCACTCAGCATGGCTGGGTGTTGATAAGTAATTATACTATTCGCAACAGCAGTTATTGTTAACTAAATGCTTTTCCTGTGCCTAGTCTTGTGCTCAACGCTTAATATATATACATGATTTCCTTTAATCCTCAGGACAACATCACGATAAATATCATTCTTGTTACACAAGGGAGGAAATCAATCCTAACATTACTTGTTTTTCTGATTTCTCTGCGGTATTTTGATCGAGCTGATCACTCCCTGGTTTCTGAAATGCTCTCTTTCCCATAGGTTCCACTTTTCTGGTCCTTTCCCATCTTAAGTTCCTTCTTTTCTTTTTTTTTTCCTGGCACTTTTACATTCTTCTACCACTTCCTAAATATAGACTTTCCCTAAGTTTTGTGTGTTATCCTTTAATTTTTGTCTCTAGTTAGACCCTATCCCCTTCAAATCCCATACATTCTTAAGACTTCAGCTATTTCCTCCATAGAAAATCTTCGAAAATTTCTCCTCCTCTTTCTTGGTCTTGGACTCTAGTCCTACATGTCCAACTGGCTCCCAGGTATCTCTGCTTGACAGTTTCTCTATCATTTCAAACATCAGAAAAGCCCTCATTTTCTTTTCCCCAAGCCAGTTCTCTCTAAATTAATGATCTAGTTTTGGATGTGGCACTATCAATTTTCTATTTATTCAAATTTGAATTCTCTCTTCTAAACTCCAATCAACCTCCAATCAACCTCTTTTTCTTCCAAACTCCAATCAAAGGTGGATTCTTCCTTTAAAATGTTGACATCTTTTGGGGGTTCCAATGTCACCACTTTAGTACAGTCTTTATAATATTACAACTGTAATAGCCCAACTAACTTCCCCTCAACTTCCTCTCTATTCTCATTTGTTCCTGCACATGTCCTTAAATATTTCCCATGAAGTCACTTCTCCACTCAAAATATCTTTATGGTTTCATGTGGCCAAAAAGGCTAATCTTTGACACTGAAAATTCTCCAACAGTCCAAATAGCCACAGGTAACTTTCTTCAGCAGAAAGTAACTCCTGGAGAGGTGCCCAGTTGAGAGCAGTCAGCAGCCAACACACACGCCAAGCAGCTGAGTATTTGGATCCTAGGGCTGGGATGGGGAGAAATAGGCTATAGTGTCCCCTGTGAGAACTGACTGTCTCAGGCAAATTAGGTCAGGACTTAGTGTTTAAGGATTCTCTCCCAGGGAATGGGGAATTGGCTATTACTTAAGGGTGTCATGACTCAAAACAAATGGAAGTGGTAGCATGAATTTCGCTCTGTAAGTAACTAGCTAAGTGATCTGAGTCCAGTCACTTCAATCTCTCTAGACACTATTTCCTCACCTATAAAATAGGGCCGTTTGGCTATGCACAGTTAACTCTTTACGCTCCTGCCCTGTGATGATCTATAGGTTTATAAATTTCAATGGCTGATCCACATTGATTGCATGGAATACATGGGCAGTTTATAGACATTTCTCAGGCTTATCAAATCCCTTGTACACTCGAAATATATTAATTCTCCCTGTCAAGCCTGTCTCTTTTAACTTCTCTCCCTCTTTTTCTTTTCCAACCCTTTCCCCTTGCTTATTTCAAGATACTTGGTAAGTTTTAGGATAGAAAAGAAAGTCAGAAGAGTAGACTGACTGATTTTAATCCTACTTGTGTTACTTCAATCTATTACCAACTTGGGTCAAATGCACCCCCTAAGTATTTCTCATATATAGCCTCTCTTCATCACACCATACGGTGTGCCCATAGCTCAGCCTCTCACCCACTATCCCTTGCTTAGATGTAGCAAGATGACTACAAAGGCTTGATCTTACAGATTCCTATTCTGGCTTCCTTCTAATCAAAACTTTCATCTACTTACACAATGATGTTTCCACAATGCACATCTGACCTTGTCACTAGTTTTTATTTATTTATTTATTTATTTATTTATTTATTTATTTATTTATTAAATTTATTTATTTTTTTTAGCTCCTCATTGCCTACAGATTAACTCCAACCTCCTGGCATGACCAATATGACCATTAATGATCTAGATCTATCTTCCTTGCTTATCTGTAACTTCTTCACACTGCTGGGTCTTGCTCTGTTATTTATTACCTATGTAACAGACAACCTGTGTCATTATATTCTTTAGTTTTGGAAAAACATTCAAAAGTATCATAGAGAGAGTAATCTAGCTCTTTGCTTCTTATAAGTGGTTGATTAGTACTATTTGGTTTAGATATTGTGGGTATCTCTATAAACAGTTCTCATCACGGACTATTGGTTTTCTCTTTACTACTTGGAACAGAATTGATAGTATCTTTAAATGTAATCAGATTCAAGAGCCAATCCCAGAAATCATAGAACCAATTTAGAAAACTCATCCTTAAAAATCTGTTCCTTTAGAACTACTCTCAGTACCAACATCTATATTACTCGAGTACTCTAGAGAAATCATCTACATCTATCTATCTATATTTATATAGTTTATAAAAACCAAAAAAAAAATGGCTCACATGATCCTGTAGGCTGAGAAGTCTCATGATCTGCTGTCTGTCAGCTGGAGATCCAGGAAAACCAGTAGTGTAATTCAGTCAAAGACCAAAAGCCTGAGAACCATGAAAGGGAGACTTTCCTTTCTTAAATTCCCCTTTCTCCTGCTTTTTGTTCTATCCAGGCCCTCAATGGATTGGATGACGTCGGACTTATACACTGAGTCCATTGATTCAAATACTAATCTCATCCAGAAACACCCTCGCAGATACACCAAGAAGTAACATTTAATCTGGGTACATTATATGTCAAGTTGACATATAAAATTAACCATCACAATTGGGGTAGTTTGTTAATCTAGCAGTGTCTCAGTTTCCTCATTCACAAGATGGTGATAATAACTCATAGGGTTGCTATGGGGATTAAATGTTTGAATGCATATAATGTGCTTTAAACCAGACCTAGCACAATTAAGTTCTCATAAATGCTAGTTATAAGTATTATTTTTCTAAAATGCCCTTCTCTACTATGTCTGCCTAATTAACTCCTATTCAGGTTTCCTCAGCCAACTCAAGTATTAATTTCTGTTTTAAGATTTTGGTGAATATCTTAGTTTTCTGCAATGCAGCATTTTTTAAGTTACCAAGGTACCTTGAAGATACATCTCTGAGTATAAATTAAACAGTTGTTATAGCTATTTGTTTACTTTTTTGTCTTCCCTTCTACTTAATCTTGAGCTCTTAGAGGTATGAACAGTAGAAACTCTCCATCAATGTCTATAGAAGGCTTTAGTCATCTGTCACTCTCATGGATGACTTGATATGGTGCATATCAATACTGCATTGGGAAGCTGCTGCTTTGGAAAAGAATTTCCAAGACCAGCCTGATAGAACAGTTAGGAAAGAACTGTGTGATTAGATGCTAGGAATTCTGGTAATGAAATCCCACCAGTTTGTTATGGAAATTGAATACAATCTGCTTGCCATGGGTATTTAATGTAACGTTTCACTGGGTACAGGAGAAGCAATTAGGTTGCTGAAAATTGCCTTTGCGTTCCCCATAATTCAATACTGACCACTGTTAGCAGTGCAAGATGTGACAGGACTGATAATTAATTTTGCATGCAATCAGTGTAATAAGAGGGGAGGGAAAAGCAAGGAGGGAGAAACAGAGAGAAGGAACACAATCTACATTCAGAGGTAAATCAGATATTACTTCCAAAGGCCTGATAATGACTTCTGCACAGACAGCATCTGGGGAGAACAATCTAGCCAAAAACTCCAGTACTAAAAATGAGTTTCCATGCTTCACATGAAAAAAAGAATCATAAAGGCCATCCATGACCACTTCCTCTCATGTGTCACTCTTCCTTGAGTTGAAGACTAATCAGGCTTTGGGCTTTGTTTACATTTATAAATAAGTGAACAGTAAGCTCTTGTAAGGCCACTAACAAATTTTGGGCCTTCAATTCTCTTAACTCTTATCCTTGAAGAAACTGCTTATTTCAAACGCTTTGTGTGTATGTGAGTATATGTGTATATGTTTGTTCTTTCTCAATAGAACCACCACAGGGGTGAAATACCTTGAAGCAGCTCTTATTTACTTACTCTATTTTCTATCAGATTTCAAGCCTGACATTTGTGAAGAACTACTGCCTCCTATAGTTGTTACAATAGCAGCAGATACCTTTGATAGTGGTCAAATAATTGGGTACAAATTGTTATCAGAAAATAGAGCATGGGCTTTTGATATATGTATTTTTATATCTAGCTATCATCTATCTATGTATCTATGTATCAATGCATCCATGTATGTACGTACATATGTATGTATGTATGTATGTATGTATGTATGTATGTATGTATCTATCTATCTATCTATCTATCTATCTATCTATCTATCTATCATTTATCTAAGAGAAATCCTTACAATGCCAGCATTAGGGGAAAAGTAATTTCAACTGAGTCTACTGCTAGCTGAATTGAATTGTGGTGTGGTAGAGGCATCACCAGTATATTAATTTCAGCTCTGATTTAGTGTGTTTTCTACTAGATTAAAATGTAAGGTTGACTTAGAACTTTTTTTCATTAATCTTTTTATTTTGTGAACCTACTTAGCTCTTGGTGGGTAAAAGGTGATCAACATATATTATTGGAAATAAGAGCATATTTGCGAGTATTTGTTAGTGAATCAGTCATTGGTCAGTCTCTTTTAGGATTTGGTAGGATTTTTAAAAGACCTTTGGGCAATGCCTATTTAACTAGTATAACCCATGTCAATTGTAAAAAGAAAACTCAATGCTGAGGCCAGTGTAAGTTATCTCTTTGCTACTTGGAGCTGTGAAGTGGTTTGGCTAAACAAGGCTAAATAAGGACTGTGTCTGAGCAGCTGGCAATGTACTTTCTGAACTTAGAACATTCATATACAGGAAAGGCAGCTTGGAGTTAAGCTCTTTCCTGTTGGAGGCAATACAGTTAACAGATCTGAGCAAAGCTTATATATGTAGTAATTAGAAATTGTGCTCAGTATGAGTAACGGTGACACAAAAAATAGTGGTAAAAACACTACGATGATTTATTCTCTCACAAAGAAAGCCCAGCACTTGGCACTTTAAGGCTGGTGCAGAACTTGCCACACAATCATATGAGACCCAGATGCTTCTAGCTTTACCTTTGTGTTCCACCAATTCCACCTAGCACATGACTTCACCCTTAATGTTGCTTTATTACCAACGTATGTGTTGAAGTTCCAGTCATCATGTCCAGGCAGCAAGGGTGTGTCCCTTGCACCTAAGTCAGCTCTCTTAAAGCAGCCCTTTTGTATGAACCATTGAACACTCATGTAGACATATCATTTGTAAAACTTAAAGTTACATGCCCACAGGTGCTAGGGAGGCTAGGGAATGTTTTCCTGTTTGTTTTACTTTAAAGTTAAAATAAAGCATGCACTGTCATTGTAAACAAAATTGAAGATTTGGTAATAAGAAAGTGACAAAATGAATTTTCAGTACAAGAAGTACAAAAAAGAAAAAAATGGACCTAGAATCTTCAGATGTATCAGGCTTTATAATTTATAAGGCATTGGCATTAAAATTGATTCATTTGAGTTTCTGGGTGCTTCTGTGAACTTTATAGTTTTAAATAATAGTGTCAAAGTGCAGTGTCTGTCTATTTATTACAGTGTCTGTCTATTTATTTTTTCACATCCTTGCTTAATTTTTTTTACATTAACAAGATTGAAAATCTCCTGATTACTTCAATAATTGATGTCAAAGAAATTATACTATGTATTTGCCATTTAGTATATTCCATATATTTTTTTATATTATATATGATTCATGTATATTTTAATTCGATCCTCAGATATTTCCCATGTTTTTAGATCAAGCAAGTATAAGACACACAGCTATTCCTAGAGGTAGGATTCCGCTCAGGTAATACAACAGCACAGGCCAAATTTTAAACCACTGCCTAAAGTTAAGGAATTTTCTCATTCCTAATTGGTGCCATCTTGCTTTCTGCTCTTCCTCGGAGTTTCCAATACTCTCAAATCACTGTGCATATTTGACCAGAGTTATATCTCTTTAAATGATATGTGTCTATTTTGGTTAGTTTTTACATCAGGTTTTATATGAGTTATAAAGCACAAACAATTTCTTATCTTGCCTTTCTTACTTAACACGGGCTATTTGGCATTGTCTATAATATTTTACTCCTATCTCTTTAGCAATTGAACACAAAGCCTAGATTGGTCTTACTCTTCCTACACATTTTAAAAGAGAGAAAAATATATTATTGTTACCAACTGAATCTGCATCCTAAAGTTGACTTTCCAAAAGTTGAATCATTCCACTGTGAAGTGCCCTGGTTCTTTCCCAGGCAACAATCCAGCATTCCAAACTGTGCTCCTTTTAGAAAACTCCAGCTGCATCCCATCCCACTGGCAAATGGCTCTCTCCAAAGGAAGAAGTTACACCATTTTCAGGCATCTGCAGCTTTCAGTTCAGAACTCATAGCATAAAGAATAAATGGACACTGTATTCAAAGGCTTTGAGAAATGAAGAAACAACTACACAAATGATTTTAGTATAAAAATGACAAGTTCTTTGCACTGCTTCTTTAGGAACATGATATAGCAAGAGCCACCCGGCCTAATAAAAAAAAGACATGAGTCTGTTGAGAAAGATTGTATTTACTCAATTTAGAAGTAATTTAAATTACTGCGTCTACCAACACAAATATTTGTGAAGCACCTATGAATGCAAAGTAATACAATAGACAGTGTAGAGAGAATACCAAGGGCATCAGAAATACTTCTTAACATTCATTTTTAAGTGGAGTAATAGGTTTAGAGCCAAATGCTGTGACTAGCATGCAGTAGATCAACAAATGTTACTTCCTCTCCCATCCTCCCTTTCTCATCCTTTCCCTTAAGGAGTTTACATTTAACTGCATAAAAAGGCTATAAATATGTGAACCACTAAATATCAAAATAAGATTTAAATAGCCATATAATGATTTCACATGGTAATTACCTAACACTACTACTACCGAGTGCTTCATAGTGCTTTGTAACACGTAATAAACCCACATAATGATATGCTTGTTTAAGCTGCATACCTTTCCCCCCCCCACCCTTTTCTGGGTATCAGAACCTTGACTCTAACAGTTTGGTCATATCCATATCATCAGCAGACTGTCTATAGCACTATTTGTGCATTCTAAGATTAATTGCAAAATTTCTCTACATAGTAAGCTCCATGAAGTTAGACAGCATACCTGGGTTATTCACTTTGCTATTCCTAATGCTAGCCAGGTAGCTGGAATACAGTATATGTTCAATAAATATTTGATGACTATATTATCAATGAAAATCAATTGAATCCACACTATGAAGGGAAATACTATACCATTTACTCTACAGTAATGTTTGGGATCAATAAGGGATGCCCAGTAAATTATTAGTCCCTCTTTTCTTCTCATTAAAGATCTATTGATAACCCCATATTAGTGTTGCCAGAGCAGATTTTTTTGTTGTTTTATTTTTCTAGTTGTTTGTGGTAGGATTCTCTCTGCTTCAAAACCTTATTAGAAATATCAGCTTTTCCTCTACATATGACCTAAATAGTGTCTCTGTGTAGACATTAACCTATTGATTTCATCCTAAAACTTTTATCTAATAAGCTCATTCAAAAGCCTTATTTTCTGAAGGGATCTATATTTTAGTCTTATGCTTGTGGCAAGAAGACCTCAGCATCTTTTGCTGGGATGAATCATTTCCAGTTTGGAGTGTAGGTTGATAGTGGTTTTCCCATTTGCACATCTCTGGGACATCCATCATTAATCTTTCGGTAACTCGTTTTGGTCCAGAATCATATGGTGATTTACGCACACAAACTCATCATACTGAATCTTAGTATCTTAGTGAAGGGTATCTAGGGGTTGAATTATGTAGCTAAATATACATATGATCAGAAACTAGAACCTGGGTCTTCTGATTTGCAGTTCAATTTTCTTTTCACCATGATGGAGTGCTTCTCTTTAAGAAACTGAGTCAATAAAAAGTATGGCTTTATAGTAGAGGACGATCATTGTAAACTGAATTACGTGTGAAAAATTTTGAAACATATGGGTCCTAGAATTAAGTCTTGAGATATGAGTCCTTAATTGGAAATGGCCAATCAATAAACACCCTTTATCAATGCAGTCCCTGACATTCTTACACAAATTATTTTTTTAAGTATATGAACTAAAAAATAACCAACAAATAAAAAGAAGTATTTTTTAGTTTACGTGTCTTTGGAATTGTGTTCCATTTCTATTTGGTACTTTCATCCATTAACATATTGCCCCATGACATAGGAAACTAGAGGTGCCCTAGGCTGGTTCCATACCATCCATTGCCAGGCAGGGTTACAGCTGAGCTAAAACAAGCAAAAATCCATGGGCACCAGATTCCAGTCCTTAGCCACAGAAAGCCTCTGCTTATCTCCACTACAAAATAGGAGTACAATGTAGCTGCTATAGAGAGTTCTAGAAGAAGTCTACGGTATTTTAATTCTCGTTTATTTTTTTAAGTGAAGAAGAAAGAGTTAATAAGGATTAATATCTATCAATATCCTAGAAATCAATTTATCATCTCCAATATTCTTGCCAGTTTCTGTAACTTTTCCAACTCTTTCTTCACCATTCATCTGTCACTAAACCAAATCGGATCCTAAAATTTCACAGCATTATATAAATATGAGGAAAAACAAAACAAATTGTAATTTTATCCAAAGGACACCAAATTCTCAAACTTATCTCTTTATCACTACTTCCTCCAGAATTATATTTGTTGTACAATGTTTTGAACCTTACTGTTTCCAGAAATTCTTGTTGCATCTAAGCAGTAATTTTTAGCAAATGTCAAGACAAAAATACAAGCACTGAATTGAAAGAAGAAATGTAAAAAATCTAGAGATAGTTATCAATGAAATCAGATATAAACAGCCTTAAAATATAATCAGAGTGATCCCCTGAAGGATCAAAGAGTCTAGTCTGCTATATTAAAAAAAAGAAAATGTTTTGTACATCATCATCTAAATGTGGCTCTAACTGCTATGTTCCCTATGGTCTTGAAAAAGTTTATTTCCTCTGCTTGAATTATCAAAATTCTATTTCCCCACCAGAAAAGATGTGTTCCTGGCAAAAAAAAAAAAAAAATCTAATTTACAAGCAAGGCCTGAATTTTTTTCCTTTTGACTGGGAGATCGTGGCTTCTTAAATAACACTTTGTCAGAATAGCTAGAATATTGCATTTGGACCTCCAAAGTCTCCTCTTATGTCTCCAAATTTGAAATTCCACACTGCTGAATATTTAATTTTTCTCAAGCGTTAAACATGTGAATTGGAGGCCAGGAAGAAGACTATCTTTGTCACAACTCTGATGTTTTTTTTTTTTTTTTTTGTCTGAAAAGACTATTTATTCCCGATTGACTAGTATAATAAACCTTTTATATCAATGATTTTAGAAAATGAAAATACGTATATGAAACATATATAAATGTTGCTTTTTGAATTCTATTGTCTATCACTTACATGGAAAGCTTTCAAATATCTTTGACTGCTAAGTCCAAAAGTAGATGTATTTTATTGTGACACAGTACAAACACACAAACACACACAAATGAAAAATGAATATATGCACACATACACATAAACACATCTATACATAACTTAAAGTTTCAAAAATAATTTTTATTCTTTTGTCTAAGAAAATTCACCAGTAAATCTGGATTACTTAGAGCAGCAGAAAATGTCATGTGCATCTGTAACATAACTGCGTCTGCTAAAGTTCCTTTCCTCATTTCTCCTAGTAACAGTTCATAAAAGTGAGTCCAGGATGACAATTTCCATTGTGCCTAGACCACTGGCACATAAATATTTTATATATTTATTTTCTCTATTCCACTGAGTTCCTTGAAAACTATGACACTGGATTAAACATCTTGATATTCCCAATAATCAGAATGTTATATGGCAGAAAACAAATGTTTGACAAATACCTGTTGACAATTCATTCATTCGAAATGCCAACAAGAACGCAAATCAGTAAAATCACTAAAAACTGAAACTGAAAGCCCATGAGAGAATTATCTTGCTTTGTAAAAATCAAATTCATGCAGATTTATTAGAGAAAAATGTAACTATGACCCAACGAGATGGTCCATACTAATTGAAATGAGTCAGGTTACTGCCGCTGGTCCCCTATTTGCATTGCCAGCTGCTGGTAGCCATACATTACATAGACAACCGGTGTTGAAACAATTAGAAATGATTGCATGAATGAGGTATATTTAGAATATCACCTGAAGACTGTGAACCTCACAGCCACTTCTAACTAGCCCTTACTCTCAAACCTCCATTGCTAGTTTCTTAACAAAAAATAATTTATTTATTTATATTTTTATTTTTTATTTCTGGCCTCCAAGGTAATTGACAGTCCACTGGGGAAAAAGAAGGGAGAAGAATGAAGAGGTAGAATAGAGGCACTTTCATCCTGAAGATTTATCTGGAGGTAACAAAAAAGACATTTGTTAATTTCCCTCCTGAGTGGGTTCTGGAGGCTTTCCAATGCTGAAACAAAGAGAGCCTCATTAGCTAATTCCAGGCTAGACAACTGCTACAAAGCTGCAATCTCCATCAGGCCCCTTCTACTATGGAAATCACAGTGCCTGCCCCTCTATCTTGCTGGCACAATTAACAAGAACTCGACAGCATGCATCCTCCTATATACTTTTGATCCATTACCTTGGGTAACAAATGGCCATTTGTCTCCTGCCCTTTATTCCAGACAAGAAGGGACGGTGGCCTGGGCACACATAAGGGTGTGGCACCAAGGATGCTGTCTATACAACATCTTGACAGCATATACAATGACAGCAGGAGCAGTGGAGCCGAATAAGGCCAAAAAGGTGGGATACTCTGCAGACCCTAGGACTCCTTATCGCAGATCATTTAGTAATATGCAGGATGTCGCCTATGAAAATGATAATCTCATCAATGTTCCTCATGAAAATACTTCTGAAATAATGTTATAAGAGCTCATCTTGACACAGGCACAGGTACCACCTCAAAGACACAGTCCCTGTATGATTATCAAAGTTGGAGTCAAGGAGACCACAAAAGGCCTGAAGTCCTCCCCTGACCCACATTCCCTCTCTCACATGGCTTGTTAATGATATTTCAGAAGAAAGGCTGAGTCCTCATCAGACCATAAGGAAAGACTGGCTAGAAATAACAGAAGATATGGAAAAGCTCACTGTAAGAAAATAAGATGAGGAAACTCAGCACACTACTGTAAAACTTGGAATTGAGAAGATAGAGTTGCGTGAGCATTTGCTTTGTTTTGGTTTTTATTTCCAAAATAAGTGAGATGAAAAGAAACAATAACCACTGTCAACTAAATCAGAAGCTGCTCTGTCTTGGAACTATAAAATGGTTTTACAGCCTGCAAAATCTTATGAGATCGCTCATTATGGCATAACTTCATATATACAACATGTAATAACTACATGGTTGCTGTGGAATTGTTAGCCTGCAACTGGGATGGATATTACTCCTGTTCACACAACACAAGGATTATGAAGGCAGTCTACTGTGCTTCTCTTCTTTTGAAATTCAGAGGCAGCACTCTTTGCAGTAGGTGAGAAATATCTTGCTTCCAGATTTGTTTTATTTATTCTAATCAGTATTTTAAATAAAAGAAATTTTAAATACAAGTAATGAATTCAAAGAGTGAATATACAAGTCCTGGCTTCTGGCTTATCTTGAAAAATAAGAAAATTTCATAGGACTGGACCAGCATTCCTGTGCTGTAATGACCAGTGGTAGCTGAGCAGTGGCTACCTCCCTGAGGCTAAATTCTTCAGTATGCCACAGTCCCTATTACTCTCTCTTGTGTCTTTGACATGTAGGCCAAGAGTTAGTGCCAGTCTTGCCTGAACTATTGTTTTTCTGACCTCAGCCTCAGCTGGCTAATTTTTTTTTTATATGCCCCTGGTAGGCATACAGATTTGTAATCTCTGTTTTAATGTAATGAACTGAAGGTGACCTCTAAGATTACTTAAGAACAAAAACCATCATGATATGTTCCTACCTGAGAGCACAATGTACTGGCTGTACAAGGTGCTGGAGCAAACAGTATATACTCTGGTAAAAGAGGGGTCAGAACAAAGCTTATAGAAACGAGAGCTTAATTGGGACAGAGTTAGGAGTGCTGTACCTTGCAGATGAAGAAGTACAAATAAAAGTTTGGGAAACTCAAGCTATTGCCCCAAATGATGAAGAATATGAAGGATCTATTTTTCAGGTGGAATCAGAGTACAAAGTAGAAAACATAGATATGTCCTTATCATATGGACAGCTCAAGGATTCTTGGACTTGCATCAGAAATGAGACAGCAAAGATCAGATGCAGAATCCAATCCATCACAGAAAGGGCTAGTAAGTTCATAGAAGAAAACAGACCCCAATTCCATTCCTTTCTAACCTTAGAGTCAATGTCCTTCCAAGAGGACAGGTGTTTGAGATACCCTGTGTGCCCCAGAGACTAAGAGAGAAGGGCCAGGTGAGAGCCTGACAATGCCACAGGGATATTCAAGGGGTTCTCCCCTTCCCTTCCTCCCTTCCTCCTTTCCTCCCTCTCTCCTCCTCTCACTCATATTTCTAAAGCATTTAGTGCTTTATAGCTTAAGAAAGAAGTAGCGGTGACAATTTCTCTAGAATGCCAAGATGTGAACATGCAGAGCAGTGTCTGCACACCAATGTTAGGTCTTTTAGACTATTTAGTTGTTATAATGTTCTAATTAACATTGCCCACTTATCGGTGCATGAATTCATGTACACAGATACACATAACTGTTGTAATATGAAAGATGATATGAAAAAGTTATTTTGAAATTTGAGACTACAGAATATTCCAGGAAATCAGAAACTTTTGGATAATGAATAAATGGGTAGTTGTAGTCAAAGGATTGGCTGCATAACTGTTAGCCTCTGCCCCAAATTTGTAAAATAAACTTTATATCTTAGAATAGTCAGATTTACAGAAGAGTTGCAAAGATAGTACAGAATTTCTATTTATCTCATATCCAGTTTCCATTTTTAATATTAATATAATACATTTGCCACTATTAATGAACCAATACCGATACATAATTATTAATTAAAATACATACTTTATTCTAATTTTCTTAGTTTTTATTTAAAGTATTTTTTCTGATTCAGGATCCCAGCTAGGATATCATATTAAATTACATTGTATTATACCAAGGGCAAATACTATCAATTTGACTATGTCTATTGATGTTGACTTTGATTATCCAGCTGAGATAGTGTTTGTTAGTTTTATTTAATGAAAACTATTCTTTCTCCCCCTTTTCATAATGTACCCTTTGGAAAGGCATCACTATATGCAGCCCATGCTTAAGGAATAGGAAGTTAGACCCCACCTCCTTGATGGGATAGGACTGACATAAGTTATTTGTAATTATTTTGTATGAGATATGTGTCTTTTCTCCTCCCATTTACTCATCTATTTGGTAATACAGACTCACATATATTTATTTTATATCTGGTGTTATAACACTACTTTATTTTGTTGCTTAAATTGGCTTTGGCCATTGGGAGTTCTTTCAGTTGACTCCTGAGACCTTGCAACATACCCTTATCATTCTGTTTGTGTTTCCTTCCCTTCCCTTTCTTCTTCCATCCCTCTCTCTCTCCCTCCTTCTCTCTGTCCTTTCTTACTTTCTGTCACTATAAGATGCTCCAGACTCATCTTATACATTCCCTGCCTAGCCCCAGAATTAGCATTTCCCTCCAAACACTTGGTTCCTTTCATTGGAGAATGCCATTAGAAACCAAGACCTAGGTGCCAGGGCTCCTGGTTTTTAAAGCTGTCTGGAGAATTGGGAATCTGTAACCCACTGCATTCCCCTCTCCTGGCATCCTTCTCCATACTGGATCTACAGAGCCTACCTTTTAGTTCCACTGATCTAACTTGTTGGCCTCACATCCTTCCCTTGCTGAATCACCTTATGTTACTTTTCTTCCTTTGCCACTTAACCAAGATAGTGTCTTTGTAGATTCTAGTTCTTGACCTTAAAGTGTTTGAGGCTTTTATCTTCCTTTGAATTTTATCATTGTTGCTTATTTTGTGGTACTTTCTCCTTTAGGCCCTGACCTCAAGGGACTCAAGCTTTGTGTATCTGAAGTATTCACATAGGCTTTATATGTGATGGAAAACACACTCTCTTCCATTCAGACACTAGAGGACCTAGATAAATTTAAATGGCCACACTGAAAAATCTCTAAGGAGCTCAGAATTTAAAAAGATATAAAAGATGAAATAAGGTTCACCAAAATAGGAAGAACATAGAAAGATGTATACCCCCATAAGTAGACATTGCAGCATGGTATAATAGCAAAAGACCATGGACCCTGAGACAAACGGCCTGAATGCAAACCTCAGCTCTACCACCTTTCGGTTTTGTGTCTTTGAACAAGCCATTTAACTTCTTTGAATTTTACTTTCCATTTCAATAGACTGGAAATACTAATAATATCTGCCTAAAGCAATCATTGTTAGTGTCAACTGAGTAAATGTATGTAAGTGCTCAGAATGCTACTTGGAACAGAATAAGCTGCTTCTATACATTACTGTTGTTGTCATGGATAGTATCAGTTAAGTGGAAGATGGGGATTAACTAAGTCTTGCACAAAGTCCAATAATAACTGATAAAGTTTCATTTTGTTTTGTTGTTTGTTAGAAGTGTGACATTTATGATCTGTCTGAAGCAGGTTTAGGGCTGTTGCTTACAACAGAGATACAAAGATACAGGGGAATAGGTACTTTTTATTTTTTCTCACAAGAGAAATGATCTGCACACTAGAAAAATCATAATACAGATGGTTATTGAGGAAGATCAGCTCAGAATATGAGTGGAGATAATAGGGGCACATTAGGTTCTCCCAAAGAGCTACAGGATAAGGTGAGTGCTATTCAGGGATAATGAGGGGATTTGTATATATGATTGTGGTACCACTGTTAGGAGTCTTTATATAATTATGGAAATAGATTTGGAAATTTAAGAATGGGAAAGAATGGCCCAGTTTTTGAAAAGTGGGCTGGATAGTGTGTAGTTGTTTTAAAATATTTTAAAAGTCAACATGGAAGAGAATGATTACAAGTTATCTGATTATTTTAAGATTTCAGAGTTAGACTCCATGAATGTCAAATAGCAGATTAATTTTTTTTAAATTTCCTGTAAATTGGAGATGTCGAAACATAGAAGAGACTGCATTGAAAAATACTGAGATTCAAAGTACGTAATTCTTAGACTGTGCTTTCCAACCCATTTCCACCTCTTCTTATCCACTCTATATATTTATTATCTATTCTTCATCATAGAAAGAGGATTTGATAATCTAGCCAAACTTGAAGTCATGTATTTGACCACACTTTACTATTAAATGGAATCACTGCACCTCAAAAACAGAAATCCGTGTGCTCTTCTTCCATATTCTACATGATGTCAATCTCTCCTCTGCTTTCCTCATACTCATATTCTACTGGGTACAACCAGTGTTGCTGGTGCTAAGAAATAGTTTCTGAGGGAAGTGGAGGAGACTCTGCCTAGGCTTCAAGCCCAAGTATGCACTGTTTCAAAAGCTCTACTTTGTGGACAACAAAGAGCTTCCATGGCTATTAGTGGCACAGCTCACTGACATTCTTCCATATCACCAGCTCCCTCAGCAACCCTGACAAGTAGTATGCTGGCACTCTCAGCTTCCCATATAAATACTATCAAATAGAGCCCAAACTCCATCGTAACCTTTAGCAGGAGACCCAGACACTGGCACAAGAGGTAGATGCTCTTTTATCAGGAATGCCGGGGGGAAATGGCTGCCTTAGATAGGAAATGGGAGTATTCTTTGAGATTCTATGGCAAGCTATCTGATAACCATGATCTGACTTTTTGAAGATGATGTTGCACACAAAATCTCTGATTGCCTCTCTGCCACCACCACTGAATTTCTCTCCCAAATCTTCTGCACCAATCATATTAACACTGCAAAGAAGATTGTGAGTGTATCTAGCCTTACAAGATTGCTGTCTTTTCCTATTCAAAGTACATCTCTTTAAAAAAATAAATCTCACATCACCTTTCACTTCTCCATTCCCCTATTCACTATATAGTGATTTAAAAAAATTGTCTCCTATATTTTATTTTCTTGTTTGAATATTCAAATTTAAAATAATTATTTAGTGCTTATACTGGGGGTTGGTGAGGTTTAGGATAAAGATTCTTTCAATGGGTATCTTGGAATGTTCCACCTTTGATGTTCAAATGCAACTTAATTCTTTATGCCTTGAAATTAATTAGTCTGATCTCTTTCTTTGCCTGTATATTTTACATTTAAAGAAGACTGACTTCAAATGCCAAGTCTGAGCCTTTTTGTTTTCCATGGGTCGAAGGGCCTGACCCAGTCTTTGAATTCTTTACCTAAGTTCTCCAAAAGGACTATGTCTTTGAGAACAAAGGCTCACACTGACCACTACTTTCAAAAAGATCTCTTTAACATGAAGTGACACTAACAGATAGAAGGATACAGAGCTAAGGGGTTTTACAGACACACAAACTGGAAAATAAATAATAACAACAACAATAACAACAACAGTAATAATGAGATATTAGAGAGCATTGTGGGGGAAAAATAAGGTTTGACTAATAATGCTGTACTTTTTGTTTCCTGTGAGTCTCAAATGATTTATCTACTTACTAAGAATACTCACCTGACTCTCTTCATTTGTTCTGTAGTATCCAAAGAAATAAAGAGAGAAAGTGTCCCTGAAGTAACATTTTCTTATGCAAACTAATGTAAATCACACATCTCTGTGTTGAAAGCTTGTCTGACAAGCACTTCCAAAGCACGAAACAAATCTCATAACAGGTTAATTTGCACTGGGATGTTGTTGGTAAAGAACTTTTTCAGAGAAGGCTGAAAAGTAATTTCCATGTTAGGAAAAAAAAATGTAACCAGATATCATGGTATATTAAAGAATTAGCTCTAGCTAAAAATATTGTTTCTTTTCCTCACAATCAGGGACAATACTTTGTTCTAATCTAAGTGGTAATTTTAATTTTAATGTTGTGGGAGAACTGAAAGTTTAGCATAGATTATAGAAAGAGGAACTGAAATAGGAGAGAAATGGGATCTTCCCTTCACCAGGTAGGGGGGCAGTTTGGTAAGCTGGTGTGTGTCAGACTCACTGCTGTACGTGTTTTAACAGTTATGATTCATTGTGGTCATTAAATAATGACAGAAATTGAAAAATTAGGTTGTTTTGGTTCAGAACGTATTTGAGGACCTGCTATCTACTGGATACTTTCATATTTCTTGTTTCTTATAAATCTCATTAACTTTGACATCTCAAATTTTCCTACTAGGTATCATTTTTAGATGAATTAACTGAAATTTAGAACAAGTAATTTCCCCAAGGTCATGCAGCAGATAACCAGAAGAACGAGGACGCAAACTCACTTCTTTCAAACTATATCATGCTGTATCTTTACTGCTGTTCTGAACAATCAGCTTACCTCTCTCCATCATGCACATTTCATGGATTAAAAATGAGAAATGGGGACAAAAACCTTAAACATGCCAGAATGGATGTACTATATACAAAACAGAATGGCAAGCACAGGCGAACCATGTAAGGTATGACATTATGGGCCCAAAAGAATTGCAAAGCCCAACTTTGGTCCTCTTATATACTGGGAAAAAAGTCCTTTCTCTCATGGCGAAGACCATGCAGAAAACCTTCTGTCTTCAGTTTTGTATAACTAAGCCTCAGCCTTGGATTAATATTTTCTTTATGAAACCATAGAAGAATAATTGCCACACATTTCAGAATGATCTAGGTCAGCTCTACAGAAGTATAATGTGAACCAACTATGTAATTATAAATTTCTTAGAAGTCATATTAAAAAAAGTACAAAGAAATATGTTAAATTAATTTTAATAATATATTTTAGGTAATCCAATCTATTAAAAATATTGTATTTTCAGCATCTAATTAATATAAAAATTTTTAATGAGATAACATCTTTGTTTTAATACTGTCTTCAAAATCTAGTATATATTTTATACTTGCACAGCACACTACAATTCAGGTGCTAAATTTTCAAAGCTTTAGGTGAAACATAGCCCCATCAGAACAATAAGCTTTTAACGGAAAATATTTTACATTGCTTCAGTTTTTATATTTAAATTTAAAGTTATACTTAAATAAACTTTAAAACTCATTTCCTCATTTACACTAGCCATATTTTAATTACTCAATAGTCACACATGTCTAGTGGCTATTATATTGAATAGTACAGTTCTAGACAGAGAGTATAAGCTTTTCCCATACTACATCTAAGGCTTTCACAGTGAGCAACTATGACAATGAAGGTAAATCTCTTGTATTCAATGCAGGTAGCATGGGAAGGCACTCATTGTAAATCAATATTCCATATCCCTTTTCATATCTTGATGATTGTCTGCAATATGAACAAGACAGGTAGGTAATACAGGCAGGTGGTCTGTTTTAATTCCATTGTTTTAGAGAATAGAAGTAGAGCTGGTTGAATAGAGAGAGGGTGACAGTGGCAAACATAAGCCAGTTAATGTAAGACATGCATTCTATGGATGACTTTCACAGCTGATTAATTTGGGAAGGTATTTTTAATACTGTCATAGAACCAAGCACTAATAAACAATCACTAACTTTCAATTAAAATATGCATAAATGATGTCAACTGTATGGTATCAATAATTGTTTAAATAAGCTATACAGAAATAATCTTGGAACCATCTAATATGTGGGGAAAAAAGAACTAAAATCATCATGATGTCTTGAAAAGATATGTCTAGAAGAAACGATCCCTATTTAATAAACACAACTTTAAATTGAATGGAGGCCCCACCACAGGCACTCAGAGCTGCTCAAAGGCTACTCTCTTAACTGTTGTGTCAGCTCTCACAGGCTCAGAATTTTTCTCCTTTTCATAGAAAAGGAGTCAACTCCCATAGACTTTGGGACTATTCTCACTCAAAACTTGGATCCCTCTTTACTCTAGGAGAATTCCTTAAAGACCCAAAGTGTTGAGAAATTGATGTTCAGAATATCAATTGCTGGAGTTCTCCAGGAGTTGAAATTTCTTAGTAGGCTTGAAATGTCATTTGCACTGTTGTTGATCATAACTTATTCTAGGGACCACCTTCATTTAAAAGGATGTACAACCAAAAGGATACACTTATTCTAAAAGATACAAGATCTCTAGGTTGTAATTCTTCATCATTTTATTTTTGGCCCTCAAATATCTCAAAGATCCAACACACTCCAGTTAGTATCAGTGGCTCTTCGTGGCATTGGTTTTCATGAGAGCATGGTGGGGGGTGTGTAATGATTCTGATAGACTTCTACCACCTGCTCTAGACCAAAAACTGCAAGAACATCAATTTGTTTATATCCTATAACAGCTAAATTATATATACTTAGACATTATTTTCAAAAAAACTTTTACACTTAGATGAATGTGTCGATTCTCAACATATCTAGTAGGAAAACACTCTAATTTACAAAGCAGACAAGTCGGCATTGGTTTTTTGCATTAGAAAATAAAACTTCAAAGGGTTTCTCTAAGCAATTGAGTTGTCCTGAAACACTTAAATGATCACTCAACTTTAAATAAATTGATTTACACAGAGCACCTAGGAGGACATCTATTGTAAAGTTAAGCACATCTGTACTATTATAATAATTATGTGTTCTGAGATTATTACCATTTTATTATTCAAACCAATAGAGCTGTCTTGATTGCCTGTGGTGCTGAAGAGACTAAGGAAGGCATACCATATTGGTTGTTAACTTTTTATTTTCTAAAAACTACTGATTCATTTTTCAATAATGATCCATCGAATTAGAAGTTATATCTCTACTACTGTAATTAAATTAGTGTATCATTCTGAAGTGGCAACAAATAAATGAAAAACAATGTATCTGTTTGTGCTTTTTTGTCTGTCAGTTTATTCAAAGCTGATTTTTAAAATGCTGTTGTTTAACACACACATATAAAAATACACACACACATAATTTCTGAAATACCTTAATCCTCTCATTTTATAAATTTTAAAGTTTTATTTTCTTAAGAATGTAAATTATTATAATAATAGTAATTTCTTCTCACTTACTGAATTGATACTAAAAGCAATCAATTATGAAGGGAGCAAGATATCTCAAAATGAAGTCAAGATTTTTTTCAAGGATTCCATATGAACAGGTACTAAGATATAGACTAGTTGCCTAATAAGTCTCAGGGCACAAACAAAATTTGATATCACAACAGATATGCAGCATCTAATAAGGATATTAAAAAAATGTAATTACTATATTTTTACCTTTAAACTACCAGAAAGTTAAAATATATAACTTATTTATCAAATAAGATTCTAAATGATGTCAGGTATGTCACTATTTTTCATCAAACCCATACCTGGACATTTCTGGACTTTATCTGCTATTTTTTAAGGCATTCTTTCACTTACTATCTCACTTTACTTCTTCCATTCTCAGAAAAAAAATATTCTTACTGTTTGTTGACAGATGATAAAATCTCTGCTTGACTTATGATTCAAGTTTAGCTCTTTAGGATCTTAGCTAAATTGTCTAGTCTTAATCACATTGTTTTTCTTTTTTAAGAAAGTAAAGATCCTGGAAAATCATGTTACCAAAATATTTACAAATGATATAAAAGAAAGATGAAAATAAGTAACTATTCTGTTAGTTGATTTTACTACTAGAAGTGGATGTGATTCACTAGTATGTAGGAGGCTGAGAATATACATATTACAAAGAAAATGTCGTAGTGACATTGTCTTTGGGTTGAGCTCATAATTAGGCTAAATAAGTCATTTCATTTATAAAAGAATACTGATGTTTCAAAGCAATAATTGGAGAAGATAAAAAATATTATTTCATTTTAGTGGTAAAAACCCATCTTTGGGTCTTTGAAGTCGCCTAAAAGTATAACTTCATCTTAATCATTCAATAGGTGGCAAATCACATCGTCTAATTTCACAAGAAATTCTGACTTATTCAAGTCTTTGAGACTCAATTGCATGTGTATATTACTAAAAGCAATCCAGTCTATGGCCATGCCACTCTGAACAAGCCCGATCCTGACTGATCGCAGAAGCTAAGCAGGGTTGGGCCTGGTTAGAACGAGGGAGACCACCAAGGAAGACCAGGTGCTGTAGGTGTAAAATATAAAAAATAAGACACTGTAAGTCTTTGCAATTTGTGAGGTCAACCGAGGGTTGCTTCCTCTAAAAAAAAAAAAAAAAAAAAAAAAAGCAATCCACCGAATCTCAAAAGCAATATTCGGAGTAAAAGAAGGCAGATCAAAAAAGACATACTATGTGAATTCATTTTTATGATAGTCTGGGATAAGAAAAATTAAACAATGGTGATAGAAATTAAATCAGTGGGAAGGGGGAGGGATAACTGGGAATGGGTATGAGGGAACCTTCAAGGAGTATTAAAAAGTTCTTTGCTAATTAGGGGTGTGAGTACACAACTGTACACATTTATCAAAACTCACTAAATAACACACTTAAGATCTGAGCATTTCATTGTATGTACGTTATACCTCAAAAAAAAAAAAAAGTTAGACCAACCAAAGCAAACCATCACTCTATCCAATTACCAAAATAAACCCCAGGGTAAGAAAATGAGTTTATCATGAAAATTACTGAATCAAAAAGAGTTCACTTACATGGAAGGAAGAGTAAAAGTAAATTAGAGGATGCTCACCAGGCAGAAATGGAAACCCTATTATTACTGAATTCTTAAAATACCAAGCTCGAAATCCATAAAGCTATGCCGGTAATAAATTTTAAAAACTCATTAATACTAAATACACAAGTTACACTGAATTGAAAGAAACATAAAAATTACAGTTACCTCAAATACAGAATATAGGCTAGTTTTAGTACTCAATTTTGGACTACTAAATTATCTAAAAACTTATTAAAGAGGCTTATTTTTGTAATTCTAGGATTTTTTTTTTTTAATTTAAGCTTCCCTTTATGGTTTTGTTTGTTTGTTTGTTTGGCAATTGTGAGTATGTGAAAATACTGATTAAGGTATGGACCAAGGTAGAATAAGAAATAGTTTTCATGTATATTTTAAACAATTTTTAAAATGCTAACACAAGGTTGTTTATTGACAAGAATGAAATAGGACTGTGGCTCAAATTAAAGTAAATTAACGTAACAATGATTCCTAAATGCTAGTTTCACTGAAGGCATGCTGATTGAAAAGTGAACTTTCATAGAAAAAAAAGAAAAAGAATAAAAATGAATTCCTTTAAATTTCATAGCTTCTAACATGAACAGTATGTATCACATCTAGAAAAATAAATAGCATGTATTTTCATAAACATTTTCATCCAAATGTTGACCAAAGCTATAGACATTGAGAATACATTTATAACAAGGCTCTTGGTTGGAAGTACGAGGGCCCAATGCCATTAGTGAAAATACTACGTCAGCATTCTATATCCTTCACCAGCTACCACTGTCCGTTTGCTCCACTGATAGTCATGGAATCTGTTTCATAATAAAAGGTAAGGAAGGAGTTTTTGCTGGAGTTAAGGCACTGAGAGACCTTGGAGGATCAAGGGGATGGTATGGCTTAAGAATGGGTTGAAGGCAAAAGCTGAGAGAAAAATTAAAATTTAAGAGAAAATTTCAAAATCTCAGGCACAAGCAGAACTTCTTAGCCCAGGTGACACTCTGTAGTGTAGAGTTGGGAAAGAGCGCACTGATCTCTTCTCTGTGGGAAAAGCAGCACTGCTCTGACACCCATGGGACTGCAGGCATGGGCCGCGATAAGCTCCTGTATCAAGGGTATAAGTGGTTCTCATGATAGAAGGATTTCATAGTTGGACATATGCAATCAGATTTGAGGGCAATGATTCATGGACAATGGGATGGTGAAGAAAAAGGACTAACTTGGATATCATGTGATGTCTGAAGATGACTGACTGCTTTGTGAGTACATGTGACACACTCCGGAAGGATGTCCCAGAAATAACTAGCTAACATTTTAAGATTGCCAGTGTATGACAATTAATCCTATCTTGACTAGTGTCATCATAACCTTCACAGTAGTTAAAGGCTGATTGAGTCTAGTGCTTTTGGGTTACATGTTGATACTATTTTTAACAGATTCTAGAACTCTATTTTTTTAAATAAAAACAAGGTAAATGTGCAAATAAAATATATATGATTTGCTTTATAGAATCCACTACAGCCAAACAAAAGTAAGCTAATCATGTTTTTGTGGACAAAATCTATTACTCATGTTTCTGCAAGCAATGTGCATATGATATATTTTCTATTTCATGTTGCAAATCTGGTTTCTAGTCCACAGGCATTCAGCAGCATTTACTTAATTTTTATTACATCTTTATGCAATAGTACTGTTGTTATTTTATGGTAAAGTTTAAGTCAGCTCAATTTTAGCATCAGAGACTCATTGAGAGTGAGCAATTTGGTGCTTAATGAGTTGTTAACCCTGAGTAAATATATTAAAATAATAGAGTGATAAATTTAAATTAAATTGCATCTCTTCCTTATTTTCTTTTTCTTTGTTATCCTGTTTTGCATTCTCTCTTAAATATTCATCACACTGAACATTTCTAATTTTATTTCTAAAAGGAACAATACGTTGGGGTATACACAACTGAAATACAACACCGAATAAGTCTTGAATAAAAATAAAAATTTCCCTGAAATAACTCCACATATTTTTGACAGATATTATCGAGTCATTAAAGAAATTAAAATCCAAAGCACATTTGCTAACAATAGCTTCGTGGATAGACAAACACAAAGCCTCCCAATTTATCTGTTATGCACTTAAACTGTGGTCAACAGGACACTTCTTAATCAACATCTCAGCTCTCTATGGTCAAAATCAAGGCTGTCAATATTACTGACACAAATAGAATTCCATTACTATAAGTCCCATGGAGCCTCAGGAACAGTTGAACAGCAAGACAGAATTTAATCTCTCTCACGTCTCATCAACAAGAAATGTCAGTTTAGTTCAAATAGCAGGCATTCCCCCACCCACCCTTAGTAAGAAACCAAGAGGATACAAGTGGGCTTAAAGTCCACAGGTGGAGCGTAAAGTGGCAGTGATATGTAAAGCTGTCCTTTGACTCAAAAGTGAAGCAGATCTGAGTTGGGACCAATTCAGCAAGACGGAATACGCAATTCTAAAACATCTACAGTATAGCCACTTAGAAGACCATAATAGTATTTTGATTTATGATGTTACAATAGTCATATAGATGACTATTTAATATTAAAGACCTTTTCCTATTTGAGTTATAGGTTTTACTATCTACTGTCTCCTGAATCCTGCTCACCAGGATTTGGTGGTATTTTGAAAGGCAGTACGTATGCATCTCTATATAGAGGTATTACACATATACTTACGATACATCTTAGTCCAGAAATTGGATGTTCACACACAAGAGTATTTACACCTTGGCTTTTCCATTTATATATAAAGATTTCTTTCTCCCCCTTCCTCTTGCTCAATTTTGTTCTTTTTTTTTTAAATTGATATGTGCATGGCTGAATATGTATTTCAAAGCATATAAATTTACATGTTTGTCTTAAATAAATTTGCTATTTAACTTTAAAATGTTGCTAGCCTGATTTTTAAACCATGCAATTAAGAGAGGTGGTGACAACCCTTGAAAGAAGCGTCCAGCAAAGACTCACAATGGCAGTGATCCAGAGGCCTCCTTAACAGAAGTGTGTGGTGAGAATAACAAAGCTCTCACAGTGAAAGCTAAAATAAGAGCTTTCCAAGAAGAAGTCAAGGGAAGAGATATTTACTATAGTGGCAAAATTATCTTACAAAACAATTTATCCTGGTTTATTTTTAAAAAAGATCAAAAATTTAAGTTTGTGTAACACCTTTCACTCAAAAGAAAAGAAAGCATTCACAAGGAGTTAAGCTGATGGTAAGATACAAAGCTCTATGAAAACTGCTCATGAAATGCTGCCATATTCTGTAGTGAGGAAAATAAAGGCTTTAAAAATGGCTCCCAGTGAAAAATTCTGGCACAACCTTTCTAAGAGAAAAATGCAGAAAACACTAAACCATGGCTAGGAGGGAATAGCACTCAACTGGTAATCACTGTGACTGAAGTTTTTGACAAGAGTAGGAGTTACTAGTAGTTAGTTACAAGCAGGTTCACTTGGGTCCAGAGATGACAATGACAGCTAATAATTTGTTTATGCCAATAAATCAGTGACAAAAGAATTAAAACACAGAATATATATATATATATATATACACACACACACACACACACACACACACACACACACACACATACATATATATAATACACACACACAGCTAGTGTTGGTGCAAAAGAAAATAGGAATAAATAATATTTTCACAAATATCATGTATGAAAAAGAATTTCAACAATAGCTTCTCTCAAAAAACAACAAAAGAACTATGTTACACCTGATTTTAATGTCCACAGGATTCCAAATGCCATGAAAGAATTTGTTGGCCTCAACCTACAATCCAGATGTGTTCTAGAGGCATCTCTCCACTATAGCAACAGACTAAGACGGCACGAGTAGTATCAGTATGAAAAGAAAGAGGGAGAAAAGCTAGGACTGGAAAAGAGAACTCTGCGCTGGTACATGCTTTGTCGTAAAGACCCTTTCTCCTCCCACCAGTTTTAACCCCCAACGTTGGGCACCACAAAGGAAATCAGTTTCATTTTTGTTTGTTTGCTTTTAAATAAGTGAAATGAATTCTAATCTAGGCTCTACCACCAACTACCAGGATATTCAACAAATTATTTAACTTCAGAAAGTTCATCCAAATATGTCCTCTCGCTTTATAAGGAAATGGAGTCTCAGAGAATTCTTTTAGCCTAAGCTCTAACATATAAGTGGATAATGCCTTTTATTCATTAAGGATTGTAAGGGCAATAGGGTGTCATATCCTAAAGGAAAGTGTGGTTTCTTTACCAAGAATATTTTTTCCCCTGGTAAAGTATATCAATAGAGTCTGAATAGATTCAAGTGGAAAACAGTTATACATTCACCTGTGAAACACTGACCACGCTGAAAAAGGTGTAATCAAATCAAGCTCCAAGGGCAAAGTCCATGGAATGACTGACTGTATCATATTTTTCTGCAGTTAATTTCCAGTAAACCTCCCACTCAACATCTGACCACATCCAATATTATACAATAGGCATTTTCAAATAAAACTATTACTCAAAAGAATAGAGTTTCAGGTAAATCTTTATATTTTATATTTTTTAGTTACTCAGTTTATCTAACATTCTGATAAAATAAAACTTTGCAAGATTATTAATATGAAAAATATGAGTTTTACTTATTTTTCTTCTTTTGCTTCTTTCAAGTTATATTATATTTGCTTACACAAATAATATAAAACATGACAGGCCCTCGCTGGCAATGTACTCTAATTTAGAAGCCTAATTATGATTGACTCTCTTACTAGGAATGCCAAGTATCTGGCACATACATCTCCGAGGGCCTGGGGAAAAGAAAAATGAAAAGTCAATTTCTCTGTTGCTATGATTAGATAAGCAGAGAGAGAAGCAGTGTGCTTATCTGAAGGGGCACCATATGCTCAGCCACAAGCTTGGCCTTCATATGCCATAAAGCCAATGTGCACACATAGCCAAGATGCAGGGAAGTAAGTGGTATGTGTACACTAATTAATAAGTCCATAGCAGTTTGCTGTCTCCTCATACCTTGTATTTAGGAGAATATTACTGAAAAGGAACTTTAAGATTCTTCACTATACCCAGGTACTGTTACCAAGTATCTTCCTAAAACTAAAAAGACTATACTTGTATTCAAATTATACTCCCTTTGACCAAACTCTTCCTGGTGTTGTGGGCATAAAATCACTTGAGTAAAATAAACTCAATGTTTAATAATAGTTTTAGAAAATGTTGGTCAGTTTCTAACTCAAAAGAGGTCCTTTGTCATTCTACACTGACAGGAAAGATGCAACACATTTATTAAGATAGGAATAGCCCATTCCCTTACGGGGCTACATCTGTCTTCTTGTCTCTAGCACTTAAAAAGTGACTCCGAGTTTAGAACAGAAAGACCTTTGGTCACTTTTCCCATTTTATTCTCAAATGTAAGCAAGGCATACCTAGCTACCTGACCCCAGCTATTACTCATAATCTTCTACACTTTTGTCTGGAAGGCTGAAGGAGATAGTTTTACATGTTCATTGGCTGCACAAAGGTTCCTGTTCAATCCCTCCTGTTTATTCATCCTTTGCTCATATGGGGAGTTTCCCCTCCTCCTGCTGTGTACAACCTCAGTAAAAATCCTGACCTTGAAGCCCCTGTAGGCTCTTCTTCTGTCATTCAGCCGAGGAAGGTATATTCGGGTGGTTGGCTGAATCCCTAGGTGCTGAGGCTGTACTACTGTCAGTAGTAGGGTAGGAAAAATTAGTTGCTTCTTCTCATCTGTATAAAGCACTGTCCTCTGGATCTCAGAGCTGCAGTGCTTGTGTTTCAAGTACCACAAGGTTTTGAGTCAAATTGCTGCCATCAGGTCTTGCCTGCATTCTCTATTCCTTAATCTCCAGTCATTCCCACCTCTAATCACCTTGGTAGTGACTTCCCACTGGTCTCCTAAAAATCAAAAGTCCACATGCAAGTAAACTCTCATCTGTAGGTAGTTGGGTATTTTATCTATCTATCTATCTATCTATCTATCTATCTATCTATCTATCTATCTATCTATCATCTATCTATCATCTACTGTTTGTTTTACTAGACTCTCTAACCCAACCTCTGGGATACTCCTAGAACATTCCACCTGATTTTTGGATTGATATAATATACCCTCTCCTGGAATTAATTTTTCCCAGGTGTCCCTGACCATGCTTTTTTATCTTCATAGATTTCTACTTGGCAGAACTCACTAAAGGATGATGGGACGGAGGGGTGGGGGGAGAGAAGGAAAGCAGTTTATACCTGGAAGATAGCCTCAGTTAAATTCTCTGTAGAATTTGCTGACTGTTTGTCATCTGGGAATAATAATAATAATAATAATAATAATAATAATAATAATAAATGTCCAGGAAAAAAAATTACCTAGTAATGGTCAGAAAATCAACTGCTTGAAAATCTATTTTCTCTAGCAATGGATTGCGAGTCCACGATGACATCACAAAGTTGAAGCAGTCACTGCTTGTGATACACAGCACTCCAGAGGTGAACAGCTCAATCCCGGTATCTAACAGTCATTATCACTGAAAGAAAGGCTGCCTCTCTCCAAACTTACACAGCCTGTAATGATTTTGGAGGAACAGCCTACAGTGACTGCATAGTCACTTTCTGAAGTGGCTTGAATGTAACCTTAAGCTCACAAAGGAGAAAAGGAGGGAGAGAAAGAGTAAACACAGACACAGAGATTTATTCCAGCACACAATGCTATTCCTCCACCAGCCAAAACATACCTTTCTTAATCTTAATAATAAAAAATCATGAGAAAAAAATATAAATTTATTAGAATAGAGGACCATGCTCAAAATAAACACCAAAAAGTGTGCAGGTAAAAAAAAAAAAAAAAAAGTAGGTGAAATTCACTAAAGAAGCTTACTTCTGACTGCCCTCTGGCCAAACAGAAGCAAAATGCCTTTCTTTTCCTGGTAATGTTGGGATAATGGTAGTCATCTAGCACATCTACGTCTAGGCTACGTTCTAAGGGCTCTCCTAAGATTTTCTCATTTGACCCACACCACTTTGGGAGGCTCAGAGAAGCACCTGTGTCACTCTTGCAGCATTTATCTATATAATCCTCTCTTGAGCCATGTGGGGACTTAAAGAAAAATTACCTGCCTTCTCCAGGTTTGTTGTGTTGAGATTACTGTTTGAATCAGACTTTAGCTTATTGTGTTTTACTTGATTTTTTATGTATAACTTAAAGTGCAATGAGAAAACAAACATTCTGTAAATACTGTGGAGTTTGCTTTAGAATAACATTTGCTATTGAAGGAAATATACCTAAGACTATCTTGCCCTTGCTGCTATTATTGGTTTTTGAGACACACATACCACTAATAAAGTGATTTCATTTCTCAGGTCCCTGGCAGATGCTCCAAAAACGTTATAGTGAAGATCTGTGGGATTATTAACATTATGCATAGTGTTGTTTTCATTCATTCATTCTTTCTTTTACTCATGATATACTCCTTTAGTTAAAAGTATTATTAATTTATAACCAGTTCCAGGCATTATGGTGGTCATGGAAATTATAAAAGCAGCCATGAGCTATGAAAAGAACATAGAATATAGTCAGAAGTTCAGCATTTTCAAATTTGGATCAAATAGTTATCAGCCTAATTATTTGGGGCAAAATATTTAATTCCTCTTGAGCTTCTATTATTTTACCTCTGAAACTATGTATAATATTGTATTTCCTCAAAAGGGTACTTCAGAGATCAAATAGACTCTCTGAGAAAAAAACTTTCATAGGCTACAAAATATAATACACATGCAGGTGAGTTATATTCCTATTATGTAATTCTAAAGGCCTTAAAATTAGTTGGTGGGTAAAAACATATACACAAATAAAGATAACTAACTAGCTAATTAGAAAATCCTAAGTGAAAAGCTCAGGCATTCAGATTTAAGGAATCTAGAGTAAAGGATAAAAGTAATTTCCAGCTGGGAGAATATGATTTGACTTCGGCTTTGTAATACAATTAAGATGTGGGAGAACAAGGATGATATGCCAAAGAAACAAACAAACAGAGACATGAACAAAATTAGGCAATAATTAAAACTCTTTATGAGTTTGGGCAATGCTTGTAAAGCCCTTTGACTAGAATTTATTTAAACCAAAGAAAACTGGGGGTAGTTTGGTACATTATTTAGAAGAGGATTTTGGGTTGCTTTAAGCATAGGTTAAGAAAATGGAAATTTTAAACAGGTAACAGAGAAATGCTGAAGGCTTTTGATGAGATGAGATCAAAGCTCAACTTTAAGTGGATGAGTATGGCAGTTTGTACAGGGGAGGAGAGATGGGAGCCAGAGAATCAGTGGGGAAATTTAGAACAAGAGCCAAGATTTGGGGCACTGTGTCTAAAGGTATTTTCTAACTTGGGAAATAGGAGATTTGCAACCACATGATTGGGTCAAAGTCAAATGCTGTTCAAGTCATAGCACTGCTCCTATAGAGGCCAATGCCTGTACTGTCTGCTGTGAAGGGACAGAAGCCAAAAGATTTCCACTTCCTGGAAAAGGTGTCCTAGCCAAGGGTAGAAAGAGAAGGCTTCTAAGCCCAGCTTCCCTGCTCACAGAACTGACTGGCTGATCACGTTATGGCTGGGTGAAGGAAACCAATTTTTCACAGATGAAAAAAAGATTTATTTTTAGTTGTTTTCAGAAAAAAAAAAATGCTGTCAGGAAGGATTAGGCCCACATTTGTTTTTCTCTTATACCACTGGCACCTCTCCCCACTTCTATTTCATCTCACTTTCCTTCTGCCCATATATGAGGACTGAGAGTGTGATTCCTCTTTGTTTTTTCCACTTTGATCTGCATCAGATTTTTTTTAAGCTAAAGCAAAATAACAAAAGCAGAACACACCCCGAATAAACCCAACTTCAAGGGAGAAGCTCAGTGATGCTCTCCCACTCGCTGAAGCAACATATAAAATGGACCGAGCTATTTATAGCCACCTTCCCATTTCTAATAACCCCCCATTTAATTAGGACTGTAAATAGCAGCAGCACATGCACTGCAGCAATGAGTGAGCAAGCCTAGCCTCTCCTCAGAATACACCCCACCCTAGGCAAGAAAAGAACATCAGACTGAGTTCCACAGCTCACAAAGATGCTGAGTTATGGGAGAAAGTCATAATCTTTCATGCTACAAAGAAAGAGGATCATACTTAAATTCTGCTTTCCCTCTACAATTTTAAACTGTGTCAATCATAAAATACTCTACCCACAAAAAAATCTTGTTGGTCAAAATTCTAAAAAACCTCTGTAGATGTTGTTGATTTTAAAAATTATATTAACACATATGTTTCATATTAACACTTTTTATTACACATTATTTAATAACCATTGCATTGCATTCTACATGGAAGATAATTTGGAGAACTCCCAATTATAAAATCAGTCCCTAGCACTCTGAACTTGGCTTCATGTATTCACTTGGACGTTAAGTTTATAATATTCTAGAATCATCAACAATGAATTTAGATGCAACATGTGTCTCTAATCCTGTGATCCTATATCCCTTTATTTAAACAATGAATTTGAAATAAAAAAATAATAATATAGTGACTGTAAAGACAAAAGGAAGAGAATTTGAGTTATTCAATTTTGTCATTCCATGTGTCTACTCAGGGAAACACAGAAATGTTTCCTTTGGTAAATCCAAATTTTAGGTCCTATATGAAATATTTCTATTGAATTTTAAGAACATCTTTAGGATAAAATGTATTCTACTTTAATTGAGAATTGTTTTAAAAATAAAGAACAAACATAATGGAAGTTACTAAATTATTGAACAACTATTGCTGCAAATAATTTGGTCATTGAGAGGAAGAAAGTAGAGGGAGGATGTTAATGATTCCCATACTCTAGAGATGCCACCGTACACACAGTCACTTGGCTGAAATTGACTTGAAGGAATTTTGTTCCTTGTAAACACATCGATCCTGCCTAAAAAGCCCACCAAAAGTTTACTTTTACCTATTTCAAGTTGTGGACGCAGGATCAGATTTCCTGTTTTTCTCATTTGAAAACAATGGGTTGGGTGGGACCTTTGAGCAACATCCTAAAATGTGAAGTATGATGCACAGTAAAGAATTTAACTTTGACCAAGGAGAGATCTGGCCTTTGCCCTCGGCTTTTGGGAAGTAATCTGCAAGCCCTGGGAACATCATGCCTGGTGAGAGCACTGTCTTTGGTTAGGGTGGAGCTGGCATGCCAGAAAATCTAACACTGTGATTTCTGGGGGGCCTTCTAGCCATACCAACAATGTGATTTAGGCTGGGGACTTCGGGTGACATGGTATCAGCTCTACCTCTTAAAGAGTGAGAGACCGAGGTCAGCCATGTAGACATTAAACCATGTTTATGTGATGAAGACCTGCCTCCCAACACCCTGCACCTCCAAAAAGAAAATAACTCTGGCCACCAAGGCTTGGGTAAGCTTCCCTGGTTGCCAATATTCCACGCATGTTATTACACATCAGTACTGTCTGTGATTTTGTGGGGAAAGGACAACTGAGAACTCTACATTTGGATCCCTGGAGTCTGCCCCATGGATCTCTCTTCTTGGCTAATTTTAATCTCCACCCTTTCCCTACAATAAATCATAATGATGAGTATAACCACTCTCAGTGAGTTTTGTGAATTCTTCTACCAGATTATCAAATCTGAGTGGTTTGGGGGGAACTCCTGAACTTGCATCTGTTGTCAAAAGTGAGGGCAGTCTTGGACACTGTACTCCCTCAAACTTTTCCCATGTCTTTACCGAAAGTTGACATGATAACAAAGTGCACATTGAGAACATACTTGGCTGTCTGAAGCTAGAAGACCCAAGCAAAGAAACATACTTCCAGGCAAGATGGCGGCCCTTTTAATGGACATTAAATTCATGTGGGACATTGTACAGCTCTGGTCTGCAAAGGGAGGTATCATCCTGGCCCTGCATTAATTAAGACCTAAGGATACATAATGCTTTTATCTGTCACCAGCAGCATGTCCACTCATTCCTCACTCATTCGAACATGTGTACAAAAAATCTACTATGTGCCGGGTCTTGTACCTGAAAACACACAGACAAATATCACAGGATCTCCGCACTTCAGTATTCTATTTTTTAATGGATCAGAAAATTATGCACATACATGCACATCAACAAACACCACACAAGTATATACAAAGTGGCGGTGTTTACGAGTTCAAAGTATCTAAGTCTCTGAAGGGGTGAGTCACCGACTTCTCAAAACAAAGGATGTTTGAGCTGGTTTTTGAATAATGAACAGGCAAAAAGGGAGGAAAAGGTAAATACACTGACAGTGTAGCAACACTGAAAGTAGTCCAAATTTAGCAATAAGAATACATTCTTATTTAGCAATAAGAATACGGAAGACTAAAAAAAGAAGCTATGAAAAAGAACTCCACGCAGACGTTATTAATTATACTGGAGAAGGCTAACAGCTTATAGTAAGCAATTGTTTCACTGCTATCAAGAATATAGTAAAACACAATGAATTTTATTATACTAGAAGGAATTTAGATGAGCTATTTGGAAGAATATTCTTATTGCTAGATTTAAGAAACACTGACTACTACTGGAAATCTTAAAATACTGGCAAGTGTCGTATCTGAAAAATTTCAGGGTAATATGAAAGATGACATTGAATTTCCTCTGGATTCTGGTACTCTACAGAAAGTGAGAGAAATAAATAAATAAATACAAAAGGTAAAGGCCTGGGATAAAAGTAGGACCAAGAGAGGGAATCTCTGATATGAGTCAGAATGCAATCCACAGGCAGCCCACCAACGAAGCCTGAACAGATAGGATGTGACAGCAGGGCCAGAAGGCTGCCTTCTGCCCAATGCCAAAATGAGAACAGAACCATCTTTGCATTTTTCTCTCTCCTGCCTAGGTTGAGAAATCTCCCCCATCCAATCATTCTATAATACAATTCTTGAAATAAACAAATCTTTTGCCATTGAAAAGTTTTTCTTTTTCTGCTTCTCTTTTAGAAACTGGGATTTTGACATCTGTGGCCTAAATAGATGAACCTCTTCAAATCATCACATTCAAAAGAAATTGGTGTGCTGTCGTGACTGTTTACTTAATTTCTCTGCTATTCTGATATCTGTCCTACTTCGGGCACATCACGAGAAGGCAGGGTTCTTTGGAAAAGACAACAATGCTGGGAAGAAATCAAAGGCAGCAGCAAAGAGGAAGACCAAATATGAGATGAACTGACTCCATCAAAGAAACTGTAGACACGATTCTACAGGAGCTGAGCAGAGCTGTGAAGGACAGGACACCGCGGACATCACTCATTCATCGAGTCACCAGGAGTCAGATCCAACTCAACTGCATATAACACACACATTTGCTTAAAGAGGTAAATAAATGGAAGGGAATATCCTGAAGAAGTTTTGATCTTTGCTGCTTTCCCTAAATAGACATTTTCACGTGGGAGAAATTGGTGGAAGAGAGCATTTGTGAATAATGTCCTTGGAGCCTTTGGGAAAATGCATTTTTAATTTATTTCTGCTTCTTTCCTTACCTAGATCAAATAAGTGGATAATGCCACAGAGACGGGCACCATCCCAGCAGCCTGAGAGAGAAGCAATTACACGTTCTTTTGCTCTCCCCTTGAAATCAGCGCAGATAAGAAAAATACCATTTTGGCAGCACCTACTGCTGCTGGTTTCATGACATTTTTGTCTTTCTTCTTCCCAGAAAGAAAGCAAAATCTAAGTTATAAATAAAAAAAATAAAAATAAATAAATAAATAAATAAATAAATAAATAAAGCACAACTTGGCCAGCTGATCAATTTTACAGCAGACTCTTGCAGCAGACGGGCTATTGTGTCTGAATCCTATCTTCCCAGTTGGATTATGAATGCTTGATTGATTGAAAATACTTACGAATGCATATAAAAAGCATGTAGGTCCTCCTCCCTTTCTGCATGAAAATAATAGACATAAAACTCAGATCTATCTATTCAGACACTTAGGCAATAATTAGGAATTATAAACCATCATTGATATAAAAGAGGGATTAAAATGACAGGAAATTTTACTTCAGAGGGAAAAAACCCTTAAAGAACAAATTCAGTGAAAGTAGAGTTCCAAGAATAACATGGTACCTTTTTCCAGTCATTTTTATATATTTTTTAAAACAAAATTCAGGTTATGTTAATTCAGTATTTTACCGTTTGTCTTTTAAGCATCTATTCCTTTAGTCTGATGTTGTCTCAGCCACTTGTTTCATTATCTTTTTTGTTTCCCTGAATCCTCCTTCTCCCCTCCACCCCCTGCTCTACCCCTCAACCAGTCATTGCAACCATATTTCATTTGCTCATGCCTTGGGTTCTTCTTTTTACCATTCTTCAATCTTCTACTGAGTTCTTGGATTCCAAGCCCCAAGAGGGTAGGCGGCAGGCCTACAAAGTTTTGTGTTTCAGCAGCAAACTCAGCACCATGCACAATTAGGTACTTAATTGCCTTGTGATGACTGTGATTGATGATGTTTTCCACATATACTAATTCCAGTGAGAAATATATGTCCCCTGTCAGATGGGTTGCATACAAATGATTACTCCAAAAACATGACTGCAACAAATAATTCTAGAAAATAAGGTTTTCACATTTTTACTAGAAGGCATATTTCACTAATGCACACACATACACACACAAGAAGTCAATCATGCACCACTGTTATAGTCTACTTTTTTAAAGCAAGAACATCATGTGGAAGGAGGATTGAGGAGAAATACGATGGATAAGTTATACAACTTACTAACTTTGTTTTCTTGGGCATGTTGTCTCAATTATTTCATCTATAAATTGAGGACAATAACCTTTTTCCTTGTGCTGCAAGAAAATATGTCTGCAAATATGTCTCAATATGTCTGCAAATTACTTAACATTCTTCCATTCAAAATGTAGAACCCATTTTCACTCTTATTTACTGTGGACTAGATATAGTAACTCACTTCTGTTAAATAAATATGGCAGAAGTGAATGTTTTATGTCTGGTCATCCTTTCCTCCTCTCTTCTCTCTAAGTGTGTGTGTGTGTGTGTGTGGGGGGGGACATGCGTATTCATTCACTCATCCTGGGGGAAACCAGTCACCATGTCTGGTGATATCCAACCAGCTCTGTGAAGGGAACTGTGAACAGAAGAACAGATCCTCCTGCCAATACCCAACACCTACTTGCCAGCCATGAGAGTGCTCCATCTTGGAAGTATAACCTCCAATTCTGTTGAGCGTTTAGATGACTATAGCCCTGGTGGACATTTGACTGTCACTTTGTGAGACAGTCTGAACCAGATCCACTTAACTTATTCACTCCTGAATTTCTGACCCATAGGCACTGTGAGAGATAATGTTTATTGTTGCCTTAAACAATTGCCCATCTCTGGGCAATTTTTCCTACAAAACCAGATAACTAATATAATCCTTTTCTCATAGTGTCGTTCTGAAGCTTAAAAGAGATAGCAGATAAAATTGCCAGAATATGATAATAACTCAGTACATCTTAGTTCTTTATTTCTATTGAAATAAGAATAAAGTTAGTGCATTATTATGACTACATTAACTTTACAGACACTCCCTAATCCAGCAAGTGCTTAAAGTGTAAGTAGAATCCAGCCAAAAAAAGAACAAGCCTACATCAGCTTAACCTAAAGCCTCTCTCTTGTTTCATCTATATAGATATTTCACTTACTAACTTGAGACCATTTTAATAGTTCCTAAAATTGTACTGAGAAAGAAGATGGCACATGGTTTAAAAAAAAAAAAAGCAAAAGGCAGAAGAAAATAGCATTGAGAAGCTGAGGGTAGGTAGGTTTTAAGTAATTGTCTCAGCCCCATCTATAAAAAATAAATAACAAAGAAGGAAAACAAGCCAGAGAGTTAAACCCTCAATAATAATAGTTATACTAACAGTGAAAATGGTAGCAATGACTATAAAATGAACCTAGCACTATGCTAGATGACTTACCTAGGGTATCTCATTTAATCATACCTAGTAGTATATAAGGCAAGTACTATTATTACCACCTATTTACAGATTAGAAAACTGCAGCTCAGAGCCTAAATATTTTGTAAGGCTACATAGTAAGTTGTAGAACTCAGATGATGAACCCAAGTCTGTACTCTTAACCTTTATGTGACATCATCCTCTCTAAGAAAATGGTCACAAAACAAGTATTCACTTTGAAGAAAAAATTTGTAAGCAAATATCACATTGTTGGTAGAAAATGCTCATATTCTGTACTTTTCTACAGTATGTTTATTCTTTTATGCCCTTTTCAAATCCCTCCCAATCTTAGTCAACACTGGAATTGCTTATAATTTTTTATATTTCTTTTTTATGCTGTGTAAATTGTGTAACTATGATTAAAAAAAAAAGTCCTGGGTTGTCCATACACTTCAGGGTGGGCTTACAATATAATGATACACTATTATTGTTGTCTGTTATTGTTATTAATAATATCTCTTATCATCACAATGCCGATCCTAATAGAGATTGAACTTGATTTGAAACCACTTAATATTCTGTCCCATACACTCAGCCTGGCCTTCAAGCTGTAGAGGGAATTGATAAAGGACTACAAAATTGGATAAGCAACTACATCATGGACATGGCAGCTCTCCAAGACAACTTCATTATCATCTACAAGCCTTATGAATGGCCAAGTAACCACAAAAGCAGCTGAGGACACTAAAGCTCCCTTATGATCCTCTTAAGAAAGCAATACACAAAGAACACAGAATGAAGGGTTGACGTCCTTCGTAGAGCCCTCAAAGCAACTGATGGAAATGCATGGTCTATGACCCGGAAGAGTTAAGGCTGGACGTGGCCTTCCCAATGCTGGCACATGACTGATGCGTTACAGTTTTGAAGTAGTTTTTAACTTTCACAAATTGAGAGTTCCACATAAAATTTCATATTTCTGTTTATTTTGAAAAATCAAAAACACTGACAAAACTGGTCCTACATGACAAGTGACTGAAGCTAAAAAGCAGCAGCCCATTTTAGAAGAGCTGCCTGTCCTTCAGTCCTCCTCCATCTCTACTACTCCCTACTGTCATACACTTGTCCTGGTACCCTCTTTTACATCACCCTGTTGCATTCTTTCAGGCACCTGGGTTTGTGATTTCCAAGCCATTTTGGAAACTCTATGATGACCAAGACTTTATCTGTCCCAGCATGGAGTCTAGCAGATGTAGGCTCTGAAATAATTGCTGAATTATAGAATCTATATCTCTCCTTTCCCTTCATATCTAAAAAAAAGGCTCCTGGCTGAATCAATCAAATCTATGAGAATTTTCTACTGCAGAGAAGATAGTTGAAAAATATTTAACTGGTAAAACACAACAAAGCAAAACTTATCTAGCTCTATAGTGCTGTATTCATATAATATGCTGACAAAATTGGGGCCTCTTCATAGTTGGTATTCTAGCCATCTCGAATTATGTACCCAAATATACAATCTTGGTTTATCCTTCTGAACCTCAGACATGTTTCTTCTGAATGGTTCCTTTTTTGGCCCTATTAACTCCTACTCATTCTTCAGGTCAAGGAAGCAATACCTTATCAACATCATGTTTTACCAGAAGCCATACCCCAATCAACAGACAAGCTCCCCTGTCTTTTATGCTACATCTTGTTTTGCACATTTATATTGTGACACCTGTCACACGGCATCATTACTGTGCATGTCTTCTTTCTAGAATATTAGTTTATTAAAGATAGGTTTTGCCTCTCATTATTATCCCCCAACCTTAGCATTGAGCCTGATACAAAATAAATATGCAATGAACTTCATCTCTATTCTTCTCTAAAGACTCAAAAATGAGTTAAGGAAACTCTGCTACTTTCAGGGTCCAGCTCTCCTGGGTTGGCTTGCTTCCTATCTGCATTACAAGAAAGCATGGTGCTGTGAACCTCCCATGTAGACATGGATTTTTGAATGAGGAGAATCAGCAAGTTACCTAGCTTGTTGATGACAATTAAGGTCAAACCGAGATAATTGATTATACTGTAATTGATAGTTCGGAAGAGTATCAGAAAATAAAACAACGTTTCAAATATTTCCAATTTACTCTCTGAATTCTTTAGAGACTTTACTGTGTATACTAGGTTTTACTGAAAGACTAATTCCTATTTGCCCTCACAATATTAAACCAGAATGTTTGAAGGGATTTACACACTAAACGAAAAGTGTGTGTTTGCGGTATACAGTTGTATGAGCAATGAAGCACAACAAGATCCACAAAACATATTGGTAAAGGGATACACAATAATTTACAGTTCTTACTTGAGAGAATTACGTGATTAATAACAATAAACAAGAGTTGACATGATAATATAACCATCCTCAGAATTCAACAATCAACAGCTTATCACTGTTTTAAGTTATCATTTCAGGCTTTACACATACAAAAACATTTCCTCATTTATTCTGTAAGGGAAAATCTGTTGGGAAACAGCACACTGTGACTTCTAGTGCTGACCAGCTGAATAGTAGCCTGTAAATTTGGTAGATTAAACAGAAGAGCCACTGTATTTTTCTAAACCTAGGGTAAGGATAAACATCTCCTGCTTGTACTCTCTGGACTCAAAAATTAGGAATTTTCAGCTGTAGAATTGAACATGTTCATCTATCTCATGGACACACACACACATGCCTCTGTACATACTCACTACAATTATTTTCTGTAATTAAACTCATTTTCAAGATTAACAAACTAATAATGTCAGTTGCCTCTCCAGGGGTCTGACCTACTGGGGAAAAGATCTAATGGGTCACTAGATCGAAAGACTAGAAACAAAGCCAAAGGCCCATGGGAGCCTTGCAGAGGCCCACTTATGCTTGCCTCTATTTTTTTATTAATTAAATTTTTTATTAATTAATTAATGGTGACATTGGTTAACGAAATCCGGTAAGTTTCAGCTGAACATTTTAACAGTAAGGCATATATATATTTACATCGTGTGTTCACTTCCCATAGTTAGATTTCTTTCTGTCACCACATATTTGACCCCCATCTACCTCCCCCTGCCCCTCTGATAACCGCTAGTCTGTTGTTCATGTCCATTAGTCTCTGTTTGTGCCTTTGCTTTTATCATTGCCCATGGATGTCTTTTCTTATTGTAGCCATATGTAAGCAAGGTTGTTATTTGCTTTAACTTGTCTTACTGTGCTTTCTAGTGTCCTTTGTGTTTAAATGGGATATTTTAAATGGCTTTGTCTCCAAGTGAGGGTATATCTTACAATATCAACATATTTTTTACCTTGCATATGTAAAAGTGGGGTTTTGTTCATTTTCTTGGGTTGTAAAACAGTCCATTGATTATTAAAAGCTAGCTCAAGCTAATATCTCAATCTTCTCACAGTCACTAAGCCATGCCATAACTTATCTAAGGTTTCTGACATACAATACAGTCATCTATTGGATGATAACTTTCTATGCCAGCATCTGGACACTCACTTGAGGAAGAATAATAGAATTATATCCATGGTCTCTAATGAATTTAAATGTTTTGTTATGTACTAAATGTTTATGCCCCCTTAAAATTCATTTGTTAAAGCCATAATGCTTAGTGTGACTATATTTGGAGATGGGGCCTATAAGAAATTAAGGGTAAATAAAGTCATAAAGTGGGGAGGGGGTGCTGATATGACATGATTAAGGTTTACTATCTCTATAAGAAGAGGCATAGGCATCAGGGCAAGGAGGTGCCTCTCCCTTCATCTCCTTCTCCCTCCTCTCTCCCCGACTCTCTCTCTCTTTTCCTCTCTTTCCAGCTCCCTCTCCCTGTCCTTCTCCCTCTCTCCTCAAATACACACAAAGGAAAGGCCATAGGAGGATATAGGAAGAAGGTGGCCTTCTGTAAACCAGGAAGAGAGCTCTCAACAGAAACTGAAAAGTGAATCTGCCAGAACCTTTATCTTGGACTTTCCAGATTCTGGAACTGGGAGAAATGAAATTCTGCTGATTAAGCAATCCAGCTCTGGGCATTCTGTTTTGGCAGACCAAGCTGACTAAGGTAAGGACTGAGGGCCTGACTGGGTCTGAAGACCTACACTGTCAGCATCTGGAAGTCTACTCTGCATAAACTGGTTGGCAAGAGGGGATAGGAGATCTGTAAAAAGAAGAGTCTATTAAAGGATCCTGGCATGGACAATAGCAGTGAAGAGGGGGGAAAAAAAAGGGTGCCTCTTCCTTAGCCAAAACCATGTGCCAAGCTACAGTCCTACAAAGAAGAATCATCCCCCCATTTCTGTGGAGAACTATACTGGGCTCTGTGAGATTAAGTTCTATTTGGATCCCTGAAGATCTTTCATTTTGTGGGACACAGAAGGCAGCATTCTCATGGCAAGAATTATGTCAGTGACAATTGTAAACTCAAGTGGATTGACTGGCTGTCAACATCAACAAAGAAGCCAAGAAGAAAAAACATGAGAAGATCAACTGTGATCCAATGTGAAAAACTGGAGGCCTCCTGGAATAATGGTTGTAGGGGTGAAGAGAAGGTTGGAAGGTACCTTGAATTAGGGGCTAAGAATTTAGTTTTGGTGTAGGGGTACTGAGCCAACAAACATTAAGGTTTAATGCTTAATGTCCCTAAGCTGCAAAGCCTGTGGACTCTGGTGAATAAGTTCACTCTGGTGATACTTACAGAAATTATTCTTTTAGTAAATTAAAATATGTTTTCAGGATTCTCTCTCTCTCTCTCTCTCTCTCTCTCTCTGCCCCCCTAACCCTCTCTCTTTCCCACCATACCGCAACCCCTTCCAACACACACACATACACACACACAAACACACACACACACACACACACACACACACACACACACATACACATAATCCATCTAAAGGCACTTCGTTTTTTCTTCCTTAATCCTCTTTTCACAGTTTTTGAAATGCACACAGTAGAGTATTGTGAGGAATTTGTACGTTCCTTAAATTTGGGTCAAAATTCACCCCCAGAGCTTGCACAGTAATTTTTTAAAGCAAGATCAATATCATCTATTCTGATTAGAATAAATACAGAAAATCTGGAATGTAGTGCCTATTTGTTCTTTTGCTCACAAAAATGGAGAAAGACTTTTTCTAACGGTTTTCTACATTAGTGCAAGTAAACAATAAAAAGAATAGGTGGATTTTTTTTCTCTACTAAACCACAAAGCTACTAAGATTTATCCTTGGAAAAAGCAAGAATATATTTCCAGCACAATGGCAACATGAATTTTTTGCTGAAGGTATGTTATCAGTGTTTTTCCAGAATTAAATATAATAATAATAATAATAATAATAATAATAACAACAACAACAACAACAATAATCTGCTTATTATTATTATCTGCTTATTATTACTATTATTATTATTATTATTATTATTATTATTATAAGGAGAGAGACAAACAGCCACACAGAAACCAGCAGGAGTTTCTTCAGATCTCCAGTAATAAATCTTAGTAGGTTTCGTGGGTCATACTGACATTAAAACCTTTCCTGATATCTCAAAGTCAGAATATCCTGAAAATATTCATTATATTTAAGTCTGAGAGCCACAATCACATGTTTAAAATTGCATTTCATCATCGTAGCAATTTTAAGTTCAATGAATTCTCAGGAGATGCACTACTCTAGGACATAATTATCCTTACCCCACCCACCTACCCAAATGGCCATTTTGAGCATAATCATTAGCCAATGTTCTCCTGTTACTATTACTTCTCACTTCCATTTCAAATGCTCCTTGTGAGTAAATGGTGCTTTTATACACAATAGAAGCAATTTGTTCCTTCTGATGGAGCTGAAATATGAAGAATAGCAGTAGAAAAGACAACACAATTGATAAAATGGGTTACTTCCCTCACTATCTGAGTCCTGGATAGGCCATCTGAGTCACAGCAATGCAATCTCACAGGAAACAATATTTGCTTCACTAATAAAATCCACAGGAGGAATCTTGCCATTTCTGGCGAAAACACACTAGAACAGAAAATATAGGTAACATTGTCTTTGAGTCTTTCAGGCATTCTGGTTACCCCTGGTGAGCTGATTCAGTCGGAACATCTTTTTGAGGTGCTAGTTTGGTGAACCTCTGTAGTGTGGGTATGATCGAGGTCATAATCTACGTGTTTGGCATGTTTGAAATATACAAACCGTGACTCCAGGGATG